>JAJJWW010012936.1:235259-332330 GCA_023531295.1 Papaver armeniacum
GTAAACGACGCGCATCAAATGACAATTACGCCTTTTTGACTCAATTTGAATGATTTCCGCTTCTTTTCCTCCGTGCGACTCCAGAGTATCTAATAACTCAAAAACACGCATAAAGTACATAATTCACAAGAAAAATTGCAAAGAAAGCATAACTACTAGATAGTAAATTAGGTGTTTTAGACACCTATCACCACATAAACCGGGTCAGGTAACAAACCTGAAGCCCACAACCACCGGGCTTTGCATAACCACTGGGCCGTGCATCCGCACATAACCCGGGCTTTACATAACTGGGCTGAAGCCCGCATAACTTTGGTTTGCACATTTACCAGCAACTACCAAAGACTTCGTGTGCTTGAATTCCAAGAATCGGTGATTGGTGTGTCACCCCGTGGGCTTAGCTTCCCTGTTTTGAGAAATCATTGGTTGTTTGAGTATTATACATGCTTGATGTGTGCTAGGATATGGCTGCTTCTTTTTGAGTTCAAATTGAGTTGCTAGACCATGTCAGGATTTTGGTTTGCAACTGGGGATGAAAACAGATCCATCAGAGAACATGCTTATGGGCATGCTTCACAATATGAACCACCCACAGACCATGATGTCAATAGTTTTAGGGATTATTATGAACCTTTTCTAGGTCATGAGCCTCATTATGAAAACCCTAATCATTATTCACACATGTGTCATCAACCGCCATGGGAGGTTGAACAATGCTATCCTCCAATGAACCCTTGTATGCAGTCGATAATGGAGGATATTAAACTCATAGAGCAAAACAATTCTATACTTGAATGGAAAGCATCACATGATCATCCATCTAGCAACATGTCTGAGTTTCCCTTGTGTAGTGAACCCTGTGCACAACCATATAATGATCATTCATGTGAAGCATGCATACCCACTAGTGAAGACTCCCCTTCAATTGAACAGCTTAACATGTTCTTAAGGATGAATCTCAGTCATCTACAAAATGTAGAAAGGGAGTATGCCCTTAGTCAATCCACTAATGTTGAATATGAACCTCACCTAGAGGAAAATGAGTTGACTGAAAACACCAAAGCTGTTAATAGGGATGAGTATGCATATTACTCAGATGATGACTATGATATGTTAGAAGAGCATGTGCATGCTGAAAATATAATGGAACCTTTGGGTTCAGAGACATTAAGCTTCTCTTCTGTGAACCCTATGAATGATGCTTCTTCTAATATTCATACATGTGATGCTGAATTGGGGCCTGTGCAATTGTTCATCAAAATGAGCATGCTATACCACTTGTTTGTGACTTGGGAATCTTTGAATTTCTTGTCAACACCAATGATACTATGCATGAAAACAATTTTGACATGTCTGATTCCATGCCTAGGTTACAGCATGATGTTTCCTCTGATTTGCATATGCATGACACAAAGCTTTTGGATAATGATGAGTATGACATGGAGATTGATGAATTGTTTTATGCAAGTGAACATGATTTACCTAATCTCTTTCCTAAGCCACAGATTGAAACTCCTCCACCAAACCTAGATGTGGTTTGTAACAAAATTGCAAAACCAACTTTTCTGAGAATGCCTAATCTAGGATTGGAACTTTGTGCTTCCCAAGTCCTCTTGGACTATTTTGCATCAAAGTATAACACCTTTAGGGAGCCACAGTTGGAATGTGTATCTCTACCCGTTCCTAAAAGTGTCCATTTTGAACTAGACCTAGTGCATGATCTGCCTTTAAGATTGCAAGATTTTGTGTTCAAAAACACATCTGTTGACAAGTTTAGGTTTGGGGGTAACTTGTTCACATATGCAGTCTTACTTGGACTCTCATGTTATATATGTGTAAGGCTGTTGATGTTTCTGCATATCATCTTTTGGGTTGATCCCCAACTCTTTAGATTGTTGGTGTATGGTAAAATTTTCATTATATATAATCCAAAAGTAGGACTTGTTAAATTTTCTATCTTGATTCGGTTGAGTCTTCTTTTTATTGTGCTAATCCGATATGATCTCCGCTGAGAATGTTGGATTCTAGCCTTGACTAATGAAGCTCTAACCTTGCTTTCGCCGACATCCGGTAATCTCTTCCCTTTTCTCTACTCAACATAGTTCTCTTGGTATGTGACTTTTTGAATTCTTATTATCTGTTGACACATTGAGGACAATGTTTGATTTAGGTTTGGGGTGCATTTGCATATAGAGTTTTTAGTCTTTTATTTCAAAAAAAAAAAAAAAAAAAAAAAACTCTTTGTAAATACTTGCATAAAAACCTCCAACTTTTAGAGATCTTAGAGTCACTAGCATGCTTCTAGCTATGTTTACATAGAGAGTCCGACCGAAATAACGTAACTTGGAAGTACTTGGAGAACACAATCGGGTTTCTTAGTTGATTAGAGCGTTAAAGTTGGATTTAACCATACCGGAGGGCTAATTAGGTGTTTGTATAGATATTCGGTAGTAGAATTGTGATCACCCATAGTGGAGACTACCCATTTTACATCAAGCGAGGCACCGACCTTCATTTTTGTGACTTTCTAGAAAAGTCATTGTTAGAGTGAGTGTCACCGTACGTCAATTAGGGTAGGAATGGTGAGCTACCCAACTTCGCACCACTTTCAGCACTATTTTTTTATCTCTTGAGTGCTAATTTTGTCAATCATGAGGGTGACGTTTAAAGATGAAAACTCCTTCTAAATATCGATTTACGCTAGCATCACTCTCTCCCTCTCAACAACATCAATGATTCATAGAAACACATCGTCGCCGCCAGCGGAGCATCATGTAATATTTGAAGAAAAGTTGAAATAGTCCAAGGTTTACATAAGAAAACAAGATGAGAATTAGTGAAATTTATGAAATCAAGACAATACAAGTTGTGTAAAATTGAGTTTTATTGTTATTTTCATGTTTTGTTAAAAAAAAAAAAAAAAAAAAAAAAATTGTTGTAGTTTATTTATTTTCTGAGTCTAGTTACCACCATGTTCAAAAAAATAAAATAAATAAATAAATAAAATAAAAATAAAATGTGTTTGTCAAGTTTTTGTGAAGTTCAGAAGTTCGTCATCAACAATTAAAGACCGAAGATTGAAGACGTTTCTATGAATGCTAAGAGAGAGTGATATTAATTGCCGATCGGGTGAGAAGGTAAGTGAGTACTCCCACCCTTGCTAATGGTTGATTTCCTTTCTTAGAGATCATCAGAAAAAGATTCTTTTTGTCCACAACTCTGTGGAGTCTCTAGAAATTATTTCGGAAGGTTATCCTTCTCATCTTCAACGTGTGCAGGATTTCTCTCTTTATTCCCTTTGCACACATGAGAGACTAAAAAACGGTCTTTTTGAGTGCAATTATCATAAAACCCTATTGGTGAGGCGAAGTCGAGGCTTGTGATCACTATCGAATCCGAATTCTTTCATATGGTATGGTTACTTCTCGCTCAACTCTTAAGGATGAGAATGCGTTCTTTGGTAGTTCTAATTTCGTGTTACTAGCATGCAGAAACTCTATGTCTTCATAGCTCCTTGGATGCTTGAGACTCTTATACACTCTGAAGTTGGAGAAGGTTTTGTGGGTACACCTCTGGTAAACCCTCACGAGACTACAACTCGTCCACTGGGGACACCTAGGGGTTTAAAGGCTTAGTGCATACGCTAAATGCATTCGAGAGACCAGCGACAAGTGGTATAGTTAGGATTTCTTAATTTCTGTTTCACTTGAGGACAAGTAAAATTCAGTTTGGGGGTATTTGATGAGTGCCAAATATTGCATATTTCTACATTTATTTATTGGCATTTAACTCATCTTTTGTGCTCAGAAATCAGATATTATCCCAGATTCTGTGTTTTCTTTGTTTTCAAGAATAAATATGTGTACTAATTAATTTTGTATTTTTAGGTAGTAAATAAAGCTCGGAGAAATTGAGGAGCCAAAAGAGCAGAAATTGGAGGCGAGCGCCTATGGAGCAAAAGCCAAAGCCCGCGCGCATCAGTTACAACCCAACAAGGAGCAACTCATTTACAAGACATGGGCTTGAGCAATCCAAGACCCGACCCACGATTCGGATCCAAGCCCGTACCGTTTGAGCCGTTAGATTTTCTCCATCTACATCCGACGGCCGCATCATCCCACGCATCGGGTTCCCCTGAATCCAACGGTCGCTCCATTCATCTCATCAACCTTCATTTGCGTCCGCCAAAGATCAAAACCGTCTACCCCTTCATCCCAACCGAACCAAACGCTCCCTTCCTCATTTCTCATTTCTCTTCTCTTTCTTCTCCCCCGACACAAAACCAGAGCACCTTACCTTCTTCCCCATACCAGTTGCAGAGCCATCACCACCATCCCCATCTCCTGACACCATAGCAGCAGCCCAACCATACCAGTAGCCGCATGCTCCGCCATCCCTAGTTCTACCCATCTCACCTTTAGCTTCTTCAAACCCTAGAAGCTAGGTTTGAGATAGATGGAGTTAGGGTTTGTCCAACCTCACATTAAAAGCATGCAGAGCCGAATTGGCAGAGGGAACAACCATTTCAGGGAGTGATGGTGAGTGGGTTTGCATTTAATTTCCAAGTTGAGTGTTAGAGGAGAACTTTGTATAAATAGGGTGAGGTTGTGTATGTTAGAACTCATGCCTGGATTAGCCAGTGCACCAACTTAGTTTAAATTGTGTTTGAATTGTTTTTCATTATGTTATAATTCATTTTACTAGGGTGTTGTTGAAACCCCTAATTTCATGTCAAGTAATTAGCGTATTGGTTCTGTTTTTGCTGTGTTATAATATGATTAGGATTAGTAATTAACTAATGAGATTTTAAGCCTGTGATGAGTTGTACTGTAAGAAGACAACTCATACTAGGGGTGAATTAGTGACAATTAGTTAATAAACACCCATTAGAGACCTTCAAGGGAAGGCACAAGAACTTAACCAGAGCCACATTACCTTAGCATGAGGTTAGAAGGTGGAATCAACTACCCTAGTGTTCTCCAAATTGCTTTTTAATCATTTGCTGCCTTAGCTTAGAGTCACAACAACTCAGTCGCATCGACAACCAACTTACAACTTTGTCACTTCTCTAGAAATCAGTTTAAAAAGCCTTAGATCAACTATACAGACACTCCATTTCCCTGTGGATCGACCTGTACTTGCCACGCCTCCAACAAGCGCTGTGCACTTGCAGTATTACACGTAGGCGAAACACTTTTCCCAGCCTACCAGTAACCTTGGATGGCTAGGATTTGCTCCTGGGATTGAAGGGTAACCGTTGATTTTTGCACGCCTTCATTTTGGTAGCCGCGTAGTGAGGGCCAACGTGGTGGCGCGGCTAGGTTGGCATGCCGTTGGCATGGCCAAACTTAGGTTTTCAGGCCAAAGGTTACCATGTGTCGTTTGGTAACCTTAGATGGCTAGGATTTGCTCCTGGGTTTGAAAGGCAACCGTTGATTGTTGCACGCCTTCGTTTTGGTGGCCGCGTAGGGAAGGCCAACAGGGTGGCGCGGCTAGGGTGTGGTTAGGCTTGACATGTGGGGCCAAGGGTTCGCCTTGGGCGTGGCTAGCTTTGGCTAGGTACGATTTTGGCTTGGCATGTGAGTCCAAGGGTTTGCCATGGGCGTGGCTAGCTTTGGATATGTGCGATTTTGGCTTGGCATGTGGGGCCAAGGGTTTGTCATGGGCGTATGGCGTGGCTAGGGCCAAGGCAAGGGCGTTTGGCTTGGCATGATGTGACTAACATGGCTAAGGCCAAGGCAAAGTGCGTTCGGCATGGCGCGACTAGCTTGGCTAGGTTTGGTTTGGCTTGGCATGCGGGGCCAAGGGTTTGCCATGGGCGTATGGCGTGGCTAGGGCCAAGGCAAGGGCATTTGGCTTGGCATGATGTGACTAACATGGCTAGGGCCAAGGCAAAGTGCGTTTGGCATGGCGCGGCTAGCTTGGCTAGGTTTGGTTTGGCTTGGCATGCAAGGCCAAGGGTTTGCCATGGGTGTATGGCGTGGCTAGGGCCAAGGCAAGGGCGTTTGGCTTGGCATGATGTGACTAGAATGGCTAGGGCCAATGCAAAGTGCGTTTGGCATGGCGCGGCTAGCTTGGCTAGGTTTGGCTTGGCATGCAGGGCCAAGGGTTTGCCATGGCCGTATGGCGTGGCTAGGGCCAAGGCAAGGGCGTTTGGTTTGGCATGATGTGACTAGCATGGCTAGGGCCAAGGCAAAGTGAGTTTGGCATGGCGTGGCTAGCTTGGCTAGGTTTGGTTTGGCTTGGCATGCAGGGCCAAGGGTTTGCCATGGGCGTATGGCGTGACTAGCTTGGGCTAGGTGCGTGACCAAGCTAGGGTTTTGGGGCAAAGGTCGTTTGGTAACCTTAGACGGCCAGGATTTGCTCCTGGGATTGAAGGGCAACCGTTGATTGTTGCACGCCTTCGTTTTGATATCCGCGTAGTGAAGGCCGCATGGTGGCGCGCATGGGGCCATGACGAGGTGCGTTTGGCATGGCGCAGAGGTGTGGCGGGCATGATTTGCCATTGGCACGCAGGTGCGTCTAGCATGGTTGGCATGCTTTGGCGCGGTCGGTGTGGTCGGCATGATTTTCCATTGGCACTGCAGGTGAGGCTAGCATGGTTGGCATGCTTTGGCGCGGTCGGTGTGGCTCGGCATGATTTGCCATTGGCAATGAGGTGCGCTAGCATGGTTGGTATGCTTTGGCGTGATCGGTGTGGGTTGGCATGATTTGCCATTGGCAGAGAGGTGCGGCTAGCATGGTTGGCATGCTTTGGCGCGGTCGGTGTGGCTGGAATGATTTGTCATTGGCACAGAGGTGCGGCTAGCATGGTTGGCATGCTTTAGGCCGGTCGGTGTGGCTGGCATGTTTTGCCATTGGCACACGTGGGAATTAGGGTTTGGCTTGTTGTAACCCTAATTTGAAAAAGATACCCCGGTAATTATTTAGGGACACATTAAAGGTTTCAGTAAATGTGCATAGTAAATGCTTGTTACTTTAAATGTTGTGACATCACTGTCTGCTAGGGTTTAGTGTTTTACGATTTTAACCCTAAGCTAAAAACCACCATCAACATTAAGTCCCCTGCTTAGCGCGGAACAGGTGCCTTGTTGCGAGGTAAGTATATGATGGTGACAGACAAGGACGGAATCGAGGTGTAAATCATTGTAGAGATGGTCAGGAGAATCCGACTAACCTTTTTGAGTGGTAAAGAGAGTTTTGGCTTCCCGTGTTGGCGGCCCTGCGTAAGTTGTACTGGGAATGCAGACCGTGGAGTGGTGAGATGAAAGTTACCGGCTTGGTCTGGTCGTACATCTCAAGGCAAAGGGGGCGCGGTCTTGGAAGGCGACGCAAGTGGACGGCTTGGCTCGAGGGGCCAAGAGGTGGAGTGGTCTTGGTGAGGCAAACGCGCGTGGATAATAGGGTCGCGACAGTGGAGCAGGCGGCTTGGCATAGTGTGGTCTTGGCGAGACGAGACGTACACGGACGGCTAGGCTTGGTGGGGCCGCGGCAATGGAGCGAATGGTTTGGCCTGGCGTGACTATGACAAGGCGCGGTTTGGTGGGGTGAGACGTGCACAGATGGCCAGTAGCGGTGAGGATGAGACATGACACGGATTGCTTGGTGATTTTTCTTCAAGGGCTTGGTTGCCTCTTTATTTGACTCAACCAGGAAGTTTTTCTTCTCTTCAACCCAAAACGTTACGCCCACAAAAAGAGGAAAAGCGTTACTCTTTCTGCTTTGGTTATGTTGCCGGTTTTGCTTCCAAAGCTTAGCGTTGGCGATGGGAAAGGATAAACGATCTAGTGTGCCTCGAGCACGTTCTTCCACGCTTTCTCACCAACCATAATTATTTCTCACAGCCAGGCATGAGGTTTAATTAGGATCGGATATCATGCCTTTACTCACGGCCGGTATAAAAGCTTTCCCTTTTGAGGTTGCGTCATCTTGTTGTACATAAAAGATTATCTTGAACTCTACATTCGCGTAGTTCGTCTTCGTCCATTCTCTTTACAGGTATCGCCTCGCGTTTCCTTCTTATTTTTATTTTATCCTCTTCCTTATGTGTGTATAGATAGGATGGACCATTTTCCTTGGTCTTTGTAGTGTATGATGGGATGGACCATTTTACTTGTTCTTTGTAGTGTATGATGGGACCATCCAGGGATAGCCATATCTTCAATTCTTCGGAGAAGGACTTCAGAATTGGCGGAAACCGCTCCTCTTCTCGTGAGGAGGCATTAGATAGAATCGAATCTCTGTTCCATGAAGCTGGTGACATCATCAAGGACCTCCCTTCCATCTATCTCCATAAAGTGCATGCGCGTGTTCGGACTTTCTTGGGTTCGGTGAACATGGAGGAGGGACGAGAAAACGAGGAAGAACCTTGGCGTGTTGAGAAGTTCCAGTGCGGCAAACCTTTCCTCGGTCCAGTTATAGGGCGGATCGAACTGCTTCTAGGTCGGAGCAACGGAAAATCGAGCGTGTGAAGCTTTTGGAGGCAAGCGCCATGGTTCTCGATTTTGATGCGGATGAATCAAAAAATCTTCTTCAAAGGGTCAATGAGAAAACCTCCGAGGGAGCGTCTGACGGGACCAAGTAGTTTTTTTGGAGTTGACACCAGAGGTGTCGTTGGCGATATTGGAGGGGTCATGGTGGCGTATGCTGAACCGGTCGTCGAAGCGGACACTGTTGCTGCTGTGGTTGCTTCGGGATGGGATGTTGAGGTTGCTGCTGCTAACACCGTTGAATGGAATCTTTGTTGACCGAGAGATTATTGGGGGAAGTGCTTGAAGATAGCCTTGACTAAGGGGACTCGTGCTCCATCCGAGGGCTAGTTCCTCCCTTTTGTTATTCCTGTTAGTTGCTTAGTTCCCCTGATGCTTTTCGTAAACTCATCTTTACCTTCTTCTTCATCAGTCAAAATTTCGCTTTATATATATATATATATTTTTGAATGATTGAATGAGGTATTTCTGGTTGTGGTATGATGGCTTTGCAGTGGTTTTCTGGGTTAGTTTGATGTATTTCTCTGCTATCTGGAGAACTCGTTTGGAAAGAGATGTATTTATACTTTTTTTTTTTTTTTGAAGAAAAATGAAATTCCAGGGAAGAATACAAACGGTGTATTCATCTTGTGTAAATACAACTACTAAGAGGAATTGTTAAAGGAAATACTAAAGAGAGAGTGGCTGGAAAAGTACAACATTTTAGGGATTGGAGGCCTTGAGCCATCGCGAGTGAACTATCACGCCTTCAGGTGTGTCTGTGTTGATGAGCTTGCAATATCCTCCTAAAAGGATGTCCGCCACCAGATACGGCTCGTCTTCTCTTCCATTGGGCGAGTTAATTTGAATAACCATTTTTACCGTCATCTTCTCAACTTGAAACGAGTTTACCTTAACCACTATATCTCCGATTGAAAACGGGTTCAGGCATCGTGCAACCGTTTGAGTCTTGGCTCCATTGGTTTCGATGGAAGTTTCCAAGCTTTTTGCAAAGTGTTCAAATGGCCCAACACCCCATTCACATTTCTTGACAGCGTCCATGCCAGTAATCGTGCCGAGTCCCCATGACGTAATAGGGGAAGGAATGACTGGTTGTAGAGAAGGTCGTTCGGCCAGACTTACTTGCGTTTGAAATCCATGAGCTAGCGCCAACAGGTCTTCTCCAGATGTCTGGGTTCCATTGATAACTCGTCGATGCGATAACCAGTGGGATGATTTGTTGGAAATTCTTTCGGGCGTGGACGTCGGTAGAGGGTGCACTTCTAATTTCGCTTTGTTGTCGAGTACCCATAAGTGGCCCAATATCATGTCGTGACCCAGTTCTTTGACAATGTGGAATTTGCTATGCGTTATAGCGTCTGCCATCTTGATATCGAGGTTGATGTAGCCATGCGCGTTCAAAGCTCCTTCTTTCGGGTTCTTAATCACGACGGGAATGGGTAACGTCTTGTTTTGTAAATCCCGTTGACCTTTAGTGTCTTGAAAGTAATGATGTTGAGGTCAGAGGCCACGTCGATGAGCGTATTGTCAAATTCGATACCTCTTAAACGGGACGTGGTCAGCAGTCCCCAGTTCTCCCCTTTGATTCCGCCCGTTTGGAAAGCTTGGGCCCCTGGTGTGGTTTTCGGGGAGAGGAAAAGTCGTTTGCCGGATACAACGCGATTGAGAGCTGCGAAAATATCTTGACGCTACACCTTGGAAAGATAAAGAATTTCGCATACATGCTGCATCATGGATTGTACAGTGATGAGATTTTTATGTTGTTTGTAGAAAGTGGTAGTAAAGTTCGTTCAACTCGGGCTTGTAAAGGTTTGATTTAAGAAAACACTAAAAATAAAGAAAATATATTCACAAGTTTTTCACGATATCGAGAGATTACTGAGACTCAGGATTCCACCAATTCTTACATTCATGTGGTTCAACTAATAATTCTAGACATTTATAGCTCAAATTTATTGACTCTAATTCATTGCCGAAAGTAGATTTTGAAAGTAATGACTGTATATTGATAGACACATTTTTGTGTCTAATTTAATCTCAATACTATAAATTGTTGGCACTCGATTTTGTACTTATTATGGTGTTTTATGTGTGTGTAGGTATTTTTGGGGAATAAACATTTTTGGAAAATTCGGCTCGAAAAAGTGTTAAAAAGCACCTGAGGACTCGTGTTATTCGGACCCTCACTATTGGTTAAGGGGTACCCAGATGATAAGGGGTAACCTGCTATTCGCACCCCAGTTCGGATAAGGGGACTCCCCCTTTCTTCTTCGTTTAAACAATTTTTGGCGGGAAATTTCTGTTATTCACGGGCAGATTCTGGTTCGATTTTTGGGCGTGATATAGAGAGACTCAATGGCTAGAACTGTATGGGAAGACTTCATCAAGCCTAACAGGCATTGTATGATCAATGGTTTCGACTAGAATTGGCTATAATGGTGGAGTTGAAGAAAATCATAATCTCGGGTTTATCTCAAACGGAAAACTCTGTTTGCAATTATGAAGAGTTTGAGCGAGACTCAGTCACTGATTTTGATTGGTTTGGTCCTGGTTGATCTAAACAGGACTGGTAAGTGCTTCGGATTCGATAGAGTTGGGCCACATCGTTGGGAATTGCAGCACACAGGGAGAATGAACTACACGAGCTTGTCTGTGCTCTCACATGGTGCAAAAGTGAAGATAACTCGTTATCTGGTGTGTTGGCAGCGTGCATGGAACGTGTTTGAATGATCGTAGCTAACAGTTAACGCGTGCAGAGGAATGGAAGGAAAGAAAATCGCGTGAAGAGTAAGATAAAACCCGTAAGAAAATATTGAATTAATGACGAGATATTTTGGAGATTTTGTGCTTCTGTGAAGTATATAAGGGGTGCTTGAGTGCCAGAGAAAGGTTACGGAGAGTTTGGGAGGATTTGGTACGCTACAAGAGCCGGAAAATCAAGTTTCAGAGAATCGAGTTCTGCTGCTGCATCTGTGAAGAACGTGAAGAACAGACTCTCAAAGACAGTCGTTTTTCGACAGTGAAAAGGACTACCGAACGTGGGTCGCAGCTGTCGTAACAGCCGCACTTCATATCTATCGTAGTTCAGTAATAGAGTTTGCAACAACTATAACTGTTGCAAACCCGGTTTTTATCATTTCTCCTTTTGTGCATCATTTGTAACCCTCTTTTGAGCAATAAAAATGGATTTTGAGCGTGTTTCCAACATGATGAGCTAGAACCCATCACTGGGACGACGGAGGAAGACGAACTTCATACATGGGTAATTTTAATTAATTCTTTTTATGACTTTTGCAATCGATTAAAAATTGAATTATGATTTGATAAAATTAGTTATTATTTTATTAGATGGGTCATGCTTGCTTAAATGTTTGATGTCCCATGCTTACGATTTATAACTAATATTTTGAGAATCAACTTTGGCAAAAATAAGAGTCCATGTTTTTATTTGTTGAGCTATAATTGTTAAAAGAATTAATATTTGAACCTTTTATTATGAGTTTGGCGGAATCCTGAATCCCAGTAACTCTCTCCGTCTTGTGACATAAATTGTATATATTATGTATTTTTATTATTTTCTTTTATTAATTCTTAAAAATCAATCTCATCAAGTCCGAGTGAACGACAACCTTACTACCACTTTCTACAACATTATTGAGTCACATCATATATCTAAAGCATGAGACATCAAAACACTTAAGAAAGCATGACCCATCAATTGAAATCACAATCATTCAATAAAAATCATAAGATACGATTAAAAATCAATGCAATAAGTCATAAAAGAATTAATAGAATTACCACATGCATGAAAAATGGCTTCCTCCGTCATCCCAGCGTTGGGGTTTAGCTCCTCATATTATTCACGTGCTCAAAATAATTGTTCATAGCTCAAATAGGTGAAAAACAAGAGAAAACTAATGACTCGTGACGGTTTGCAACGCTGAAAAGGCGTTACAAAATGATCATTCACAGGAGAAATAAGTCTGCCTCTTAAACGATACTAGGGTTCTGCTGTTGAACAACGATACTTCACAGTCTTTGTTTAAATAAGATCGCCTTTGTTCGTCCATTCTTCGTGTTCTTGAGAACGACAGATTCAAGCGTCGATTCTTCGTCTTCTTCACCTGCGTATTCTTCCCGCAACTTTTATGCTTTGATTCTCGCAGCCTCCAATCGACCCCAAAACTCCCCAAAGTCTCCCCAACCCTCCGATACACGAAAACCACTTTTTATATACCCACAATCCGAATAAAACTCTACAAAATCTTCAATTCTTTTATTGCACTTCACGGCCAAGTCACGGAGATGTTTCCTTTCTTCTCTTTGTACGCGTCTTTGGGTTACTCAAATCTTCCCAAACTCTCCCAAAATAGTTACGATTTCAACAGAAGCATATATTCTCTCCTATTATTCACAAACTTTCCAAAAATAAACCCGAGATATCCCGGTTTTCTGTTTTATCGTGAACAATGATTTCCTTCCCTTTTTCACGTAACCAATTCTATTACCAACCCTGTTTCTTCGTGCCAGTTAATTCCAGCTCAATCCTACATGAAATCCCGATAAAATCTCGTCCAAAAATTCTCCAAAGAGTCCGCAATACCTGGTTTTGATTTCCGCCAAAATGATAATTCAAACAATGAGGATGGGTTTCCCCTTAACCATAGTAGGGTGCCATTAGCCGTGGGGTGCAAATACTGATCTTGGGTGCAAATAGTGATGGGTTACCCCTTATCAACTGATTGCCCCTTATCCAAAATGAGAGTCCGAATAGAAGGTATCCTCCGGGCGCCTTTATCAACTTTTCGAGCCGATTTCTCCACACATGTTTATTTCTCCAAAAACACCTACAAAAATATAAAATACCAAAATAAGTACAAAAATGGGTACTAACAATACAGAGAATTGAGACTAATATAGACACATAAATGCGTCTATCAAATACCCCCAAACTTATTATTTGCTAGTCCCGAGCAAATCAAATCTAAAAAATAAAATCCTAACTCACTGTCGCAGGCATCGTCGATTGCATTTAGCGTATGCAATAAGCCTTTAAACCCCTAGGTGGCCCTAGTGGCCGAGTTATAGTCTCGGGAGGGTTTACAAGAGATATACCCACAAAACCTTTACACCAGGACCTTAGCTATTTACGCAGTAACCTTGGAAGGCACTAAAGAATCTCCTTGGTTGGCATACTTACTGCGATTATGTAAGGAAGTACCCCGATGCGAAATTCCAATTGATGTACACGAGTTTTCAGTCAAGCATACTAAAAATTCATATATAAGTCACAAAGCTCTACTCGGATAGTTTTCGGACATCATAACCTATGAGTCAACCAATCACATGGATAGATTAAGAAATGGATATAGAAAAACATAGATGGTTTTTATGTTGACTAAGGTGAACGGTGTTTCTCATATCTCTGTCAAGGCCACTTTGCCAAAATAAACCTATCCTAATGGTCGAGATATTGGTCGACTAATATCAACACACCGGCATATACAAGGGAACCAAAGTGGTCGATAATCCTAACTCTAGGTCAACACAACTGGCATATACAAGGGTTCCAGTGGTCGACTTTATTCAATTTATTTCGGTTGGTCTAATGGTCTAGTCTCAAATTTTTTTTTTTTTTTTTTTTTTTTTGTTGTATCTCAATGACTCTATTTCACCCTAGCAGTGGTGACAACTTGAATCGTGAGCCCCACCTAATCACTTAGAGAAACATATTTAAAGAAAACAAAATAAAAATAGAAGTGAAAAGGATTCAACGAGATATGGCGAAACTACCATGTTTTTTCTTTAATTCTAACATCTGAGCTTTGTGCTTTTATGAATAGACTCTTTAGATGTTTCCATCTAATCAGATTGGTTCCTCAACTCCTACAACCAAAATGCTTCCATCCACTTAGATTGGTTAGTGCCATCCTTAATAAGCATAAATTTCTAGGCTCTGGAGTTTATTAATGCAACTACAACTAAAAAGTTTCTCCCATACCCCCAAACTTAAATCTAACATTGTCCCCAATGTTCTAAAGATGAAATTAAAAGCATTAACAAGGAGAAACTGTTACCATTTAAAGCAAAAGAGTTAAGGAAAGATATTACCGTGTCGCATGAATATTGGGTTACCTCCCAAGAAGTGCTAAGTTTAACGTCTTCAGCCAGACTAAGAAAGGATTAGTCACCTCATAAAATCATAAAGTAATAGCCGAAATATCTGTGGGTCATCAAAACCAAATAGAGCTATCACAAATAAAAAGAATCCGCAACCTGCCAAGAAAATTAATAAATAAAGCACACCCTTGTCTAGTTTCCTGTTTAAGACAACTATATCTAGTTGTGGTTCAGGTTCAGGTTTTATAACTGGGTCTAGATAAAATATTTTCATGTGCTGGAATTCCTCAAAGCTAAGATCCGGTTCAGTTGTAAAGTCTCGTAAAAACTCAAATAAGAACTTAGAAGCACATAATAATAACCTGAATAATTGTGGATCCTTAAAGTCAATCGAGTTTTGACTCACACAATTGACCACGATGAAATCGGCGGTCAATCATAATAAAATGTGTCGATACTAATTTCCTAAAGTACTTAGGTTTAGTCTCAAAACTAAATAATTGACACATCTCGAAACTTATACGTTCCCACTTTGGTTGAAAAATATTTGGTGGGAAAACAAAGTCAATCTGGGTATCATAGCCTGGGTAAACCACATCAACCAGAGGATGGGTTTCTAATAACTGAACTTCCTTATGGACATCACTAGGTTCAGGAAAACGTGTATGAAGATAATCTTTTAAAATGGTTGAGGCACATATGTCAAGTCCCAAGTGAGGGACCTTTCTAAGAGTTATGGCACATGGAGAATGATAATCACCCCCAAACTTAGAGTTTTCAGTGTCTCTAGAAAGACTAGTCACAACTTCCCTAATTTCAAGGTCATCTGATTCCTGAAAATGGTCAATTGATTCTTCTAAGTCATGTTCATCCTCACTCATCTCTACGAGTTCATTTTCTTTGTCTAAGACTAATGTTTCTAAATCGCTAGACGCTAAAACAATATTCTCAGAAGAAACTCGTTCCTCAAAACTATCATCAGCTTCGTAATCGTAAGGAAATACTACATCGTCTAAAACGGGGGTATCTCTAGTCAAATCCTCGTCCTTTTGAATAGGTGAATAATTATTAAAATTATTTGGATTTGAACTAGAAACATTATCATTATTAAGCTCAATTGGAGTAACAAATTCCTGATCACTATGCCTACTTATTTCAAATTCTTTATCAACATTATCCTCATCATAATCATCATTATAATAACATGAAAATGGTTGAACCTCATCTAAACAAGTAGTGTTACCAATTTTATCCTCGTCATCTTGATTATGCAAATAACTATCTTCATTTTCAAGGGTATTATTGGAAACACTGTATTGGAAATCAAGATTATTTCGAGCAATTCTTTCGTTCGTCTCAGCTATCATCTTGAGGGATTCCTCTATAGAAAGTTCTCTTTCGTCATAAACTAAGTTATTCATCTTAGCTAACTTACGTGTCGACTCCTCTAATTTCCTGAGAGACTCTTCTAAAGGAGAAATATAATAATTTTGCTCGTATGACCCGTGCGTGTGTGGATAGTAATTGGGATCATCATGGTATGAGCCATAACCTTGAAAAGGCTGATGTTCCCAACCACTATTCACACTATGGTCAAAGTAGTAACGTCCATTTTGAAACTCAGTCGGATATTCGTTGTATTGGCTATTGTAATACCAGTTCGACATTATATTGTGCACGTGCAAATGCAAGGTTGACTAAAATGGGTAAGCTCAGGTTACCTACAGCAAAATATACCCAAAGGTACTAGGTGAGGTTTTTGAACTTTGTTTGGTAACTCCCATAAGGCCCAAGGCACGGGTTCAGCTTATTAATCCACGAGTTTTCCTAAATTCGGTAGCTTGACGATGCAATTGGTGTGTGCACGTTTTTTTTTTTTTTTAATAAATAATATACTAAAAATAAACAAACAATATATACAAGTCCAAAAGAAATATAAAAAAACTAACAAAAATAATATCTCCGGTTTTCTCCTTTTTTTGGCAAGTTCGACTTTCCACTTTTAGCTTGATGCGTGTCGTAGGTGCAATCAAATTAATTCAATATTTCCACTCAATTAAAAATAATATAAT
The DNA here is from genome assembly GCA_023531295.1 of Papaver armeniacum. NCBI lineage: Eukaryota > Viridiplantae > Streptophyta > Magnoliopsida > Ranunculales > Papaveraceae > Papaver > Papaver armeniacum. The sequence goes on from JAJJWW010012936.1 coordinate 251,944, forward strand.
GGAAGTCAAGTTCGTTCCCACGAGGAGCAAGAGATCTTAGTTGTAAAAGTTGTCACGAAAGGGGGGTGTAAAAAGCAAAAGAAAATAAACAAAGCAATTAAAATCGGAAGTTGAAAGATGAAAGCAATAAAAGAGACAAGATCAAGGAATCCTTCTTCGTTGCAAAACAATGATTAAAGTTATGTTCTTTTCTACTTGTTATTAGTCTGATTATCACCAACCGTAGGATAGCAGTACGCTTAGCTAGCCCCAAAATCCCTAATTTCACCGAGTAACAGTCCGCTTAGTTATCGATTCTATTCAAAAGAACCACCTTGAGGTCCGCTTACAAGATGTAATTCCCATAATGCATTAAGATTTATGAATTTAGGTTTAGTACTAGTAGTTAAACTCGGTTCGCTTGGTTCACTTTCTAGCGTTGTTTCTACACACAATTGCTCCACGGAATCCCTCCGCAAGGTCTTGTGTTTTCTACTTGTGTAAAGTGTCGAGAACGATTACGTATTCCCTAACTCATACTAGATATAGATCAATTAACAAATCAATTTAGCGTGCACTCCAAACAATCTATCAATCAATCATGAATGTCATTAAGATCATTCCTATTAGTAAAAACAATCGATAATCATGTGAAAAGTCTCAAGATAGAATTGAAAACAAAAACTCAAATCATGTTAAGAACTAGGAATTCATCCTCAATCAATAAGAAAATTAGCTACTCATGTTTTTGAAATTCACACAAATAATAATAATTAAAAGAAGAATTTTCAAATTCACACAAGTAATTAAAAAGAAGAATCTTAGAAAAGCAAGCAAAAACACAAGTGTTGTGTGTGTAGAGAGGTGTGTAGAAGTTGTAGAAAACTTCTCTATTTATAGGCTTCAATATTCTCCAAATCTTCTAAGGAGTAGAATCCTTTTCCTTTTGCAATTCAATTTCCAAATCCAAGCTTTTCTCAACTCTTCCACCTTCTCTTTCCAAATTTGAGTCCAATTCTCCATCCAATTCCTAGCCCAAGTCTTCACACCCATGAGAGAAGTCCATAGAAGATTTGGAAATTTTGGCTCGCCGGAAAACTGGGATTGTGGCCGGAATCCGGCCGGAATAGTCGCCGGAAAATATTTCAGGTGACCGGTGAAGTCAACCCGGTCACCGGTCAACGGGTCGGATCGGTCGGGTCAACTGGGTCGGATCGGTCGGGTCAGGCGAGAGTCGGGGTCCAGAGTCGAACTAGTTAAATCTCTCTGGTGATTGGGATTAGTTGCCAAGCATGAGCCAATTCTGTGGCTTTGAGTTATCTCGCACAAAGATTGTGTGAGCTCCATCCAGCCATGATGGCTATTCATCTTATACTGCCCTGCAATCTAAGCTCAAATTCCTCCATTCATCACTACTTTAAACCACCAAAGAACTACATCTTCTTGAGCCCTCTCTTGTAATCCCGGGTCGAAACACCATCTCGCAATTACTTCTCACTGTCGAATTCCTACTGCCAGCAAACCTCATACAAACCAGCTTGCACCTGCAGCCTTCTCCTTAGCTTGACTCATTACTCAACTCTAGCTAGCTGGCATCGGACCAATGCCAATTCCAAGTGCACACTCTTTATCCCATAGTCACCATTGTCGCGTCATTTCTTCTATAACATCTTGAGCACCTCATCGCCACTGGATTCACTCAATTAAAGCCATCGCAAAGCCATTACCGCATCTTAGCTTCAGATCCCACTACTCCATCTGAGCTGCAACCTCAGACTATTGCATAAGCTAACAATCTCAACGCCTGCAATACTAGCTCGGACCAATCACTGCCACCAGAAATCTTCATGTAACAATTGACACACACCAACACCACCAACTTCATCTCTATGAACTCAATAACACCACAGAACCCAGACCTGCAATTCCATTACCCCCATCTCCCTGGCAAGCAACAGTAGCAGCAACATCAATTCTTTCAGCTCAGGTTTCCTATGCCTTGCTTGAAACTGAAATTCAACCCTTGTCAAATCTTTTCCCTTGATAATCATCTCTGTTTCATCAATATCATCCGCTTCTCCAATAACAGCAGCGACAACTCAGATATGAATCCAACCCTTCAGCACCATCTCTTCTTGAGTCTCTTTTCTTTCTCATAGCAGCAACAACCAACAACGCCATTCATTCTTCAGAACCGGAAGCAAAAACCCCAATTCTTTGGAACCCTAATTTCTGAAATTATCAAATTCTCTCATGTTAATCATTAATTTCTTCATCTCAGTTCTTAACAAAACCTTTTCTCGATCTTCTCCAGCAAACCCATATCACAGACTTTAATCCATCATCTCTTCTCTGTAAATTTTATTCATTAAAAACCCTTGAATTATCCATGGCGAAATGGATCTCTCGAATCGCACCATAGTAACAGCAAACCCTAACTGCAATCGAACCCGGCTCAATTTCATCACCTTCATTTCTCGATCTCCATCATCTCGCCTCTGTCGAGCTTGACTTAGTTTCAACGGAGCGGCTTGGTGGAAACGATTAAGAGAAGATAACCTTCTCTAGGGTTAGGTTGGGATTGAGACGCCCAATGTAATAACCACCCCTGATGGGTGCCTATATCAGGTGGTCACTTTGATAAGGGCTAGCCAAGTTTCCAGCCCCCTTAACCTTGACTGGCCTGTCTTTAGTACTCCTCCAAATTGGGTGGCCCCTTAACCTTAACTGAGCTCTATATATCAATCGCCTGTAAAGTGACCTTTTTGCCCTTTTGGCTCAAATTGGGTGATTTCTTCTTCTTTTCCTCCGTGCGACTCCGAAGTAGCTATAAAACTCAAAACAAGCATAAAATACATAATTTACAAGAAAAATAGCAAAGAAAGCATAAACTACTAGATAGTAAATTAGGTGTATTCTACACCTATAAAATTCCCCACACTTAGACTTTGCTAGTCCTCGAGCAAATCAAACTAAAAACTCACAACTTCAAAGCGTTCAAGCATCCCAAGCATCCAAAAAGCTATGAGGACATAGAGTTTCTGCATTCTAGTAATAAGAAGTTAGAAATACTAAAGAACATATTCTCATTCTTAAATGTTGAGTGAGAAATAACCACACCATAATGAGAGAACGCGTGTTTGAGAAATGATCAATAAGCATTTCGCCTCGACTTCTGCCTCACCAAAAAGGATTTTATGATAATTGCACTCAAAAAGACGGCTTTTCTATGGTTCTCACATGTGTGCAGGTAGGATTGAAGAGAGAAATCCTGCAACACGTTGAATGGTGGGAAGGACAACTTCCGAAATATTTTGAAAAACCCACATCTTTTAATATTTTGAAAAACCATTTCCTAACGATCTCTTCGAAAGGAAATCAACCATTATTATCGAGGATGAGATTACTTACTCACCTTCACATCCGATCGCCAATTATGATAACACCACTCTCACGGCATCCAATAGAAACGTCTTCCGCTCCTCGTCTTTATCTTCTTGGTCTTCGGTTTCAACTATTGATGATAAACCCTTGAATTTCATAAATCCTTAACAATTTGTAACTCTTTTTACCTTAAAAATCCTTGTTGCTTGAAACTTCCTTATATATTTTCCTTCCCCACGGCTTATTAACAAAACAAATATTTCTCTTGTTTTTCTCTCTCTTTTTTTTTTTTTTTTTTTTTTTTTTTTTTTTTTTTAACAAGAGAAATTAAATACAAAATAAACCATGGCCGTGGGAGAAGTATTTTACCGCTTGATTCTTCACAACTTGTATCGTCTTGAAATCATAAACTTCAAAAATTCTCACCTTTTAATTTTCTTCGCTTTCATGAATAAGTCTTCATACTTGGATATAAAATTACCTCATTGTAGTGTAAGTCTTCAACATATATGTAAAATCCGCTCATTTGTATGTTGCTTTACTTGTATTTGAAATTTGCTCTTTTTCTCGTTCCGTTGCTTGTAAACCTTAAACTTTTCCAACTTTCCTTGTAGATTTTGGTGTCGCTCCTTGTTGATGATGAATGTGTTTCTATGGATCCGTTGTTGTCGCGAGAGAGAATGGTGCTAACTGCAAATCGAACTACAAGAAGGAAGCTTTCATCCATGGACGTCACCCTCATGATTGACAAAATTAGCACTCAAGAGATCAAAGAGTAGTGCTTTTATTGGTGGGAGGTTGGGTAGCTCACCATTCTACCCGGAATTTACTTACGGTGACACACACTCAAAAGAAAGCTCTTTAGTAGATGGAAAATTTCTGGTCGGTGCCTCTCATGATATGAATACGGGTAGTCTCCACTAATGATTGATCAGCAACTCTAATAACGCATTTCTCCCGTACCAAATTCGCATCATAGGCATGATTAAATCCATTATTTAACACTCAAACAAACAAGAAATCCGAATGTAGTTCTCTAACACTTCCAAGTTCAATTATGTCGGTCAAAATCTCTATGTAAACATACCTAGAAGTATGCTAGTGACTCTAAAATCTTTAAAAGTTGGAATTTTTATGTAAAACTTTTTTTTTTTTTTTTTTAAAAAAATTTTTAATTTTTTTGTAATTTTTTGTTTTAAAAACATGCTTAACCACTCCCCCACACTTAAACCTTACATTGTCCTCAATGTAATTGAATCCTCCTAGTAAAGTCAAGGTGGGAAATTTTAACATGATATGGAAACAAGAAAAAGAAATAACAAAAAGCAAAAAGATAAGAAATACAAAACCTATGGGTTGCCTCCCATTAAGCGCTTGTTTTAAAGTCAACGGCCCGACTTAGCTCTTGCGGCACATTACTCCTCGGAGGAGTGCATCTTGAAGTCCAATCACGTCCACATGCTCCGTTGGAAAGTTTTCATAATATGGCTTTAACCTATGGCCGTTGACTTTCAATTGTTGTCCTGTTTTTTTCGCTAACAATATCAATCGCACCATGAGCATAAACATTAGTAACAACAAATGGTCCCACCCAACGGGACTTAAGCTTTCCGAAATAAACGTAAACGAGTATTAAATAAAAGGACTTTTGCCCCACAACAAAACTTTTCCGCGAAATCATCTTGTCATGAAAAAGCTTAGTCTTTTCCTTGTAAATCCGGGCACTCTCGTAAGCATCATTACGTATCTCCTCTAGCTCATGTAGTTGTAACTTCCTTTGTTTCCCCGCTTCATCATACTCCATGTTGAATTTCTTTATCGCCCAATAAGCCTTATGTTCAAGTTCAACCAGGAAGATGACAAGCCTTGCCATAAACCAACCTATATGGAGACATACCAATCGGTGTCTTATACGCCGTTCTATACGCCCAAAGTGCATCATTGAGCTTAAAGCTCCAATCTTTCCTCGTGGTATTCACCGTTTTCTCAAGAATGGACTTTATCTCACGATTCAAATTTCCGCTTGTCCACTAGTTTGTGGATGATAAGGCGTACCAATTTTGTGTGTTATGTTGTACTTCTTGAGGAGAGCGTGGAAAGCCTTCTTGAAATGTGAGCCTCCATCGCTTATCACCACCCTTGGTGTACCATGCCTATTGAATATGTATTCCCTTACAAAATCACAAACAACTTGAGAGTCATTAGTTTTGGTGGCTCTAGCTTCCACCCATTTCGAAACATAATCAACAGCAAGAAGTATATAAAAATTCCCATTCGAATTGACAAAAGGGCCCATAAAATCGATACCCCACACATCAAAAATCTCAACGGCGAGAATTGGTGTGAGTGGCATTTGATTTCGAGCACCTAGATTGCCCGTTCGTTGACATCTATCACACGATTTACAAAAACATATGAATCTTCAAACAAGGTGGGCCAATAAAATCCACTCTCGAGACTTTGAGAGCGTGCGTTTGAACCAAAGTGGCCACCACATGCAAAAGTGTGGCAAAAGGAGAGAATGGATTGAAATTCGGAATTAGGCACGCACCTTCGCATTATTTGATCAACGCCATATTTCCATAAGTATGGTTCATCCCACACATATTGCTTAGCTACCTTTTTAAGTTTCATCTTTTGGAAATTAGACATTGTACTAGGTACTTTCCTTGTCACCAAGTAATTCACTATATCCGCATACCAAGGTGTTGATTCTTCCATGGAGAAAAGTTGTTCGTCCGGAAAGCGGTCATGTAATGGAAGTTCCTCTTGAGACATAACAAGTCTACTAAGATGATCCGCAACGGTATTCTCCACACCCCTCTTATCACTAATTTCTATGTCGAACTCTTGTAACAATAGGATCCACCGGATTAATCTTGGCTTAGCTTCTTTCTTCTTTATCAAGTGTCTTAGTGCGGCATGATCGGAATACACAATAACCTTTGTACCCACCAAGTATGATCGAAATTTTTCCAACGCAAAAACTATAGCCAATAACTCCTTTTCCGTGGTAGAATAATTGATTTGTGCATCATTAAGGGTCCTAGATGCATAATAAATAACATGGGACAACTTGTCCACCCTTTGATCCAAAACGGCTCCAACCGCATAATCACTAGCATCACACATTAATTCAAATGGAAGATTCCAATCCGGTGATTTGATAATTGGGCGCACTTGTCAACATATCCTTTAATTTAGCAAAAGCATCTTTGCATTCCTTGTTGAAGTCGAAAGGTACCTCCTTTTGTAATAACTTGCACATCGGCATGGAGATTTTGGAGAAATCCTTGATAAACCGCCTATAGAAACTCGCATGGCCAAGAAAAGAACGAATTTCCCTCACCGAAGTGGGATATTGTAAGTTTCTTATTAAATCTATCTTTGACTTGTCCACTTCGAGCCCTCGAGAGGACACAATGTGACCAAGTACTATGCCGTGATTTACCATAAAGTGACATTTCTCCCAATTAAGGACAAGGTTTGTGTCTATGCATCGTTTAAGAATTAGTTCAAGGTTATTTAAACAACCATCAAAAGAATTGCCATAAACACTAAAGTCATCCATAAATACCTCGATGATGCGCTCCACATAATCCGAGAATATACTCACCATGCATCTTTGAAAAGTAGCCGGCGCATTGCAAAGGCCGAACGGCATCCGTCTATATGCAAACGTTCCAAATGGACAAGTGAAAGTGGTCTTCTCTTGGTCCTCAGGTGCAATAACAATTTGATTGTATCCCGAATAACCATCCAAAAAGCAATAATAAGAATGCCCCGCTAACCGCTCCAACATTTGATCAATGAAAGGTAAAGGAAAGTGATCCTTGCGGGTTGCGGAATTAAGCTTTCTATAGTCAATGCACACTCTCCAACCGGTTTGAACTCTTGTAGGAACAAGTTCATCGTCTTGATTTCGAACAACCGTGACTCCGGACTTCTTTGGCACCACTTGTACCGGACTAACCCACTTGCTATCGGAAATTGGGTAGATTACCCCCACACTTAGCAATTTGAGTATCTCTTTTTTCACAACCTCCATCATGGGAGGATTTAGCCGACGTTGAGCATCACGTACCGGCTTCACGTTCTCTTCCATTAGAATCCTATGCATGCACATGGATGGACTAATGCCTTTGATGTCCGCAATTGTCCACCCAATAGCCGTTTATGCTCTTTTAAGACTCTAAGCAAACGGTCTTCTTGTACCGGTGTGAGGTTCTTTGAAATAATCACCTAAGCTCATCTCCATCTCCCAAGAAAGCATACTTCAAATGGTCCGGAAGTGGCTTCAATTCTAGTTTGGGCGCCTTCACAATAGATGGTACAAGTATTTCATCATTCACGGGTAAAGAAATATATGAAACATTACCCTTTTTAGCTTCTTGCAATGTCGCCAAAGCACCACACATCTCCACCAATTCCTTGGAGATTTCAACATCCAAGTTAGACAAGCCATGGACGTCCAATTCAATGCTCTTTTGCAACACCACATCAAGTTCATCCTCTTGGTTCAATTCCACCATTTGTTGCGCTAATGAATCAACCACATCAATGGAGTAAACGTAATGCACATCACTTGGGTAGCGCATGGCTTCAAATATGTTAAAGTGTATTATCTCCTTGTCGAATTCCATAGTGAGTGTACCCTTATCAACATCAATCTTCGTCTTTGCGGTTTTCATGAATGGCCTCCCAAGAAGTAAAGAAGTAGATGCTCGGTTCTCATTGTTGTCCATATCCACCACAAAGAAATCCACCGGAAAAATAAGCTCATTTACTTGCACTAGCACGTCTTCTACAAGCCCCTTTGGATATATGTTAGACTTGTTCGCCAATTGGATAATAACTCTCGTCTCTTTCAAAGGTCCAAGATTCAAGGAGTCATATATTTCGGCCGACATCACACTAATGGAAGCTCCCAAATCAAGTAAAGCATGTTCAAACCTTTGCTTACCAATAGTAATTGGCACCGTAAAACCACCGGGATCCGTGCACTTTGTAGGCATCTTCTTCAATAGCATAGCCGACGCACTCTCGCCAACTTTAGTAATTTCATTATCAAGCAACCTATCCTTCTTGATGCATAATTCCTTCATGAACTTGGCATACCTTGGAATTGTCTTGATAGCCTCAATGAATGGGATGTTGATTTCAATCTTCTTGAAGATATCCATAAGTGCCTTGTCTTGAGCTTCTTTCTTGGATTTAGCAAAACGACTAGGAAAAGGAGGTGGAGTAGTGAAAGTAGAAACCGGTTCCTTGGATTGATCGTTTGGTGTGGAATTCTCCTTTGGTGCGGTTTCCTCCTTGTTATTGACTACCTCTTCAATAGCTTCTTCATGATGACTTGGACCCTCCACTTGTCTTCCACTTCTTAAAGTAACCGCATTAACATTCTCTCTTGGATTCACAAATGGTTGTGAAGGAAGTTTTGTGGATGCTTGAGATTTTAATAGGTTCACATCGGTCGCCAATTGTCCCATTTGAGTTTGTAAATCCTTGATAGCCGAATCGGTCTTTTGTTGATTTTGTTGAAACAATGACGTAATACCTTGCATCATGACATTAAGCTTATCATCAATTGAAGAATCACGTTCCTTGACTTGTTGTGGTTGGAATTGTTGAGAACCACCTTGTTGTTGAGGTTGGAAACGTGATTGTTGAAAACCACCTTGTTGTGCATATGGATTAGGAGCCGCCGCTTGCTTGTTTGCATAACTAAAGTTGGGATGATCCTTCCACCGGGATTATAGGTATTGGAGTATGGATCGTACCTTGGCCTTTGATTTGGATATAAAGCATTCACTTGTTCGGTCTCACCATTCGGAATAATTACCGCGGCAATCCTTTGCATCATTATCTCCATGTTACTCATCCTTTGATCAAGATGTGATGAAGAATCACTAACTTCATGCACTCGCCTAACCATTGGTTCATCTCTTGTGTAGAATTGTTGCGAGTTTGCCGCCATACTTTCAATCAACTCTCTAGCTTCGGTCAAAGTCTTGTTCATTAGTGCACCACCACCCGCGGCGTCAAGAAGAGACCTATCACTTGGGTGAAGAGCTTCATAGAAGTATTGGAGTATCATAACATCGCTAAATTGATGGTGTGGACAGCTTGCCACCAACCTCTTGTATCGCTCCCAACATTCATACAATGATTCTCCCACTTGTTGTTTCAATCCACAAATCTCCTTGCGAATTTGAGTAGCTTTGGATGCGGGAAAATATCTCTCGAGGAAAATTTTCTTCATCCCATTCCATGTTGTGATACTTCCGGAAGGCAAATAATATAACCATTCCTTAGCATTGCCCGCCAAAGAAAACGGGAAAGCTTTCAACATTGCTCCATCCGCATTAGTTTCCGGTGGAAGCATGGCCATAACTATGGCATAGAAGTCCATAAGATGTTTATTTGGGTCCTCATTCACCATGCCATGGAACTTTGGTAACTCTCTAATCAACCCCGGCTTGATCTCGAAGGTTGAGTTAGTTTGGATACACCATTGTTGTGTATCAAGCTTGTGAGAAGCTAGGTCCTTGAGTGTACGATCAGCCATCGTTTCTTCCTCTTTGTCCGAATCACTTGATGAAGAAGGAGGAAGTGGAGTGTTAATCGCACGAATGAAATCCTTTAGTTGAGTGCCGGATCGAAGACGTATTGGACTCGGTCTACCCCCTTTAGCATTCACCAAAGGTATAACACCAAACAAGATTCTCACAAACTAAGTTAGATACGGTAAAGAATCTAACAAAGCAAGAATAAAGCAAAAGAAAAATAAAAACAACTAAAAATCTCCCGTTGCTCCCGGCAATGGCGCCAAAATTTGATGCGTGTCGTAGGTGCAATCAAATTAATTCAATATTTCCACTCAATTAAAAATAATATAATGGAAGTCAAGTTCGTTCCCACGAGGAGCAAGAGATCTTAGTTGTAAAAGTTGTCACGAAAGGGGGGTGTAAAAAGCAAAAGAAAATAAACAAAGCAATTAAAATCGGAAGTTGAAAGATGAAAGCAATAAAAGAGACAAGATCAAGGAATCCTTCTTCGTTGCAAAACAATGATTAAAGTTATGTTCTTTTCTACTTGTTATTAGTCACAGATTATCACCAACCGTAGGATAGCAGTGCACGCTTAGCTAGCCCCAAAATCCCTAATTTCACCGAGTAACAGTCCGCTTAGTTATCGATTTCTATTCAAAAGAACCACCTTGAGGTCCGCTTACAAGATGTAATTCCCATAATGCATTAAGATTTATGAATTTAGGTTTAGTACTAGTAGTTAAACTCGGTTCGCTTGGTTCACTTTCTAGCGTTGTTTCTACACACAATTGCTCCACGGAATCCCTCCGCAAGGTCTCGTGTTTTCTACTTGTGTAAAGTGTCGGAAACGATTACGTATTCCCTAACTCATACTAGATATAGATCAATTAACAAATCAATTTAGCGTGCACTCCAAACAATCTATCAATCAATCATGAATGTCATTAAGATCATTCCTATTAGTAAAAACAATCGATAATCATGTGAAAAGTCTCAAGATAGAATTGAAAACAAAAACTCAAATCATGTTAAGAACTAGGAATTCATCCTCAATCAATAAGAAAATTAGCTACTCATGTTTTTGAAATTCACACAAATAATAATAATTAAAAGAAGAATTTTCAAATTCACACAAGTAATTAAAAAGAAGAATCTTAGAAAAGCAAGCAAAAACACAAGTGTTGTGTGTGTAGAGAGGTGTGTAGAAGTTGTAGAAAACTTCTCTATTTATAGGCTTCAATATTCTCCAAATCTTCTAAGGAGTAGAATCCTTTTCCTTTTGCAATTCAATTTCCAAATCCAAGCTTTTCTCAACTCTTCCACCTTCTCTTTCCAAATTTGAGTCCAATTCTCCATCCAATTCCTAGCCCAAGTCTTCACACCCATGAGAGAAGTCCATAGAAAATTCCGGAATTTTTGGCTCGCCGGAAAACTGGGATTGTGGCCGGAATCCGGCCGGAATAGTCGCCGGAAAATATTTCAGGTGACCGGTGAAGTCAACCGGTCCTTAGGTCAGCGGGTCGGATCGGTCGGGTCAACTGGTCGGATCGGTCGAGTCAGGCGAGTCGGGTCCTGGAGTCGAACTAGTTAAATCTCTCTGGCTGATTGGGATTAGTTGCCAAGCATGAGCCAATTGCACCGGCTCGGAGTTATCTTTGCACAAAGATTGTGCTTGTAGCTCCATCCACCCATGATGGCTATTCATCTTATACTCTGGCCTGCAATCTAAGCTCAAATTCCTCCATTCATCACTACTTTAAACCACCAGCAACTACATCTTCTTGAGCCCTCTCTTGTAATCCTGGCTGAAACACCATCTGCAATTACTTCTCACTGTCGAATTCCTACTGCCAGCAAACCTCATACAAACCAGCTTGCACCTGCAGCTTCTCCTTAGCCAGCTCATTACTCAACTCTAGCTGCAGCATCAGACCAATGCCAATTCCGGTGCACACTCTTTATCCCATAGTCACCATTGTCGCGTCATTTCTCTATAACATCTTGAGCACCTCACTGCCACCTGCAGTTTCAGCTCAATTAAAGCCATCTGCAAAGCCATTACCTGCATCTTAGCTTCAGATCCCACTACTCCATCTGAGCTGCAACCTCAGACTATTGCATAAGCTAACAATCTCAACGCCTGCAATACCAGCTCGGACCAATCACTGCCACCAGAAATCTTCATGTAACAATTGACACACACCAACACCACCAACTTCATCTCTATGAACTCAATAACATCACAGAGAGCCCAGACCTGCAATTCCATTACCCCCATCTCCCTGGCAAGCAACAGATGTGCAAACAACATCAATTCTTTCAACTCCGGGTTTCCTATGCCTTGCTTGAACTCGAAATTCAACCCTTGTCAAATCTTTTCCCTTGATAATCATCTCTGTTTCATCAATATCATCCGCTTCTCCAATAATGACGAATGACAACTCGATATGAATCCAACCCTTCAAACACCATCTCTTCTTGAGTCTCTTTTCTTTCTCATAGCAACAACAACCAACAACGCCATTCATTCTTCGTAACCAGGAAGCAAAAACCCCCAATTCTTTGGAACCCTAATTTCGAAATTATCAAATTCTCTCATGTTAATCATTAATTTCTTCATCTCAGTTCTTAACAAAACCTTTCTCGATCTTCTCCGGCAAACCCATATCGAGACTTTAATCCATCATCTCTTCTCTGTAAATTTTATTCATTAAAAACCCTTGAATTATCCATGGCAGAAACAGATCTCTGAATCGCACCATAGTAACGGCAAACCCTAACTGCAACTGAACCCAGCTCCAATTTCATCACCTTCATTTCTCGATCTCCATCATCTCGCCTCTGTCGAGCTTCAGCTTGGTTTCAACAGCAGCAGCTTCAGGTGGAAACGATTAAGAGAAGATAACCTTCTCTAGGGTTAGGTTGGGATTGAGACGCCCAATGTAATAACCACCCCCGATGGGTGCCTATATCGAGTGGTCACTTTGATAAGGGCTAGCCAAGTTTCCACCCCCTTAACCTTGACCGGCCTGTCTTTAGTACTCCTCCAAATTGGGTGGCCCCTTAACCTTAATGAGCTCTATATATCAATCGCTTTGTAAAGTGACCTTTTTGCCCTTTTGGCTCAAATTGGGTGATTTCTTCTTCTTTTCCTCCGTGCGACTCCAAGTAGCTATAAAACTCAAAACAAGCATAAAATACATAATTTACAAGAAAAATAGCAAAGAAAGCATAAACTACTAGATAGTAAATTAGGTGTATTCTACACCTATAAAATTCCCCCACACTTAGACTTTGCTAGTCCTCGAGCAAATCAAACTAAAAACTCACAACTTCAAAGCGTTCAAGCATCCCAAGCATCCAAAAAGCTATGAGGACATAGAGTTTCTGCATTCTAGTAATAAGAAGTTAGAAATACTAAAGAACATATTCTCATTCTTAAATGTTGAGTGAGAAATAACCACACCATAATGAGAGAACGCGTGTTTGAGAAATGATCAATAAGCATTTCGCCTCGACTTCGCCTCACCAAAAAGGATTTTATGATAATTGCACTCAAAAAGACGGCTTTTTCTATGGTTCTCACATGTGTGCAGGTAGGATTGAAGAGAGAAATCCTGCAACACGTTGAATGGTGGGAAGGACAACTTCCGAAATATTTTGAAAAACCCACATCTTTTAATATTTTGAAAAACCATTTCCTAACGATCTCTTCGAAAGGAAATCAACCATTATTATCGAGGATGAGATTACTTACTCACCTTCACATCCGATCGCCAATTATGATAACACCACTCTCACGGCATCCAATAGAAACGTCTTCCGCTCCTCGTCTTTATCTTCTTGGTCTTCGGTTTCAACTATTGATGATAAACCCTTGAATTTCATAAATCCTTAACAATTTGTAACTCTTTTTACCTTAAAAATCCTTGTTGCTTGAAACTTCCTTATATATTTTCCTTCCCCACGGCTTATTAACAAAACAAATATTTCTCTTGTTTTTTCTCTCTTTTTTTTATTTTTTTTTTTTTTTTTGAAATTAACAAGAGAAATTAAATACAAAATAAACCATGGCCGTGGGAGAAGTATTTTACCGCTTGATTCTTCACAACTTGTATCGTCTTGAAATCATAAACTTCAAAAATTCTCACCTTTTAATTTTCTTCGCTTTCATGAATAAGTCTTCATACTTGGATATAAAATTACCTCATTGTAGTGTAAGTCTTCAACATATATGTAAAATCCGCTCATTTGTATGTTGCTTTACTTGTATTTGAAATTTGCTCTTTTTCTCGTTCCGTTGCTTGTAAACCTTAAACTTTTCCAACTTTCCTTGTAGATTTTGGTGTCGCTCCTTGTTGATGATGAATGTGTTTCTATGGATCCGTTGTTGTCGCGAGAGAGAATGGTGCTAACTGAAAATCGAACTAGAAGAAGGAAGCTTTCATCCATGGACGTCACCCTCATGATTGACAAAATTAGCACTCAAGAGATCAAAGAGTAGTGCTTTTATTGGTGGGAGGTTGGGTAGCTCACCATTCTACCCGGAATTTACTTACGGTGACACACACTCAAAAGAAAGCTCTTTAGTAGATGGAAAATTTCTGGTCGGTGCCTCTCATGATATGAATACGGGTAGTCTCCACTAATGATTGATCAGCAACTCTAATAACGCATTTCTCCCTGCACCAAATTCGCATCACCGGCATGATTAAATCCATTATTTAACACTCAAACAAACAAGAAATCCGAATGTAGTTCTCTAACACTTCCAAGTTCAATTATGTCGGTCAAAATCTCTATGTAAACATACCTAGAAGTATGCTAGTGACTCTAAAATCTTTAAAAGTTGGAATTTTTATGTAAAACTTTTTTTTTTTAAAAAAAAATTTTAATTTTTTTGTAATTTTTTGTTTTAAAAACATGCTTAACCACTCCCCCACACTTAAACCTTACATTGTCCTCAATGTAATTGAATCCTCCTAGTAAAGTCAAGGTGGGAAATTTTAACATGATATGGAAACAAGAAAAAGAAATAACAAAAAGCAAAAAGATAAGAAATACAAAACCTATGGGTTGCCTCCCATTAAGCGCTTGTTTTAAAGTCGACGGCCCGACTTAGCTCTTGCGGCACATTACTCCTCCGAGAGGAGTGCATCTTGAAGTCCAATCACGTCCACATGCTCCGTTGGAAAGTTTTCATAATATGGCTTTAACCTATGGCCGTTGACTTTCAATTGTTGTCCTGTTTTTTCGCTAACAATATCAACTGCACCATGAGCATAAACATTAGTAACAACAAATGGTCCCACCCAACGGGACTTAAGCTTTCCCGGAAATAAACGTAAACGAGTATTAAATAAAAGGACTTTTTGCCCCACAACAAAACTTTTCCGCGAAATCATCTTGTCATGAAAAAGCTTAGTCTTTTCCTTGTAAATCCGGCACTCTCGTAAGCATCATTACGTATCTCCTCTAGCTCATGTAGTTGTAACTTCCTTTGTTTCCCCGCTTCATCATACTCCATGTTGAATTTCTTTATCGCCCAATAAGCCTTATGTTCAAGTTCAATAGGAAGATGACAAGCCTTGCCATAAACCAACCTATATGGAGACATACCAATCGGTGTCTTATACGCCGTTCTATACGCCCAAAGTGCATCATTGAGCTTAAAGCTCCAATCTTTCCTCGTGGTATTCACCGTTTTCTCAAGAATGGACTTTATCTCACGATTCGAAATTTCCGCTTGTCCACTAGTTTGTGGATGATAAGGCGTACCAATTTTGTGTGTTATGTTGTACTTCTTGAGGAGAGCGTGGAAAGCCTTCTTGAAATGTGAGCCTCCATCGCTTATCACCACCCTTGGTGTACCATGCCTATTGAATATGTATTCCCTTACAAAATCACAAACAACTTGAGAGTCATTAGTTTTGGTGGCTCTAGCTTCCACCCATTTCGAAACATAATCAACAGCAAGAAGTATATAAAAATTCCCATTCGAATTGACAAAAGGGCCCATAAAATCGATACCCCACACATCAAAAATCTCAACGGCGAGAATTGGTGTGAGTGGCATTTGATTTCGAGCACCTAGATTGCCCGTTCGTTGACATCTATCACACGATTTACAAAAAACATATGAATCTTCAAACAAGGTGGGCCAATAAAATCCACTCTCGAGGACTTTGAGAGCGGTACGTTTCGAACCAAAGTGGCCACCACATGCAAAAGTGTGGCAAAAGGAGAGAATGGATTGAAATTCGGAATTAGGCACGCACCTTCGCATTATTTGATCAACGCCATATTTCCATAAGTATGGTTCATCCCACACATATTGCTTAGCTACCTTTTTAAGTTTCATCTTTTGGAAATTAGACATTGTACTAGGTACTTTCCTTGTCACCAAGTAATTCACTATATCCGCATACCAAGGTGTTGATTCTTCCATGGAGAAAAGTTGTTCGTCGGAAAGCGGTCATGTAATGGAAGTTCCTCTTGAGACATAACAAGTCTACTAAGATGATCCGCAACGGTATTCTCCACACCCCTCTTATCACGAATTTCTATGTCGAACTCTTGTAACAATAGGATCCACCGGATTAATCTTGGCTTAGCTTCTTTCTTCTTTATCAAGTGTCTTAGTGCGGCATGATCGGAATACACAATAACCTTTGTACCCACCAAGTATGATCGAAATTTTTCCAACGCAAAAACTATAGCCAATAACTCCTTTTCCGTGGTAGAATAATTGATTTGTGCATCATTAAGGGTCCTAGATGCATAATAAATAACATGGGACAACTTGTCCACCCTTTGATCCAAAACGGCTCCAACCGCATAATCACTAGCATCACACATTAATTCAAATGGAAGATTCCAATCCGGTGATTTGATAATTGGCGCACTTGTCAACATATCCTTTAATTTAGCAAAAGCATCTTTGCATTCCTTGTTGAAGTCGAAAGGTACCTCCTTTTGTAATAACTTGCACATCGGCATGGAGATTTTGGAGAAATCCTTGATAAACCGCCTATAGAAACCTGCATGGCCAAGAAAAGAACGAATTTCCCTCACCGAAGTGGGATATTGTAAGTTTCTTATTAAATCTATCTTTGACTTGTCCACTTCGAGCCCTCGAGAGGACACAATGTGACCAAGTACTATGCCGTGATTTACCATAAAGTGACATTTCTCCCAATTAAGGACAAGGTTTGTGTCTATGCATCGTTTAAGAATTAGTTCAAGGTTATTTAAACAACCATCAAAAGAATTGCCATAAACACTAAAGTCATCCATAAATACCTCGATGATGCGCTCCACATAATCCGAGAATATACTCACCATGCATCTTTGAAAAGTAGCTGATTAGGCGCATTGCAAAGGCCGAACGACATCCGTCTATATGCAAACGTTCCAAATGGACAAGTGAAAGTGGTCTTCTCTTGGTCCTCGGGTGCAATAACAATTTGATTGTATCCCGAATAACCATCCAAAAGCAATAATAAGAATGCCCCGCTAACCGCTCCAACATTTGATCAATGAAAGGTAAAGGAAAGTGATCCTTGCGGGTTGCGGAATTAAGCTTTCTATAGTCAATGCACACTCTCCAACCGGTTTGAACTCTTGTAGGAACAAGTTCATCGTCTTTATTTCGAACAACCGTGACTCCGGACTTCTTTGGCACCACTTGTAATGGACTAACACACTTGCTATCGGAAATTGGGTAGATTACCCCCACACTTAGCAATTTGAGTATCTCTTTTTTCACAACCTCCATCATGGGAGGATTTAGCCGACGTTGAGCATCACGTACCGGCTTCACGTTCTCTTCCATTAGAATCCTATGCATGCACATGGATGGACTAATGCCTTTGATGTCCGCAATTGTCCACCCAATAGCCGTTTTGTGCTCTTTCAAGACTCTATGCAAACGGTCTTCTTGTACCGGTGTGAGGTTCTTTGAAATAATCACCGGAAGCTCATCTCCATCTCCCAAGAAAGCATACTTCAAATGGTCCGGAAGTGGCTTCAATTCTAGTTTGGGCGCCTTCACAATAGATGGTACAAGTATTTCATCATTCACGGGTAAAGAAATATATGAAACATTACCCTTTTTAGCTTCTTGCAATGTCGCCAAAGCACCACACATCTCCACCAATTCCTTGGAGATTTCAACATCCAAGTTAGACAAGCCATGGACGTCCAATTCAATGCTCTTTTGCAACACCACATCAAGTTCATCCTCTTGGTTCAATTCCACCATTTGTTGCGCTAATGAATCAACCACATCAATGGAGTAAACGTAATGCACATCACTTGGGTAGCGCATGGCTTCAAATATGTTAAAGTGTATTATCTCCTTGTCGAATTCCATAGTGAGTGTACCCTTATCAACATCAATCTTCGTCTTTGCGGTTTTTTCATGAATGGCCTCCCAAGAAGTAAAGAAGTAGATGCTCGGTTCTCATTGTTGTCCATATCCACCACAAAGAAATCCCACCGGAAAAATAAGCTCATTTACTTGCACTAGCACGTCTTCTACAAGCCCCTTTGGATATATGTTAGACTTGTTCGCCAATTGGATAATAACTCTCTTCTCTTTCAAAGGTCCAAGATTCAAGGAGTCATATATTTCGGCCGACATCACACTAATGGAAGCTCCCAAATCAAGTAAAGCATGTTCAAACCTTTGCTTACCAATAGTAATTGGCACCGTAAAACCACCGGGATCCGTGCACTTTGTAGGCATCTTCTTCAATAGCATAGCCGACGCACTCTCGCCAACTTTAGTAATTTCATTATCAAGCAACCTATCCTTCTTGATGCATAATTCCTTCATGAACTTGGCATACCTTGTTGTGCATATGGATTAGGAGCCGCCGCTTGCTTGTTTGCATAACTAAAGTTGGGATGATCCTTCCACCCGGGATTATAGGTATTGGAGTATGGATCGTACCTTGGCCTTTGATTTGGATATAAAGCATTCACTTGTTCGGTCTCACCATTCGGAATAATTACCGCGGCAATCCTTTGCATCATTATCTCCATGTTACTCATCCTTTGATCAAGATGTGATGAAGAATCACTAACTTCATGCACTCGCCTAACCATTGGTTCATCTCTTGTGTAGAATTGTTGCGAGTTTGCCGCCATACTTTCAATCAACTCTCTAGCTTCGGTCAAAGTCTTGTTCATTAGTGCACCACCACCCGCGGCGTCAAGAAGAGACCTATCACTTGGGTGAAGAGCTTCATAGAAGTATTGGAGTATCATAACATCGCTAAATTGATGGTGTGGACAGCTTGCCACCAACCTCTTGTATCGCTCCCAACATTCATACAATGATTCTCCCACTTGTTGTTTCAATCCACAAATCTCCTTGCGAATTTGAGTAGCTTTGGATGCGGGAAAATATCTCTCGAGGAAAATTTTCTTCATCCCATTCCATGTTGTGATACTTCCGGAAGGCAAATAATATAACCATTCCTTAGCATTGCCCGCCAAAGAAAACGGGAAAGCTTTCAACATTGCTCCATCCGCATTAGTTTGGTGGAAGCATGGCCATAACTATGGCATAGAAGTCCATAAGATGTTTATTTGGGTCCTCATTCACCATGCCATGGAACTTTGGTAACTCTCTAATCAACCCCGGCTTGATCTCGAAGGTTGAGTTAGTTTGGATACACCATTGTTGTGTATCAAGCTTGTGAGAAGCTAGGTCCTTGAGGGTACGATCAGCCATCGTTTCTTCCTCTTTGTCCGAATCACTTGATGAAGAAGGAGGAAGTGGAGTGTTAATCGCACGAATGAAATCCTTTAGTTGAGTGCCGGATCGAAGACGTATTGACTCGGTCTACCCCCTTTTAGCATTCACCAAAGGTATAACACTGAAACAAGATTCTCACAAACTAAGTTAGATACGGTAAAGAATCTAACAAAGCAAGAATAAAGCAAAAGAAAAATAAAAACAACTAAAAATCTCCCGTTGCTCCCGGCAGCGGGCGCCAAAAATTTGATGCGTGTCGTAGGTGCAATCAAATTAATTCAATATTTCCACTCAATTAAAAATAATATAATGGAAGTCAAGTTCGTTCCCACGAGGAGCAAGAGATCTTAGTTGTAAAAGTTGTCACGAAAGGGGGGTGTAAAAAGCAAAAGAAAATAAACAAAGCAATTAAAATCGGAAGTTGAAAGATGAAAGCAATAAAAGAGACAAGATCAAGGAATCCTTCTTCGTTGCAAAACAATGATTAAAGTTATGTTCTTTTCTACTTGTTATTAGTCACTGATTATCACCAACCGTAGGATAGCAATGTCCGCTTAGCTAGCCCCAAAATCCCTAATTTCACTGAGTAACAGGTCCGCTTAGTTATCAGATTCTATTCAAAAGAACCACCTTGAGGTCCGCTTACAAGATGTAATTCCCATAATGCATTAAGATTTATGAATTTAGGTTTAGTACTAGTAGTTAAACTCGGTTCGCTTGGTTCACTTTCTAGCGTTGTTTCTACACACAATTGCTCCACGGAATCCCTCCGCAAGGTCTCGTGTTTTCTACTTGTGTAAAGTGTCGAGAACGATTACGTATTCCCTAACTCATACTAGATATAGATCAATTAACAAATCAATTTAGCGTGCACTCCAAACAATCTATCAATCAATCATGAATGTCATTAAGATCATTCCTATTAGTAAAAACAATCGATAATCATGTGAAAAGTCTCAAGATAGAATTGAAAACAAAAACTCAAATCATGTTAAGAACTAGGAATTCATCCTCAATCAATAAGAAAATTAGCTACTCATGTTTTTGAAATTCACACAAATAATAATAATTAAAAGAAGAATTTTCAAATTCACACAAGTAATTAAAAAGAAGAATCTTAGAAAAAGCAAGCAAAAACACAAGTGTTGTGTGTGTGAGAGGTGTGTAGAAGTTGTAGAAAACTTCTCTATTTATAGGCTTCAATATTCTCCAAATCTTCTAAGGAATAGAATCCTTTTCCTTTTGCAATTCAATTTCCAAATCCAAGCTTTTTCAACTCTTCCACCTTCTCTTTCCAAATTTGAGTCCAATTCTCCATCCAATTCCTAGCCCAAGTCTTCACACCCATGAGAGAAGTCCATAGAAAATTCTGGAAATTTTGGCTCGCCGGAAAACTGGGATTGTGGCCGGAATCCGGCCGGAATAGTCGCCGGAAAATATTTCAGGTGACCGGTGAAGTCAAACCGGTCACCGGTCAACGGGTCGGATCGGTCGGGTCAACTGGGTCGGATCGGTCGGGTCAACTGAGTCAGGGTCTGGAGTCAGAACTAGTTAAATCTCTCTGGCTGATTGGGATTAGTTGCCAAGCATGAGCCAATTGCACTGGCCTGAGTTATGCTGCACAAAGATTGTGCTTCAGAGCTCCATCCAGCCATGATGGCTATTCATCTTATACTCTGGCCTGCAATCTAAGCTCAAATTCCTCCATTCATCACTACTTTAAACCACCAGCAACTACATCTTCTTGAGCCCTCTCTTGTAATCCTGGCTGAAACACCATCTGCAATTACTTCTCACTGTCGAATTCCTACTGCCAGCAAACCTCATACAAACCAGCTTGCACCTGCAGCTTCTCCTTAGCCAGCTCATTACTCAACTCTAGCTGCAGCATCAGACCAATGCCAATTCCAGTGCACACTCTTTATCCCATAGTCACCATTGTCGCGTCATTTCTCTATAACATCTTGAGCACCTCATCGCACCTGCAGTTCAGGCTCAATTAAAGCCATCTGCAAAGCCATTACTCGCATCTTAGCCGGATCCCACTACTCCATCGAGCCGCAACCTCGGACTATTGCATAAGCTAACAATCTCAACGCACCGCAATACCAGCTCGGACCAATCACCGCCACGTAAATCTTCATGTAACAATTGACACACACCAACACCACCAACTTCATCTCTATGAACTCAATAACACCACAGAACCCAGACCTGCAATTCCATTACCCCCATCTCCCTGGCAAGCAACAGTAGCAGCAACATCAATTCTTTCAGCTCAGGTTTCCTATGCCTTGCTTGAAACTGAAATTCAACCCTTGTCAAATCTTTTCCCTTGATAATCATCTCTGTTTCATCAATATCATCCGCTTCTCCAATAACAGCAGCGACAACTCAGATATGAATCCAACCCTTCAGCACCATCTCTTCTTGAGTCTCTTTTCTTTCTCATAGCAGCAACAACCAACAACGCCATTCATTCTTCAGAACCGGAAGCAAAAACCCCAATTCTTTGGAACCCTAATTTCTGAAATTATCAAATTCTCTCATGTTAATCATTAATTTCTTCATCTCGGTTCTTAACAAAACCTTTTCTCGATCTTCTCCAAGAAACCCATATCACAGGACTTTAATCCATCATCTCTTCTCGTAAATTTTATTCATTAAAAACCCTTGAATTATCCATGGCGAAACGGATCTCTCCGAATCGCACCATAGTAACGGCAAACCCTAACTGCAATCGAACCGACTCGATTTCATCACCTTCATTTCTCGATCTCCATCATCTCGCCTCTGTCGAGCTTCAGCTTGGTTTCAACAGCAGCAGCTTCAGGTGGAAACGATTAAGAGAAGATAACCTTCTCTAGGGTTAGGTTGGGATTGAGACGCCCAATGTAATAACCACCCCTGATGGGTGCCTATATCAGGTGGTCACTTTGATAAGGGCTAGCCAAGTTTCCAGCCCCCTTAACCTTGACTGGGCTTTGTCTTTAGTACTCCTCCAAATTGGGTGGCCCCTTAACCTTAATCGAGCTCTATATATCAATCGCCTGTAAAGTGACCTTTTTGCCCTTTTGGCTCAAATTGGGTGATTTCTTCTTCTTTTCCTCCGTGCGACTCCGAAGTAGCTATAAAACTCAAAACAAGCATAAAATACATAATTTACAAGAAAAATATCAAAGAAAGCATAAACTACTAGATAGTAAATTAGGTGTATTCTACACCTATCATAGCTTCGAGTCAATCCAGCACAACAAAAACAAAAATACCAAAGACGTAAAAAAGAACAAAATATATAAAATAGGAAATAAATATACAAAACCTAAAACCTAAACCTAAATACAAGTCCGCGTCGGCGGCGCCAAAAATTGATGAGATTTTTATGTTGTTTGTAGAAAGTGGTAGTAAAGTTCGTTCAACTCGGGCTTGTAAAGGTTTGATTTAAGAAAACACTAAAAATAAAGAAAATATATTCACAAGTTTGTCACGATATCGAGAGATTACTGAGACTCAGGATTCCACCAATTCTTACATTCATGTGGTTCAACTAATAATTCTAGACATTTATAGCTCAAATTTATTGACTCTAATTCATTGCCGAAAGTAGATTTTGAAAGTAATGATTTGTATATCTAAAGCATGAGACATCAAAACACTTAAGAAAGCATGACCCATCAATTGAAATCACAATCATTCAATAAAAATCATAAGATACGATTAAAAATCAATGCAATAAGTCATAAAAGAATTAATAGAATTACCACATGCATGAAAAATGGCTTCCTCCGTCATCCCAACGTTGGGGTTTAGCTCCTCATATTATTCACGTGCTCAAAATAATTGTTCATAGCTCAAATAGGTGAAAAACAAGAGAAAACTAATGACTCGACAGGTTTGCAACGCCCGAAAGGCGTTACAAACGGATCGTTACAGGAGAAATAAGTCTACGCCTCTTAAACGATACTAGGTTCTGGCCGTTGAACAACGATACTTCTGTTGTGATGTTTAAATAAGACTGCCTTCTGTTCGTCAGTTCTTCGTGTTCTTGAGAACGACATTCAAGCGTCGATTCTTCGTCTTCTTCACCGCTACCGTGTATTCTTCCCTGCAACTTTTCTCGCTTTGATTATGCAGCCTCCAATCGACCCCAAAACTCCCCAAAGTCTCCCCCAGCCCTCCGATACTCGAAAACCACTTTTATATACCCACAATCCGAATAAAACTCTACGAATCTTCGATTCTTTTCTTGCACTTCACGGCCAAGTCACGAGAGATGTTTCCTTTCTTCTCTCGTATGCGTCTTTGGGTTACTCAAATCTTCCCAAACTCTCCCAAAATAGTTACGATTTCAACGAAGCGTATATTGTCTCTTATTATTCACAAACTTTCCAAAAATAAACCCGAGATATCCCTTTTGTTTTATCGTGAACAATGATTTCCTTCCCTTTTTCACGTAACCAATTCTATTACCAACCCCTGTTTCTTCGTGCCAGTTAATTCGGCTCAATCCTACATGAAATCCCGATAAAATCTCGTCCAAAAATTCTCCAAAGAGTCCGCAGTCACCTGGTTTTGATTTCCCGCCAAAATGATAATTCAAACGATGAGGATGGGTTTCCCCTTAACCATAGTAGGGTGCCATTAGCCGTGGGGTGAAAATAGTGATCTTGGGTGCAAATAGTGATGGGTTACCCCTTATCAACTGATTGCCCCTTATCCAAAATGAGAGTCCGAATAGTAGGTATCCTCCGGGCGCCTTTATCAACTTTTCGAGCCGATTTCTCCACACATGTTTATTTCTCCAAAAACACCTACAAAAATATAAAATACCAAAATAAGTGCAAAAATGGGTACTAACAATACAGAGAATTGAGACTAATATAGACACATAAATGCGTCTATCATACAGTCTCGTGCACGGAGTCCCCAGAGAACCCACAGTTTCTTATTGGGAGTGGGTCTCGATGTACTCCCTCGTCTCCCAGTTGGAGCTCTCCCGCTTCTATCTTTTCTTTGAAAATATGCTTTAGTCTGTTGCAATCACTGGTCGGGTGGTGAACGAATCTGTGGTAATGGTGATCGCGGTCGTAAGCGTCAAAAATAAATTACACTTTCTTACTACTCAAAATATAAATATAGTAAGGGCAAGAAAGGATCGATCCCACAGAGAGGTCTAGGTTGTCAAATTGTTATGGTTCCCTATAAATAACACCGGTAGTTTTGTGATTTTATAAACTAAAATAAAATAAAACAAATAAAGAAATAAGCAAACAAATCAAATCAAGGATAAGAAAGTATTGGTTACGGAGTTCGTTTTCAATCACAAACATGGTTTCACCACAATAACTAGAATTGATATTTTAATCTCAACTTTTATCAAAGACCCTAGAATACCTTGATCGCAAGAATATCCCGCAAACCTCCTCATGTCATCAACAAACACATTAAAAGATGCGAATATGAATTCTACCTGAAGGAACAACCTAACGTGTAAAAGCACTAATCAAGTTTAATTCCCTAGATGCGTTAAGTTCTATGAAATCAGGCCAATCAAAGCAATCGAACGTGGAAAGCGCACTAATCCGATTTAACAAAGGTTATAACTCACATATGATCATAAGAATATATCACTACAAACTATAATCATATTTATGCTACTTGCAATCCGGAATTATCACTTTTGCGTATAATAACCCTAATCTAGCAATAGAGATGAAAACAAACTCAATCGATTCGCGACTCGACTAAACAAGCATTCAAATCATGTAACAATATTCATGGTGAATCATAAACGATAATATGAGAGAAAACTAATTTATTGAATTAAAACCCATATTTGGAAATCAAACTTATTCCATAACCAATAATAAACTTAGGTACTCATATTCATGGAGTTCATCACAAGAAGAAAGAGAAAAGACTTCATGGTTCTAAACCCTAGAATAAAGTAGAGATAATAATCCTCAAAAAGATAGAAGTCCTCTCTTTTATATGTTTCTCAATTTCCATAAAGAATACTCCTTCCAAAATTAGGTTTTGTCTTCAAGTCCATTAGTTGGAAATTCACCCGGCCCACGAGAGAGAGAAACCCGTGTAGAAATTTTGTCCCAAAAACGCTCGCCGGAAAACTGGGATTATGGCCGGAATCCGGCCGGAAAGTCGCCGCCGATCACCTGAAAATTCTTCTCAGTCCATGGAATATTCCGTTTAGATTCTGTTATATATAACGGTTGACTAACGGTCCTTAACAGTTGACCGGGTCAAGGGATGAGTCAGAACCGAGTCAGCTGGCTAACTCGGCTCACTGACTAAGTTTCCAGGCCAGAAGTCACTTTCACTGGCCAAAGTCAATCCCAGCCCTGATGGCTGAGTCTCCTGCACACTACCAACAAATCCAACACCCTGTCCTTCATTCTACAAGCAGCATAACTTTACTATCACAACCATTGTAATCTTCCCTATAACCTCAATGAAGCCAGCAACCAACCTGCAATGCTTCCAACTCATTTTGTCAACAACTACTTCACAAACTTCTTGGTCAGCAACATACTCAAGCTCATTTGCGCACCAATTTCCCCTCGTTGCTTCACAACAATGCCACCAGCTACGACTTGAATTGGTCCTGTATTCTCATCGGTGGCAGCGCATCCACGGAAACATCAAAGAATAACTCCGCCTCAAAGACTCTGCCATTCAGCTATTTCCACCATTCAAGTAAGCCATCTCCAAAATTCATAGCCACAACTACATTCATCCCGCAATCTCCATATTTTGCCCCGAGCAACCAAGCTTAACTCAAATGCAATAGCATCTCGGTGCCAACTTTGTCTCGGTCCCCTTCAACTCATGTCATTTCAATCACCCGCCCGCACTTCCCGGCAATTCCTTCATTCGA
This sequence comes from Papaver armeniacum, assembly GCA_023531295.1. Classification (NCBI taxonomy): domain Eukaryota; kingdom Viridiplantae; phylum Streptophyta; class Magnoliopsida; order Ranunculales; family Papaveraceae; genus Papaver; species Papaver armeniacum. The sequence continues at coordinate 278,522 of JAJJWW010012936.1, forward strand.
ACCTGTGGTCACCCGCCAACTTCCTCAATCTCCACATTAACCACCAGTACCACTCCAGCTGCCTCCATGAGCATAACCTCAGCTACCAAGCTCTACTGCCACAGCCAATTCCAGAACCACCAACAAGACCACTTCACTTCCTTTGCCTGCAACATATCCACTCCTGACAGCTCACAGCTCCAGCTGATTCTCAGTTACATTGCAACCATCCGACTCCTCGTGCCCCGACACCGCAACTCTAGCGCCATTAGCATCCCCGCTTTGCATTTCACTGCCACAAATCAGCTGTAATTTTCCAGACCACCTGAGACTGCAACTCCATCATCTGCTCTTGCCCTGTATCCTTTCAACATCACTGTAGCTTCATGCCAACAGCTCACTGAATTTCACTTGTTTACAAGACTTGAGCTTCAGATTCGTAACTTTAATCAAGCACTCAATGTGCGTCGTCGCTGATATGACATGAAGTCTTTGGTGATTTCTATCACCACTATACCTCCTCCCCGCATACAATTGCACATTCAAAAGAACCCATTACTCCATCCAATGTAAATTGCTCAATCATTCATAACCTTCATCACTTAGTCATCATCGCTTCTCAATGGGAGTAGAGAAACTTCATGGTGATTTCTCGATCAAAACCTTGTCAAGTGCAAACCAATTGAACCATATACTACCTGCACATTATAGCTCTCTTCATTTCCTCTATAGCTTCGAGAACAACAACAATCAATGGCATCAGCTCATCCCACCGTAAGAATAGCAAAATCAATAACTCCATCTTATTTTCCATGTATGCTCTTGTTACAGATCCAGGTTTCTTCTTTCGATTCAAAACCCCGAGCTTATTATCACCAAAGAAACCCTTCACGATTCACTTGCAAAAACCCATTCCGCAAACCTCAATTTCATCATCTTCTCTCGGGTTCACTCAACCAAAGACTCAAAACTAACGAACCAACAAAGCAAGGGGTTCTCTCTCTTCTCAATCTATCTCTCGATTTCTCTCAACACATCGATCTCCATGGTTTCTTAATTTCCTCATTCGGTCCTTCTCATCCGTACTTCATTCGATCAACACCCACCTGTGAAATCTTCTTCTTCTCACTCTCGCTCTCTCGATTAACAAATACAAAGATTATTTCTTCCTCTCATTCAAGTGAATTGGTTGATAGAAATGAGAGAATACTCTCGAGGGGTTTGGATAACGAGGACGGGTCCGGATCGGGTGTTACTATGGGCCGGATCGGGTGTTATTATGGGCCTAATCTTTTAGCATTTCTTATAAACACAACCAGGCTATCCCTTAACCGCATATTGGGTCGCCTTTAATACTTCTCCAAAACAGAGTTGCCCCTTAACCTTTGCTAGGCTCCAAATAGTGTTCTCCAGAGAAATGGCAATTACGCCCTTTTGCTCAAACCGGTGATTTCGCTTCTTTTCCACGTGCGACTCCAGAGTATCTAATAACTCAAAAACACGCGTAAAATACATAATTCACACGAAAAATAGCAAAGAAAGCATAAACTCTATATAGTAAATACGGTGTATTTTACACCTATCAAATGGAAGTACTTGGGGTTCGCCATCTCAGCCTCAGTTGGTGGACGGACGGAGGTGGCGATCGATAACATCATCTTGAATCCATGCTTCTAGGAGGTCAATCACCTCCTCGATGGGAAACGGGAAATCGAAGGTATTCCTTCGGTTCATGATGATGCATGGGAGCTTTAGTGGCGGTCTTTCGTGGCGCGGTTTCCCGTTACACCGGTGCTTCACGTTTTGGCCGGTGGCCCGTAGTTGGGGCCTTCCTTTTTCCTCTTTTTCGTTCACTATGTTCACGGAGGATGAGCCGGTATTAAATTGCTTGCTGGTGAGGCGTCTATTCCGCGAGTTTCACGCATGTCTTGGTTCGAGTTGGCCTAGTTCTTTCCAAGAATCTTTGTGTCTTGTCATGGATCGTCTAGCGGCTTCATGGAGTTGAGGGAATGTTTGGAAACGCAAGTTTTCTAGCAAGGCGCGGTAAATAGGAACCATACCATTGATGCACGCATTCACCACCGTTGCTCGATCACGTTTGGGTCGTGGGATCGAGCGCTGAACATTCAACCTTTTGACAAAATCATTCGGATGTTCGTTATCCTCGGGTACATTCTTTCGAGGTCCGAGAAAGTAACTTGTTCGACATTAAGAAGTACTTTCTGTGAAACGCGGTAACCATGCTACTCCAGTTGGGAATACTGTTTCGGGCGGGATGTCGTTGTACCATGTATACGCCCTTAGGTAAGTGATTTTGAGAACTCCCTTAGACGAAGAACGTGATTATATTCATGTTCACCTAGGGGATTCCAAGAAACGGAGACATGCTCATGTGCATTCCCTGCACCATCGTACGAAGTGGTGAATTGAGGAGAGGAGTACCCCCTGGAAGAGGGATTCTTTGCATTTGAGATGAGTAAGGGGTTGGTGTTGATGCATGTCCGATTCATCATTCTTGATTCGGCCATGAGAAGTTGCTCTAGATCTTCTCGTGACGAAGTTTGATTTGCTGATTTATTTCCAATGGGATTCTAGCGCGAATTTCCTCGTCCGCGTGAGGCGTGCTCCGCCGAGGTGCTAGCGTCGGGGTTGTTGGAGATGTTTCTAAACGGATCTGGAGGACGCGACTCACATGGTAGCCGCTCTGTCATGGTCTTGAGAAAGACGAGTACTTCATTCTATGTTGAAACCATATCCGTCTGGGCTCTGGCGAGCATTTCTTGTCATTCCATCAAATCAGCCGATGGTGACATTAGAACGCTTTCCTCTGGTCCCTCAGGTCTCTCTTCCGTTTGGGGTAGTTGGAACCTTAGTTGTGGTTGGAGGTGCCATGCTAGACGAAACATTGGGGAGCCGCAATGGCGCAGCTGCTCTCGTGACCGGTGGCGAATGTCCGAAGAGGTGTTTTCGTTGCCGTGATTAGAGGGTTGTGCGAGAGACATTAGAGGCGGGGGCGGCTCTCGCCCCGGTGATTGGCGGTGTTACGCTTGAGGGAGTGCATTCAGAGTTACTGTAGTCACTAGGTGATGTAACGACGTTATTGGGAGATATGTTAACATCAGGGACGTGCTCTGTGCTGGTATTCTCGGCAACCGCTCCAGACCTGAGTTCCACCATATTTGGATTGACGTTTGGGAAACGAAATCAAGAGTTGGAGTTGATATTGTAACCGATAGATCAATCCTCCCGCTGTGGTCGCCAATTATTTGTAGGTGAAAATGGTTTCTGCTGATTTCGGTAATTGCGAGTGTGCAGGTGAGAAACAATTTAAACCCTAAACAATGTACTGCAAGGAGTACTTTAGATTTGAGAGATCAATGCACAAGTCTGGCCTAAACCAAGAAATGGCCATTCCAGACTTGTTTCGGTCCAAAGTGAAGGAGAATGGGTTGGTTTTGGGGAGGGAAGCAAGGAAAGTGGTGGGACAGAATATTTGATTTCGGGAAGAGTAGTTGGGTTACTATGACTTGTTATCGGAAAAGTGAGAGAACTAACAAGGTGAGCCTGACAAGTAAGTATTTCGAGTGTTGTATCTCCCGTATGAACTTGTTGTTCAATGGAAATAGGTAAGACCTATTTATACAAGTCGGAGTAAAAACGTACCTCGGTCTCATTAAGGAGTGGGGAAGTAAATGGGAGGAGGTGGTAACAGTATGCATGGAATTTATGTTCCATAAATTGGTTAACGATGAAACCGGTTTTCATGAAAGCGCTAACGTTATGGAATTGATGTCCCATAAAGTTGTTAACGCATGTGCTTTATGTCCCATGAACGTTTCACACATAACTTCCCATATTTACTAACCGCCTCACCCTTATGACACTTCCTTATGACGGGCGTAGTGTACGCCGTATGTCAGTAAACCGCCAAACCAATACCCAAAGAGGATCCCCCGTTTGTGTTGATGTCTCGAATGTTTTGGAAAACATATAGCACGTTGTTGTGGCTTGGCAAGTCAAGCTCGGGAAACTTGCCAGCCTAGTGACCTTCGACGGTCGAGATTTTGCATCTTGAGAGGAGGTGCAACCGTTGATCGTTGCACGCCTTCGTTTTGGTAGCCGCGTAGTGAGGGCCAACGTGGTGGCACGGCTAGGTTGTCATGCCGTTGGCATGGCAAGGTTTGGCGTGGCCAAACTTAGGTTTTCGGGCCAAAGGTTACCATGTGTCGTCTGGTAACCTTGGATGGCTAGGATTTGCTCCTGGGATTGAAGGGCAACCGTTGATTGTTGCACGCCTTCGTTTTGGTAGCCACAGAGCGTAGTGAGGGCCAACGTGGTGGCGCTGGAAGGTTTGGCGTGGCCAAACTTTGGTTTTAAGGCCAAAGGTTACCATGTGTCGTCCCGGTTACCTTGGATGGTTAGGATTTGCTCACGGGATTGAAGGGAAACCGTTGATTTTTGCACGCTTCGTTTTGGTAGCCGCGTAGTGAGGGCCAACGTGGTGGCGCGGGGCTAGTTGGCATGCCGTTGGCATGGCAAGGTTTGGCGTGGCCAAACTTAGGTTTTCGGGCCAAAGGTTACCATGTGTCGTCTGGTAACCTTGGATGGCTAGGATTTGCTCCTGGGTTTTAAGGGCAACCGTTGATTGTTGCACGCCTTCGTTTTGGTGGCCGCGTAGGGAAGGCCATCAGGGTGGCACGGATAGGGTGTGGTTAGGCTTGACATGTGTGGCCAAGGGTTCGCCTTGGGCGTGGCTAGCTTTGGCTAGGTGCGATTTTGGCTTGGCATGTGGGGCCAACGGTTTGCCATGGGCGTGGCTAGCTTTGGCTAGGTGCAATTTTGGCTTGGCATGTGGGGCCAAGGGTTTGCCATGGGCGTATGGCGTGGCTAGGGCCAAGGCAAGGGCGTTTGGATTGGCATGATGTGACTAACATGGCTAGGGCCAAGGCAAAGTTCGTTTGGCATGGCGCGGCTAGCTTGGCTAGGTTTGGTTTGGCTTGGCATGCAGGGCCAAGGGTTTTCCATGGGCGTATGGCGTGGCTAGGGCCAAGGCAAGGGCATTTGGCTTGGCATGATGTGACTAACATGGCTAGGGCCAAGGAAAAGTGCGTTTGGCATGGCGCGGCTAGCTTGGCTAGGTTTGGTTTGGCTTGGCATGCAGAACCAAGGGTTTGCCATGGGCGTATGGCGTGTCTAGGGCCAAGGAAATGGCGTTTGGCTTGGCATGATGTGACTAGCATGGCTAGGGCCAAGGCAAAGTGCGTTTGGCATGGCGCGGCTAGCTTGGCTAGGTTTGGTTTGGCTTGGCATGCAGGGCCAAGGGTTTGCCATGGGCGTATGGCGTGGCTAGGGCCAAGGCAAGGGTGTTTGGCTTAACATGATGTGACTAGCATGGTTAGGGCTAAGGCAAAGTGCGTTTGGCATGGCGCGGCTAGCTTGGCTAGGTTTGGTTTGGCTTGGCATGCAGGGCCAAGGGTTTGCCATGGGCGTATGGCGTGGCTAGGGCCAAGGCAAGGGCGTTTGGCTTGGCATGATGTGACTAGCATGGCTAGGGCCAAGGCAAAGTGCGTTTGGTATGGCGCGGCTAGCTTGGCTAGGTTTGGTTTGGCATGGCATGCAGGGCCAAGGGTTTGCTATGGGCGTATGGCGTGACTAGCTTGGGCTAGGTGCGTGACCAAGCTAGGGTTTTGGGGCAAAGGTCGTTTGGTAACCTTAGACGGCCAGGATTTGCTCCTGGGATTGAAGGGCAACCGTTGATTGTTGCACGCCTTCGTTTTGATAGCCGCGTAGTGAAGGCCAGTATGGTGGCGCGGCATGGGGCCATGGCGAGGTGCGTTTGGCATGGTGCAGTAGGTGTGGCTGGCATGATTTGCCATTGGCACGGAGGTGCGGCTAGCATGGTTGGCATGCTTTGGCGCGGTCGGTGTGGCTGGCATGATTTTCCATTGGCACGAGAGGTGCGGCTAGCATGGTTGGCATGCTTTGGCGCGGATCGGTGTGGCCGGCATGATTTTCCATTGGCACGGAGGTGCGGCTAGCATGGTTGGCATGCTTTGGCGTGATCGGTGGGGCGGCATGATTTGCCATTGGCACAGAGGTGCGGCTAGCATGGTTGGCATGCTTTGGCGCGATCGGTGTGGTGGCATGATTTTCCATTGGCACGCAGGTGCGGCTAGCATGGTTGGCATGCTTTGGCGCGGTCGGTGTGAAACCGGCATGATTTGCCATTGGCACGGAGGTGCGGCTAGCATGGTTGGCATGCTTTGTCAGCTTGGGCTAGGTGTGGCTGGCATGATTTTCCATTGGCACAGAGGTGCGGCTAGCATGGTTGGCATGCTTTGGCGTGGTCGGTGTGGCTGGCATGATTTGCCATTGGCACAGAGGTGCGGCTAGCATGGTTGGCATGCTTTGGCGCGGTCGGTGTAGTCGGCATGATTTGCCATTGGCACACACGTGGGAATTAGGGTTTGGCTTGTCGTAACCCTAATTTAAAAAAGATGCCCCGGTAATTATTTAGGGACACATTAAAGGTTTCAGTAAATGTGCCTAGTAAATGCTTGTTACTTTAAATGTTGTGACATCAGTGTCTGCTAGGGTTTAGTGTTTTACGATTTTAACCCTAAGCTAAAAACCACCATCAACAAGTAAGATATAAAAAGTAATCACAACAGTTCTTTTTCTCAGACTCTTGTGATTCTACAATAATTTCTTATGTTAATCAGTTAGGTTGTTGTAAGGTGACTAATATTTCTAGGTTGCTCTTTGGGCGTATAAGACCGGATTAGTAGTTGGTTCCTGTTCACCTCGATCTTTGTATCAAAATACAGAACATAAAGAATAAAGGATAAACATATTTGTGGGAGTCAGATTTGTTTATACGTCTTCGACTTTGGGTCGTAGCAACTCTTAGTTGTGGGTGAGATCAGCTAAGGGAATCAAGTGCGCATAATCCGACGTGGTTCTTGAAGCACAAGAAATGCGACTGTACCTTAATCGGTGTGAGACTTGGTTATGGCTCAACTACATTCAAGTCTGAAGTTAACTTGTAGCAGGCTAGAGTCTGTAGCGGCTTAATACAGTGTGGTGTTCAAATTTGGACTAGGTCCCGGGATTTTTCTACATTTGCGGTTTCCTCGTTAACAAAATTTCTGGTGTCTGTGTTATTTCTTTTCCGCATTATATTTGTTTATATAATTGAAATATCACAGGTTGTGCGTAGTTCAATCACAGTTGATAAATCCGACCTTGTTTGTTGGATATAACTTGATTGACACTTGGGCATTGGTTTTTGGTACCGTCCAAGTTATTTCTCATATCAATCAGGCTTATGATTTCTTTTCATTCGATTCGTTGACTGTATTGAGAAAGAGATAAAGCTCTTTGATATATTTATTGATTGAGTCTCACTTTTAAGTTGGTGCTCTAGGAATTGTATTAGAGTTTAGTCCATATAGATTGTCGAACGAATTATTGGGTGTGGTTGTTATAACCCCGCTTTTTTTCAATTGGTATCGAAGCAGCAAACACGCTAAGACCTCTGTAATATGGTAAAAAACCGATTTTCTTTGAAAATGGTAAATTGGGTGTGCCATCGAGAAACGAATCTAAATCCTAAACAAATGTACGCTCATGAGTATTTTAGTTTCGAGAGATCAATTTGTACAATTCTGGCCTAAACCAAGAAATGGCCGTTCCAGTCTTGCTTCAGTCACAAAATGAAGGAGAAAAGTTGATCTTAGGGAGGGAAGCAAAGAAGGTGTTGAGATCAGAATGATGAACTATGAAAGTGTGGTTGATTTATGACTTGTATCAGAATGTAGAACCCGCTTGCGGAATGTAAGCTATAAGTTCTTGGTGTTTTCTGGATACTTGTGTTGATGAATCCCCTCGGTTGAAATAGATTGAAAATCTATTTATACAAGTAATAGTCAAGCACACCCTGATCTCATAGGAAGTGGAAGTAGTTGAGTAATCGAGAAGTGGGGATCGTGTAAAATGATGAAAACCATGTCCCTATAATGAGGGGAAGACGGGTCGGTTGTACACCCACTACTTCTCTACTGCCACTAACTGTCCGCCTTTCCTGACACTTTCTCATAATGGGTGTGTTGCACGCCGCACGCTGTAAACCGCCAGACTAATACCTGATGAACATCCCCCAGTTTGTGACATGTTTGATGTCTCGAGTATTTTACAGAAAATATGTAGCAAGTTACATGAGGAATGAAAAAAGTCATGCATGGTAGTTGCTGAGTGAGTCTTGCTCACAAGACCTAAATATTTCGACCAATCACGCGCAAGCTAAAGCGCGAGCAGTCACAAGTGACAAGTCAAGTCGTGAGACTTGCCGCAAAAAATAGCATACAATGCTTTTAGGTTAAATAATCAAGTTATTTGTGAAATCGATATTTATAAACTATCATTTATATTCGATGCATGTAAAGCATCGTTATTAAGCAAGCAACTCAAATTAATCGATGCATATGAAGTGCCGCTGTTGGGAGCGCAACCAACCTTCTTTGGTCGAACGGTTGGCAGCCAAGTAAGTCGACTAAAGATGACATGACTGACTCATGGATAAGAGCAGCAGCTGACAGCAATCATGGCGTCTCATTGGTCACCTAAGATTGGATTTAAGCCGGTCAAATCATCCAGCCAATTGGATGGTTAAGATGATTTTCGGCAGTTGTTGATTATCATTAACTTATTTAAGACTCTTATGAGTAGCGTAGCCAACCTACTTTGACCAGCTTCCAAGAGTCGTTTGGGTAGGTTGAGGACAAGTCGATCGGTCCTCATGGAAGAGGGGCGGCTCGGTAATCACGATGACATCTTATTGGTCTACGAAATTAGATCTAGGTAGGTCAATTTGGCTGGCCAAGTTGGACGACCAAGATTGTTTTACGCGACCACATGATGCCGTTAGTTGAATTCAAGGCTTTTAAAGCCGAGTGACTAACCTACTTTAGGTGATCGATTTGATGTCTCTGTGGCGGGTTGTGAGCAACGTGATTGGCCAAGGCTAAAGGCGAGCGCCTATGAACATATCACTATATCAAGCACTTCATTGGTCGTCTAAAATAAAATCTAATTTGAAAAAAAGCGGGGGTACAACAACCACACCCAATATTTCGATTATCAATCTGTATGGACTAACTCCAATATACATTCAAGAGAATCAACTAGACTCAATCTTAATAAAGTATATCAAAGAGTTATAATATCTTGATCTCTCGATTTAATTCTTACTCAAGCAAATAGAAATTTGCTAGTCTAATTAAATATAAGAGAGATAACTTGGATGGTACCAAAGACCAATATCCAAGTGTCAATCAATGTAAATCAACAACCAAAGGTTGAATATTCTAATTGATTGAACTAACGAACAACCTGTGATATTTCAAATATAATACAAAATAGAAATAACACAGACACCAGAATTTTGTTAACGAGGAAACCGAAAATGCAGAAAAAACCCCGGGACCTAGTCCAGATTGAACACACACTGTATTAAGCCACTACAGACACTAGCCTACTACAAACTAACTTTGGTCTGGATTGTAGTTGAACCCCAATCAATCTCACACTGATCCAAGGTACAGTTGCGCTCCTTACGTCTTTGATCCCAGCAGGATACTACGCACCTGATTCCCTTAGTTGATCTCACCCACAACTAAGAGTTGCTATGACCCAAAGTCGAAGACTTTAATAAACAAATTCGTATCACACAGAAAAGTCTACGGTAATAGATAAATCTTTCTCCCACAGAAATACCTACGAGTTTTGTTCCGTCTTTTGATAAATCAAGGTGAACAAGAACCAATTGATAACACGGACTTATATTCCCGAAGAACAGCTTAGTATTATCAATCACCTCACAATAATCTTAACGACTTGGCGAAAGAAAATATTGTGGAATCACAAATGATGAGACGATGATGTTTGTGACTACTTTTATATCTTGCCTATCGGAGATATCAATCTCAAGCCAATCGTTACGATTGTACTCAATACGATAGAAACAACAAGATTAAATCACACAACTACAAGAAAGTAGTATCGGTCTGGCTTCACAATCCCAATGAAGTCTTCTAGTCGTTAACCTACAGGGTCTCGATAGAAACCTAAGGTTAAAGGAGAATCGACTCTAGCTTATACAACTAGTATCACACAGGAGGTGTGGGGATTAGGTTTCCCAGTTGCAAGAATTCCTTCTCCCTTATATAGTCTTTCAAATAAGGGTTTGCAATCAATGTTAGCTTAGTAACAAAGCATTCAATATTCACCTTTAAATGAAAACCTGATTAGATTCAAGCTAATATCTTCCAACCGTTGGATCGAAAACTTAGCTTGTTACACACAAATGAAATGCACGATTTTAGGTTTGTGTAACCGTACCCAAACATGTACATTTGTTGGTTCAACAATAGTTAACCAAATGGTTAGCCATATGAGCACTTTCATATTAACCATATTCTTCTTCACCATAACTAGATCAAATGACTCAAATGAACTAGTTAGAGTTGTTCAATTGCTTAGATCTTATAGAAGTATACAAGACATAATCGAAGCAAAAACGATTTGATTCACTCGAATCGATTCATGAACTTTATAGCCACGGTTTGCAAACTTGCATTCCTTAGTTAGTATAAGTATAAGTTCACAAATAATCGTTTTTAGAAATAACCAACTCAAGTACGCGGACTTAAGTTCCCGGAAGGAGTTTACAAACTCCAGCAGATTTTCTCGGGATGAGAACCTCCGACAGTTCACGGACTGGGTTCGCGGACTCTTGTTCCGGTTTTCCTGATCAACAAAGTACGCATACTTTGGTTCAAGGAATAAGGACTTATACATATATGTGTTACCACACAATGCTTATATCCAACATTGGTTATATAATCTAAACTCTCATTTCAATCATTGAAACATTCTTAGAGGACGTTATATAGTTGTTATTCACAAACCATTTTTCGTCAAAGCCATTTTCAAAGTGATTGAAACATAACATGACTTTCGTCACTAGGTAAAGATGAACTTGGCCAAAGCGAAATCTTACCAACACATATTTCGAGAAATATATAAAGCGAGATAAACTCATTTCGAAATAACAAATGTGTATAAACAAAGTCTATATAGCAAAACGACTTTTGTCTCAAGATAGGAGATAGAGTAGATAGACTTTTGAGTGATAGATAAGTTTAAGTCTTCACATACCTTTTAGTCGATGAAGTTCCACCAGATCCTTGAGTAGTTCTTAGTCTTGTATGATGATCGCCATGGAGTTCTTGAGCTCAACTACACTTTCTATCCTAGTCTGAGACTTAGCTATAGTAGACTAGAAATCAAGATTTATAGTTTTGATCACTAACATTGACAAACATGCTTGAGATAGCAACGCATGCGAGTTCGACCGAGCAGTGCTCTAACATAAGCCATCCAATTAGGCTGGCTAAGTTGGACGGCCAAAAAGGATTTAAGACTTCCATGGACGGTCTTAACTCGTTAAACACCTTTTTTCAACCGCTTGACTAGCCTACTTTGGCTAGCGATCATGGATGCCACCTGCAAGCTAGAAGAGTTCCGATTGGCTTGAATAGAAGTGGGCCCACCGGTGAATACCATGGAGCTTGTTTAGTCACGTTAGGAAGAAGCTAAGCTTGATAAATCATCCGGCCAAGTCGTACGGTCGTGATCGTTTAAAGACTGACATGGACAGTCTAGATTCAATTTCTTAAGAAACTAAGCACGTCGACCAGCCAACTTCCATCTTTAATTAAAAAGTGTAGGTTGCGGAAAGAGGGACTGGCGGCCAGTAACATGGGGCATGGCTGGTCGGTGATAGGCGACGCAAGCTAGGGCAAACCGGCCGGCCAAGTGGTTCGGCCGTGCACCTTTAGCTGCTGCCTTCACTTGTCGTGGTTTCCCCTTTATTTCCTTTCCAACTTTTAATAGGATTCTGCTACTACTAGTTCCATGATGAACCAATTTCCTAGTTTGCTTAGGTTTAGTTTCGGCCAATAGGGATCGAGATATTGCGCGAGCCGCAAAAACTAAATTTTTGTAAATTGATAAAATTAGGTTAGAAAAATTGAATTTTGCGAGCTAACACAAAATTAATCAAATTTGGTGAATTTTGCGCGTTGATACAAAATCACTAATTTTATCTCAGAGAGTAGCACAACTTGCTTGCTTTTGATTGAGTACTTTCATGCACATTTTAGTCCCGACATTTCGGAAACTCATGCTGCTCAGTCGAGAACGAACATTAGTTGTCATATCATGCCAATATTAAGAGTTCAATTGAGAACATAACATAGGGTAAATACTCATTAAGCCATGCATTAGTGAATGACGCAGGCGAGAGTTCAATAAAACTTATAGAATACCTGGGAGTTGCAACCAACATTATTCTAAATAAATTTCGTATATAAGTATATTGAGTTTCTCAATACATATGTAAGCAAAGAGGCATAGGCACTCATCACCTTTAAATGGCTTTATTTCTTTGCAGAACAAAGTCACATAAATATAGGGTTTTACGATTTTAACCCTGAACTAAAAATCACCGTCAACAACCTCATAAGTCTGTGTTTGTAGCGATCTGACTATATGGACGAGTCTATCTCTAATAACGTACCAGTTCAAAAATTATTGGATGTTTTCAAAGCTTGGATTCACTCGAGAGAGAACTGTCATATCTAAGTCAATATCTAAACATTCTCTTGATGTAGAAAGCTGTTGATAAGCGGGACACACGCCTAGAAGAACAGTTGGATGAACTTTATGACGAAGGTGACCTAGATATTGATAGAGATGTTGATGAGGAAGTCTCATAGTATGTTAAGCTTTTGGATTTGTCGAGAAAAAGAAAAGGTTGACAACTTCTCATGTCACACCTTTTCTAACTAATTTCTCAATCGTAAAAACAAGAAATTAAGAAGAATTTATTAAGGCTTTATATATGGAATTCGACTAACGATTCGATCCTCAAAGATCGTGAGATGACCTATATAAAAAATCACTTGAATGTGATAATGTTCGTAGATATTTATTTAAATTGGAAGAAAAACTTGCAGCAACTGAAGCAAGGATTAACTCCCAGCAAACAAGTTTTGATGACAGAGAAAGTGCTTATCTCGTTCGAGAGAAACGCCTTGAGGCTAATTTAACTGCTGCTTTTGATAAAATCAAGATGTTGGAAGATGACTTGAAAAAATTAAATACTAGTTCAAGCAAATTAACCACAATAAGCTTGTCTTATGAAAATCTCGAAATATGATTCTAAGCAAAGATGTTCAACGGTACTTAACAATATTAGTTATATGAATTAATTTGTGGATCATTTGAAAATTTCTCATGCAAATGATTTTATTACTTGGGAATATTTCAAACATATTAGAGAGAAATATTGAACTTCTTGATATTTGTACTTAGGGAAGGTTGGAAAACTAGTTTGCTAACCATAAATATATGAGTTTCAGAAATACATGAAGGTTGGCGAACCATTTCGCAAACCGAAAGTTCAGTTGAGAACAATTCACGAACCCGGTTGGAAAACCGTAGTGAACTGAATTTTCAAAGTTGGAATAATGGGCTAACTGTTGGCGAACCCTGTTCATGAACCGTTGTCAACTGATTTCGGTAGTCTTGTAGGGTTGATGAATTCGATTCACGAACCGTTGCACCCTGACTCGTGAAAAATCCCTACGATTGGAAAACCATTGTACCGACTGTCCCGGTTTATATTTTAGTAAATGCTTAAAGACTTATTTTCATAATATGTTAACATTACTAGAACTCTCTTAAACACTTCTAAGACTTCATTGATCACTTAAACACTTGTGTGTGCATCATGATTAACCTCTTAAGTGCTTGAATGAATATCAAATTGCTTTTAGTTTTTTAGCTAACTTGCTAAACCGAGTGGTCATTATACACGGTTCAGTAATCGAACCTAAGTGTATATTCTTATATTGTATTTTTTAAGAATATAGTTTGCTTGATTCTCAAGTTATCTTAGCTTGAACTTTATGCTAACCATGGTCATTGGAAAACTATAAATAGAGATGTTCTTTCAATTGGGAAAATCAATCCCTGACACTTTGTATCCTAGTTGATTCGAGAGTCATCCTATATTAACCTAAATTTCCTCTAAGAAACATAATTAGGTATACGACTAAAAAACTTCGCTTTGGGGATTCGTGAAGCCAGGTCCAACTATCTTTACCTTGATAGTTCATGAATCCCGATCTTACTTTTCTCGTTATCGAGGTTCTCGTATTCTCTTTCGGGCAAGATAAATAGTTATCTTAAAGTTTTGTCGTCTCGAGACTTTGCGATTCCTCAAGATAAATATATGAAATAGTTGATCTTTTGAAGATTGTTCTTGAGAGGTGGTTAAGAATCTAGGCGGCTCTTCAGGAGTCGTAAGATTCGAATTTGTGAGGTTTGCTAGCTTTGTCTATTGCAAACATATTTTCACACCTTGATCTTTGATCAAAACGGAAATCCAATAGGCTTATCTGTTAGAGGCAGATTGGTATTAAAAGTCTTCACTGAGGCTGAAACAACTCTTAGGCAGTAAAGGACGTCAGCCAAGGAAATCAAGTGCGTAGAGCCTTGCAAGGTTCAATAGACATAAGGAGCGCGACTATAATTGAATCGCTTGGAGGGTGGGTTCGTTGTCAACTACATTCCATTCTGAAGTCTGATAGTAGGCTAGTGTTTGTAGTGGCTTAATATAGTGTGATGTTCAAATATGGACGAGGTCCCGGGGTTTATTGAGGTTTCCTCGTTAACAAAATTTCTGGTGTCTTGTGTTTTCTTTTTCGCATTATATTGTTTATCTTTATAATTGGATTTGAACAAGTTTGTACATATTCAACCTAAGTAGATACGTCCACTTAATTGTAATCAATTACAAAACTTGTTTCTTGTATAATTTGTATCTTAAAAGATAGATAACAAGTTTAATTACTTGGCAGAATTCCGATTGGATTATGTAGATACGACTAGATTGATCTTGGATATTGATTTTTGAGATCGTCCAAGTACTCTGCTTAATAATCAGGTTCACGGACCTTGTGTCTATACACATATTGATTGACTAGAGGTTCATATATAAACTCTATATACATATTTTCAAGGATCATTCAGTTGGTCTACTTGTTATTGTATTAAGCTTTTTTTCTATACAGGTTGTCGAAAGATAAAGTTGGTGTATTTGGTATCCCCTGTGTTTTCATAAAGCGCACAAACTATTAAAGTAACTATAAACTCTTCGATTTTGAAAAGGATGACAAATACACTCCATGTGATAGAACGCAAAATTTGGGGATAAAAAAAACAATTGGGGATATAGGAAAAGGACAAAAACTGGATCCAAATTTCAAATCAAGGTCACCCCTTATCTAAGTATTTTACGTATTACCTAATCTACCCCTCACTAATCAGGTTTAGTGGTTAATAATAATTAGTAAGAATTTTAAGATTATTTGATGATTAGTGTTTGTTTTTATTTGAATTTGGGTGAGTGAGGTGAGAGTAGAAGGAGGGAAAAAATATTTGAGTGGAAAATTTTTTGGGGAAAATTGAGGATGATTGTGAAGAGAGAATTGCTGCTGCTGAATCTTTAGCTCAACTACAACAAGGAGCATATCTTGAATCTTCATCTAACGACAAAAACTCACAATTGCAACTCTTTGTTGAACCAACACCCTTGAATGATGATTTTGACGAGCATGGAGAGTTTTTTGAAGAAGCTACATAAGAAAGTAAACTTGCACAACATACAAGCATCCCCAATACACAGGTAAAGCTGCTAGGAGGTTGAAAATCGATTTTTTTTCTTTAAACCTGCCATTTTTTCAGCTGAAAAACCTCGATGCCGGCATGTTAGTGGTATGAATACTATGCCGGTAGTCCCCAAACCTAAGCATGGTATTCATACTACGACCATGCCAAGTGAGACCGATATCCCCCATTTTGAATATTGATCCGGCATGGTAATCTACCAAAAACTATGCCGGTACGAAAATAACTTTTTACCTACCAAGGAATATACTACGGAATATTCTACCAGCATGGTTTCATTCATAGGTTACCATGCCGGCACTGCATGAAAAACATACAGGAAACAGTTATATCCAAAACCAAATACAGGCAGCAAGAAATTAATAAACAACGACGCCGGAAGTAAATACATGCGTAGAACCATCAATATCGAGAATCAAGAAGACAGGAACCAAACATTGTTCGGTTACAAATTTACAATGCGGTACCTACCAAAAAACATACGGGAATAAATGTTTTCTAAAGCTAAATACCTAAAGCATTCTTTTCAATTATTTTCTATGCCGGAAATATGTATCGGCTTAGGACCATATATTACGCGAATGCCGGCACCTTTGCTTCCGGCGTTGCTTTCTAATGAAACTTGTATGCCGGAATAGGTTTATAACTTGGTCTTCAGTTTTGGTTAAGTCCGACCATGCCGGAACATTGGTCGAGCATGCCGGTACGGGTTTCCGGCATAGTGTTTTACTTTCTTTTGGAACTAATTTTCATTCGATCTTTAGGTGGTGATATATATTGATCCAAAAAATGCAAAGCCGATTCATCGGGATACGTCGGAATACTATAAAATACCTACGGTATGTGACCAAAGAATACTTTTCACCTGGTATCTTGAACTTTACTAATGGATTGCTAGTAATAAAACCTTCTAATGAACGCAAAATTGTTCTTATGTAGGGAATAATAGATCGAAATGAAGCAATCACTTGGGCTAAAGAGACGGTTCTTAAGAACATGTGTGTGTTGGTGAGGAATACCCAAGGTTCAAAAACCCGTTTTGAGATGGCTTGCGAGAGAAGTGGGCAATACAAGCAGAATAATAGCCACAAGAGAAAGGATTATGTATATCCAAAGAAGACTAATATGGTATACAAGACTCGTACGGATAATTGCCCGGTTAAGCTTGTATTCCGTTTAAATGACATGAACAATTGGGATTGCGAGGTTTTGTGTGGATGTCATAACCACCGGGATCCGAAAGATTTTGTTGGTCACTCCCTAGTTGCGAAGCTAAAACCTCACGAGTTCGAGGATGTAAAGAGATTGACCAAAGCACTTATCAAACCGAGACAAATTCTCAGAGGCTTCAAGGAAAAGGATGAGACTAACGTGTCTTCTCTACGTACAATTTATAGCGCACAAGCAACTATTAGAATGGTGGAATGGGAAGGGAGGTCCGTTATGCAAGAATTTGAGAAGATAGCTTGGGATCACAACTACACGCGTATCATTAAAAGAGGGCCGGACAACAAGCCCCTTCAAATATTCATTTCGCATCCTTTGCTTTCACAATTGGCAAATACATGTTGTGGTGTTCTTTTGATGGATTGCACCTACAAGACAAACAAATACAATATGACGTTGTTCAACATCGTGGGGCAAACCTCGGACAAGGTAACATTCACATTGGCTTGGTGTGGAAAACGAGAGGGACTATAATTATCATTGGGCATTACGACAATTGAGATTATTCTTCCGGGAAAATCAACTTCCGAGGGTCATCGTAACCGATAACGATGACGCATTAATGAAACCAATATCCGACATCTTCCCGGACGCACAAAATTTCCTATGTACATATCATATACGTAATAATGTGATAAAAACTTGTCATGCCTTGTTTGAACCCGCAAAGGCGGATATTAAGAAGAGAATAATGGTACAACTACAGGAAGATGTTCGAAAGAACAAACTATCCCCCGAAGAAGAAGAAGATGAGAGAGGCAAGATAAAGGAGCGAGTGGACAAAGAACATGCGGAAAATCATAAAAAGTGGTTGGAATTTCTAAGAGATTGGGAGAAAGTTTATTGGTCTCTTACCGAGGTTATGTACGAAAAGAGATTGGAGAAGTTTATTGTCGATTGAAACGAAGTTTATCCGACTGCCGTCTAGTATTGTCGGACTCAATGGTTGGATAAGTTCAAGGAAAAATTTGTGCGTGCATGGACAAACCGGTATAGACACTTCAAGAGTGAAGCAACTAGTGCAATTGAGGCCGCTCATAGGAGATCTTTAAATCTCTCATCCGATCCAGTCAAGGCAATGTGGTTACGGTCACCGAGGCAATGGAGCAATACTTTAAGAGTGATATCAATAGGATCAAGGAGGCTTTTGAGAAAATCTCAATGGAAAGGATGACTCAATTTCTTCACTATGGTAAATTGCTCCAAGGAATAGAATTCAACGTCTCTCATTGGGCAATAAAACATATGATGAGACAAATGGAATATGAGAAAAATTATGGAAAACCGGGTGATGTGTGTATTTGTCCCGACATGTCTTCACTGGGGCTTCCGTGTCATCATATGCTTGTGAAGTATGAAGAAGTAATACATATTGAGGTTATTGATCCGTTTTGGAAGCAACTATCTTTCGACCCCCCCCTTCGGGAGATCCCGGGCAATCACCATGGGATACGAACGAAGCAAAGGAATTCTTCGAAGCTTACTCACGTGGCAACTCGGTAAGCCAGCAAGTCTTGTTGAGCCAACTAAGGCTAATTACTCGTCCATGGATCGCACAAAGCGAAGATCCAAGAAAGGGAGATCCAATAGGTAGACCACAAAATAAAACATCAAGGAGAAAACAAAGGGGAGAATTGAAAGAAATGACTCAACGTGAAGAAGAACTCGCGGCAAGTAAGAAACGAGATCTAACCGCATGTGAGATTTCGGAACAAAGGTTCGCGGAAGCGCCGGTTCTAAACAAAAGAGGTAGGCCGAGGAAGGAACCGCTATCAAGTCAACGACAAACGAAGGATTCCGGAATAGGTACCGACACTGTTGAACCTAAACTTATCTATGCCGGCAACAGTCGCAAATAAATCTTGCAAGTATAAACATGTTCAACATAAACCAATCACTAGAAATCAAAACATGTTCAACATAAACCAAACAACTGGATTCTGCTTAAATGTTCTTAATCCAGGTATCATAAACCAAAAGCAAACCAAACAACTAAAGAGTTAACCATGAAGTGCAAACGAAAACAAGTTCGGAATTGTTCAAGACGTAACAACCACCATCCAAAAAAATAAACACAACTAAAGAGTTAATCACTTGGTCTTTTGCTTCTTTTGGGATGGTTTCTTCCGAGTTTCCCCGAACAAATATTTTGCACTAGGGTCGGTTTCTTCAATTCTATCAAGCTTTTCCTCGACTTCCTTCATTTCTTCAAGGGATAACACCTCTCCTTCCCGGTACTTGCAACCCAACATCTTCTTCAACTTGTCAAGCCGACGCCGCTAGTTTAATACATCAAACACATAATTAGTATACATATAATATTATGTGTACATTAAACGACTAAGCAATTAAGAATACTTACTAGCAATCCAACGGTCTTATGAAGTTGGGCCATCGTAGGTGGTGCCTGTGCGGGAGTTGGAACAGGAGGGTTTTTCTGGGGTGGAACTTGGACGTCATCCAGGCGGACGACAAAATGATGTGACCATTGCAGGTAATCTTCCATGTAGTCGTCATCAACTTCATCACCGTTTTCCATAATCTCCCACTGACTAATATCTACCAAAAACGTGGTTCCCTATCACTCCAATCCGTTGGTTCCGGTTTTGGATCATACTCTACATGCAACCGATTGGGAGTTGAAAAGCACCGAGAAAGGTCTAGAACAAAACATTGAAAAGAGTCCACCTGGAAATATGATAATTTCTTATATCGAAGTTGGCGCATCACACGTGTAGGATTAGCCATAACGTATCCTTTTGGGTGGAACAACGGCCCATGGTAAAATGCAACGTTACCAAACCTCAAAATTTGTCGGTTTCCTCTAGCCTCCTTGTAAGGGTCGAACACAACATCTTTGGTACTCATCGCGTCCAGAGCCAATCTCATATCGATCAGTCGACCTTTGTTACCGGGCTTCTGAATATTGTTGAACTCGTATCTCTTAGCTATAGGCGTCTCGGGTTCAGGAAGGTCTATGATCTTCGAG
This sequence comes from Papaver armeniacum, assembly GCA_023531295.1. Classification (NCBI taxonomy): domain Eukaryota; kingdom Viridiplantae; phylum Streptophyta; class Magnoliopsida; order Ranunculales; family Papaveraceae; genus Papaver; species Papaver armeniacum. The sequence continues at coordinate 298,533 of JAJJWW010012936.1, forward strand.
AAGGGGCAGTCCTTGAACAAGGTTGGGAAGTGTTCATAAGCCCACACCTATTCCAATGTGAAGCAGTAAGTTTTGTTTCTAAGTTCACGATAAGGGTACATGTGAACAATATACATAATAACATAAGTTTAAAAACAAAATTACCTGCAGTAGAGTGAAATTCCCGACAAATTGGTTTGTTTTAGCCTTAGAGTCCCTTCTCATCTCCGCCATCAAAGGTGCCATTACCACGGTGCCCCAAGAATACTCATAGACATCTTCCAAAGGATCCAAGTACTGAAGGTAGTTTGCACTAACCTTGTTGCCATTAGTGTCATGGAATACCTTAGTGCCCAAGATGTATAACAGGTATGCAGCGTCAGTATAACGAATTTGTTTAGGGTCCCATCCATCCTCCAAACTTCTTTTCTTTGTGTTTTCAAACTTCTTCTTAAGCAGTGTCAGCTTGAATGCCTTTGTCTTACTAGACGTGGATTCATAAAAGCTCTCCACAAAAAAGTTTTGTAGTCCCACCCAAAATGACTTGTTAGTCGGAGCGTGCAACTCGACCATTCTAGGTCCAGACACTCAACTCCTTCTGCAATTGATTTGCCGATAACATTCAAGCCTAGAATGTTATGAGCATCTTCAAGGGATGAAGGTCATCTCCACAAAAGGGAAGTGCATGGTATCGATTTCACCATGATACCTTTCGACGAAGCAATTGACAGTCACGGAATCAGGCTTCACATAATTTTCAACCAAAGCATATAGACCGGAATCCTTTACTATTGTTTGGACCTCTTCACATTCCTCAGACAAATTCCAACCATCCGCGGCTTGGTTTCGGCAAACACGCACAACCTTCTTATGATCCTACAATTAAGAGACAATACAATTAAGAGATTTTACATAAATACACAACAATACATATGCACAAGATAAAAAATGCTTACATAAGTTTGATAGATAGTACGAGCCCACGAGTCCTTGTATCCAAATAGTATTTTCGGTTCCGGAGCTTCACCCCAAATTCTACCACGTTCAAGGTCAGGTATCATGTCATCAATGTGAGGAAGGTGAGAACCCTTAACTTTTACTTTGACTATGCCCTTGCCCTTCTTTCCATTGCCTTGTGTTGGTTGTTGACTTGGCCCACAAACTTCGCTTTGGATTTTTAATTGACTTGGTTGAACCTCATCATCTTCCTCCTCACTTTCCTCTTCATCATGCTCATTGTCCTCAACAGTTCCAGTAGGTTCACGGATTAAAATTCGACTACGGTCACCACCACTCTCCAAAATTATCCCTCTTGTATCAGCCCCCAAACGCTTTTTGAGACCTTTATTTTTCCCTCTAGGAGGCAAAGACCGAGGAGTATCAAGATCGTCCTTCCTTCTTCTCTTAGTGACATCATCTTTAGTTTTTATTTTGTTAGCTTCCTTGGCTTTTGACCTATATCATAAGCACACGAAATGAATATAAGACAACTCACTTTAAGTTTTATTACCGACATAGACTCACTTAAACAAACCACGCCGGTACATAGCTCCCGGCATAGAACATTAACTATCGACAATGCCGGTAGTCATATATAATTCTCCTGGATACCAAAAGATCACTACCGGCACTCTCGAAATAAATCAATTCCATGCCGTAACAGGGTACCGGAATACAATGCAACCGAAAATCTATGTCGGTACTGGTGACAAATTCATAGATGTTCCTGTAAGTTTTAAGTCCAATACCGACATACACGAATTATTATTAGTGAATGCCGTAACCTAAAACCGGCATAGTATTCAACCCAATTTTGGTGTCGGTACATAACATTCAGTTTCAGGGTTTGGAAACGGCATTGCATTCATGATAACATCTAAGACGTAACTTAATACCGGCACTGTATTCATCCTAGATTGAATGTCGTAACTCAATACCGGCATTGTATTCATACATATTTCAGTGCCTGTACTCTCTGTAACTCAATTGTTTCAGTTAGGGTTCGCGATTCTAACCTAAACCCATTCCTATAAATCGATTTAAACACTCATAAAGTAGTTTAAAATCACTTACCTTCTCACAGAAGCCACGGTTGCGAGAGGTTGATTGTCCGAGATCGCTGCGTCTTCTTCTTCTTGCTCTTGAGCAATCTTAGCAATTCTTTGTTCCTGTTTTTGTTGAGAAATCGATTTTAAGTTCGATTGGGCATTTGGTTTCTTTCGTGGAGGCATTGTTATGATTCGGGTAGGTTAATCGCCGAAGAAATTTTTGAATCGACGAAGAACGAATGAAGAATGATGAAGAAAAAAAATTCAAAAACCTAACCCTAGGTCAGTGCCGCTACTAATTTGAGATTGGGGGATATATGAATTTGGTTTTTGATTTTAATGTTTTAGGAGAAAGGGTATAATGGTCTTTTCATAATATTTTTTAATTAACCAAAGGGTATTTTAGTATTTTCATACCCAAAAATCACCCCTTAGCACACACCATGGGTTGGGGAAAGTAATCTATATCCCCCAATTTCGCGTTCATGTGATAACCCGTACTAATAATTAGCAAAAATAAATTTTCTATCTCTTATAGATTTTTATTTTTTTTGATCAGTAAAGTGTTGGTGAGTTTCGAACTCACGTCACTGTATCATCACCCAATGACTTTACCACTGTACTACACTGACCTATGTCACGTGATTAAATATTTAAATTTGACGTATGTCGCATGACCGGAAAATGTGGAGAAAATGTCACCAAGATCACTAGCTGACAATCCAAAATCTTTATTAAAATGTACTAATTCTTTTAAGAGAAATAAAGATATTATCAATCTGAGCAAAAACCTAAGATCCAATATCTTGGTCGTATCACCTATCTATTTAAGTAATGACATCATCTTGGTGCTGCTAAAGAATATCTCTGAGCTAAGTTATTAAAGCATATCTTTGAGATGAGTTGTTAAAGTCTAAAAATACTAAATTAAATTTAAATAATAATAAAGTCTAAGGACTACATTTAAAATAAATTGGTGGCAAATATGTAGATGAAAAAATAGAACATCAACCAAACAACTGACAGTCGTAAGGTCATAAACCTCAGTGCCAAGAAAGAGCTCAGGTTGTATAAAAGATAACTAGTAGACAGCTCGACCACGACCCAAAGATAACAACATAGCTGAGAGCGAGACATGACAACTAGTATCGGGACACGTGTAAGATATGAGTTATAAAATAGAAAGCGAAGACGAAACCAAGGGTTGTCATAGTCAAAACCTAGAGATTGAGAGCTAATGAAGATTCTTGGTCGAGAAAGTAACTTAACAACGAAGTAAATTCTGAATGGATCGTGACGTTATCTTCACGTATACACAAGTGGTCCCTCAACAAACATACACTTAGGATGACTTACACGCTTGTAACCATATACAAGGCCAAGAGGGTAATATTATAAACTAAGACATATTATTCAGTCTAACTTGTTCAATAAGAATTATCTTTTCTATATTCTCTCTCCTACTTTCCTTAACATCTCAACTATGTTAACCGACCTAAAGACAGTGGCGAATCCAGAAAATAAGTTCTTTGGGGGCACACTGTGTATCGATGTTTTAGTCACCGACATTAAGATGTAATATGTTAGTGTGCAGCAGTTCCGTTATGAGAACTTGGTTGTGACCTTGAGATGGCAAATATCTATACAAAATGACTGCTCAGCTGAAAACTAAGCGACTAAATATTTTTATAATCCAAAACTAAAGTACTTTTCCCTTTCTGCCGCAGTCAAGAAAATGACTATAACACTGAACTTAGATTCTTAAAGGATGTGTCAATTAACTTAAGTCTTAAAATACAGTGTACTGTAGAGTAAACTTTAGTGATTCTAGAAAAGCATTAAACCTTAGTACCTAACAGAGTATATCTTCAGATTCTTACCCTCCTAACCTTTTTCGAAAGGGCAACAAACTGTTTTTTGTTTTATGCAACCCAGAACACGAACACTCAAGCATTAAAGAAAGAGTAACAACTGAAAAAACCAATTAGATACACAAATTTCTTCCCTAAAGCTACTAAAATTGAAATCAAAATCTATTATTTCGAATTGATAAACCAACATCCACGACATCTCAAAAATTTATGACTATTAACTGATGGATGAACAACTTTAAGTAAAAATCAACTTAATGTTTTTACCACAACAAAACCAAGCATATATCAGTTTGTTTGTAAAAAAAAATGCAACAACACTTTTTCCCTTAAAATTGATCAATTTCTCTGAATCTGAAAGAAAAATCCAATACCTACCATCATAATAAACCAAAATCTAATCAACCAGTTAGAAAAGATACATAAATTAAGTGATTGAAGAAGAAAAAAAAACAAAAATTAGAGTACCTTTGGAGGTAGAAGTAAAAACCCTTCATAGGAAACGAAATCTATGTAGACGGAAACTGATTAGACTTTAGCAGTTCAAATGAATCATATACAAACCTCAAACCTAAGGAAATCATTTTCATTTCAGTAGAATATGGATTATTTACAAGTTATCCTTAAATTTATGGAAATTTCTAGTTCGTGGAAGGTGGAAATTAGTTTCAGAAGTATATCTTGTGCATACGATGAGGGGGAACAAAATTATATCTACAGAAAATTAAATGGGATTTTTTTTCTTTTTTTTTTTTTTTTTGGGGGGGGGGGGGCAGTGACCCCACTGGCCCCACTGTGGATTCTCCCCTGCCTAAATATAACTCGATAAACCTTAATTGTGCTAAAACTAAGTAATCAACAAACAAAGATCAGTAATTGGATCAAGTCACGAATATAATCAAACTATTAATCAGGTCGTAATCCTATGTAGCTACGTATTTCCTTCATCATTCCTAATGCGAAAAACACATATCTTCACATATTAAATTCATAAGGAGTCATCAAGTTGGTCTTTATATTCACAATCTGATTTGCTCAATACGCAAACTCGGAACTTATAAATAATAAAACTTGATGAATTATTTATTGATTAACTCGCGTACACAAATTGGTTGATTTTGAGACATTACTGGATACTTTTTAATTCTCTGTACATGACATGATTTGGTCACTTCAAGAAATGGGTGATTTGAATAGTTCTTGGACACTTTTTGGAACTTGAGTACCCGAACTGATTTAGACAGTTTGCCGACTTATTAGTACAAAAGTTTCTTGAACTCTGAGTCGACAAAATATTCATGAACTGTTTTGTGTAGTTCACGAACTATTTTGATCTTGTTAGTGATTGATCTCCAACTTATGCTTGATATTTCATGAATGACTTAACCTTGTGAGGTGATAGTGATATAGGCTTCTCTTTGATAAGAATGTAGGTGTTCTGTATCCTCGAGGTTTGATGGACTTTGTTCAATTCCAAAAACAAATTTCCAGACCTTGATTTAAACACATCTAAAGGAAATCAATAAGCAATATGTTAGGGGCATATTAGTTAAAAGTATTCACTTAGGCTGAAGCAACTTCTAGGGCTGTAAAGGACGTCACCTAGGGGAGCAAGTGCGTATCCAAGAGACGTAAGGAACACAACTGAAGTTGAAATTTCTTGTAGGGTTATTAATTCAGGCTCAATTACGTACATCGCATCCCAATTCCCGATAGTAAGTTCTTGTCATCGTAACGGCTTAATATAATATGATGTTCAAAACTGGACTAGGTCCCACAGTTTTCTTTATATTGCAATTTATTTCGTTAACAAATTCATGTGTGCCTTTTTTTTTTTTTCCCGCATTGAAAACTTCGTATCATTTTAACTATTAAAAGTACTACACATGTTTATAAACCTATCAGATAAAAAAGTTGGTGGTGTACTTGATACCCTCTCTTTTTAGTCTTGGTAGAACGTAATAAGTTCACATTCATTGCTTACTTTAGTTTCAAGAAATTGCATGCATATTGTTTTTACTGTAAGGTCATTGAGCATGGTTTTCGAGAATGTATATGTAGATCTACATCTATTATGATACCTAAAATTGTTGCCTTGAAGGACGAAAGTAAAACAAAATTCATGGGGACACACAAGGCAATAAGGGGAAGAAATTAGTCGCGTAACAACATGTGCCAAAAAAGCGTTGATGGTAACAAAGACGCACGTAAGTTTTACGTACGAATACAGATGGATCAACTTCTCTTCACGCTTTGAAGGTAATAAAAAACAAACTCCTACCGATTTTAATAAAGTAAATGATGATAAGAATGAATATAGGGAGCCTATGGTTAACACAAATATTGTAAGTGATGCTTCTGTTGAGGACGAGGCCATCAATACTGCTTCCGCTAAGGCAGATAACATGACCACAGTTAAAGTGGCTACGAGCAATGTCAGCAGTGCTCAACTTGCAATTATTGAATAAATAACATTTCAAGCTTCTAATCAAGCCATAGAAAAATTATCAATGGAGGTTGTTAACGAAAGATCTCATGTTGATACTAGATAAGGTAGTAACACCGTCAATAAAGTGAGTCCTAACTCTTATAAAGGAACTCGTCAGGCAGATTTATCTAATGAAGAAGGCGAGGTTTATTCGCAAAGATCAAGAAACCAGAAAACAGATCTCCTATCATAGATTAAACATGATTGCAAATGCTAATACTAACAGATTTAGTAGGCTAGCCATGTACTCAAATGATATGATGAACATGATGACTATCCGCACTTTCATCACCGCCGGAATTTGAGAATATGTTGGTAGAAGATACTCATTCTCCTCCACAGATGGCTTATAACGTGGTTTGCATGATACTAAGAAGATAAATACTAAACGAAAGCAAATAATTTACCTAAAGCTTCCGAGAAGAATTTCCGGATGAACCATTTTATATGAGCTTGTTGATGTAGTTTTTCGCTTCTCGATTTCTCTCTTCTTCTTTTTCCCTTCACTCTTTAAGAAGTTTCGCTTTTATGTCCTCTTCTGATTATTTGTTTCTTTTCTTTTATTAACAATTTTTTTTTTGTGACCAAAAATGCCACGGGAACACTCATTGAAGAGTATAAGCAAAATAGAACTCACAGGACCTAGTCTTAGCGAGCAAGTTTTATGGTGGAAAAAAAAATCCATCTTCCAAAATCCATAGATCTCAACGCTTGGGATAAATCATGAAAGTCAAAGTCTCTTGGCGGAAGGTTAAAAGATCACAAAACCACCAATACTAATTGCGTTTTAACCTTGGCCGATAAAATTGCCGGCATTAAGGACAATCAGCTTAAAAAACAAAATCAACCACAAAATTAAGTGCCCCTCCGAAAGACACACAACACAATTCGGATTGGTATTCTAGTATGGATTTTTTTCAACGGTGGGAACTTTCTTTTACGAATTACTACCTCTGCTAAAATGAAAAAAAATGAAAGTAACATTTTTTAAACGGAGGAGTATTTTTACGGAGGGAGTAACATTCACCGTCAAGTGAGTCGAACAATTCAACGAGTTTTCTTAATTTACAAAACAGCCATTTCATTGCTCCCGCGTTATCCCTCTTAGACCCTCACTACCACCGCCACTATCTTCTTCCCCCACCATTAAAACTCCGAAAAACCAAACCAGTTGCCTACTATTTTTTTCATGGCTAGTGGGTTTTAGGGTTTTTATTGACTCATGAATTTCTTCTGAATACTTGGTTAAAACTCTCCCTCTCTTCAATGGCATTAACAACTCTGTCGTTATCTTCCGTTCTATCTTCTTACAGATTGAATCCCTATTAATTTCAAGATATGGCAGAAGGTCAAGAAACCCCTATCGAAATTCTATTCGTTGTAAACCAAGATTTTTCACAGGTTATTAGGCAACATACATACTTTATAGTATCATTCTTAATGTAATGTTCTCTTCAGAATTGTTGTTCTAAACTCATTTCTTTTCGTGTTCCAGTTGCGGCCATGGATAATAATGTTGGTTTTACCTCTCCGCTAACGGAAAAATCGTTTGATTTTACTTCGGAGGAACGAATATATAACTGGTAAGTCCTTGTATAATTTGTTGAAACGAGCGATTATGTTTCAAATTCAGCTTGTTTAAACTGGCATTCAGTGGAAATGTGGAAGTTTAGAGTTGAATTTAGGAACTCAAGTTGGGTATTGTCTTTGTATAAGAGTTGTTCATTTATTGGAGTTCCTTTGAGGATTTTTTTTTCTGTGTGCTAGTCATTGGTCAGACTCACATGACAATAATTCCATTTCGCTTTATTAAAAGCACACGTTGGTTCTTAGATAAACACTAGTTGTTTACAGAAATGTATTGGTAAATGGGCATGCTTGTTCAACCATTTATATTGTGTTGTGTGAAAGGACAGTAGTCCCACATCGCTATAATCCGCTTAATTAACTTAAAATATAATATGGAAGGGCCGCTCCACTCATTGCCAATTGGTTTTGAGTTGGATGCCCGCAGACTTTAACATGGTATCAGAGCTAAGCCCCAGACCCAGACCTGCGTACGCCGGGTGTAGGCCGAGTTACTGGCCGAAGTGTTTAACCGATTTTGTCACTTGTACACCCGGGGTGTAGGCCAGTGCCGATACTGGCCGAGGTGTTACCCCCTGATTTAGTCACTCACCTGTGTACACCTGTTACCGATGGACTGGTAACTCGTACGTAGGTCCACGTGTGAGGCCCAGTGACTGGCCTTACACGTGAGGGGGCGTGTGAAAGGACAGTAGTCCCACATCGCTATAATCCGCTGAATTAACTTAAAATATAATATGGAAGGGCCGCTCCACTCATTGCCAATTGGTTTTGAGTTGGATGCCCGCAGACTTTAACATGTTGAATCCGAATTGCCGCGTCCAAGTGTTACTTCCAGTCTATACTACTTGTATTTAGGAAATTCGTCCTGCAAATAGTGTCCATTTTTAGTTTCATTTATCTTTATGTTGTTTGTTTGTATCATTGTGGGTCTAAATACGGAGTCACTCTACTTAGTGGGCACGAGAACTGCATTCTCAATCCTGACTGCAAGAAATTATAAGTTTGTGTGGTTAGTATGTCTGAGATAGGAATCTTTCAAGTCAACTACAACTCCTGAGGAACAGAATTTTGAGAATTCAGTGATATCCATTCTTGAGGAGAACAAAGAAGTAAATTTCACTCGACGTGAAAGATGTCTAGAACATGTTGAAATTTTGAGATTGAATACTCCCATGAATCCGGAACTGGTCATACATCTCTGCACTTTATTCCACATAAGTATTCTTTTTGGGGATGTTGTTGTTGCTAAAGGATATACTAAATCACCATACAACCTAGAGTAAAACCCCTTTGACCCAGCAAGCTTCTTAAAAATGAGGTGTAGTTGTTGACTATTCTCAACGATTCATTGAGTTCAGTCATTGCAGCGCCATATGTTAATTATATTACTTTTGTGCATTTCTGCATTTTTTGTCAGGTTTGATGTCAAATGTTCTAATGCAGGTGGGATTCTCAAGGATATTTCAAGCCAAATGATGATTCGGATGGAGAACCTTTTGTGATTTCCATGCCACCACCTAATGTTACAGGATCACTACATATGGGACATGCAATGTTTGTCACTCTTGAGGTAAGAGAAGTAGCTCTAATAGTTTTCTGAATGACAGTTTAATTGTTCGAGGACCTTGTGATATCATTTGAAGTGCCATAATTGCTTCTTTGTGTGTGACCCATTTCCTGAATATTGGAACAGTAATAAGAATATTAAGCTTGTTTCCCAAGTTCTTTGATTCCACCACCAGTTTCTCTTTCAGTCTTTTTGATAGTCCATTAATATGATCACCTGGATTTATATATTTTGCCTGATGATTTCATTAGGACATTATGGTTAGATACCATCGCATGAAAGGAAGGCCTACACTTTGGCTTCCTGGGACGGATCACGCTGGCATTGCAACTCAGGTTCTTCCTTACCTTTTGAGCTAACCAGGGAAAAATTGGAATACAATGTAGCATGTCGTTTGTCTTTGGTTAGGATGGTTGTGATCGACAGTTGTGGCAACACTTTCAATCTGAAAAAAAATTGTTCATTCTTTTGTGAAGATCATATCTGTGGTTGATTTTTCAATTGTAGTTCAACTGACATTCTTAATTTTCGTGTTGTGCCCTTTCAGTTAGTTGTTGAAAAAATGCTTGCTTCTCAAGGAATAAAAAGGGCTGATCTTAGTCGAGAAGAGTTTACAAGCAGGGTTTGGGAGTGGAAAGAGAAGTATGTTACTTGTCCGTATTTATTCTCACCTGCAACAATAGTACGTTCATGTGGTTTGTTTGTTGGTCACATGTTGTTATCTTCTGCCTGCTATCCTTCCTATGATTCAGTATCCTTCTGATTGAATGTGCAATTTTTCAGTATATGCTAATTCTATCCTTTTCCTTTTGTTTGGATGAGTAAATGCTGTTAATAAACGAAGCTATATGTTATTTTTGAGCTATATCTACTTATGTTGCTGTCTGCAACTATCAAAATATAAAATAAAATATGTAAATTACCAACAAGGAAATATGAGGGTTATCTAAAAAATTTGTATTTACATTTATTACTCACACTAGACTTGTAAGCCTCTGATACCCGTCTTACACTTTAGTTCATTCAAATATAGTTATACATGTCAGTTGGTGATGATATCTGTAGACAGCTCCACAAGTGGTTTACTAGAATAACATTCACAGTAATCTATGTATACTGCTGTTGGAAATGAATGACGAAATCATACAGTAGTCATATGTAGTAGTGGTGTACATTTAATAATGGATATGTAAAGCATCCAGTTGTTATTCATTATTACTTCGACATGTTGGTAATCATGTCAGTGTGTATGAAGGAGACAGAGAAGTGTATCTAGAAAAATGCGGATCTCGACCCTTTCTGGTACATTATCAGTCAATATTGGTTTCTAGAAACATTTTTGCAGCATCAAGAGCATGTATCTGATTAAAATCCATTTAGCGTTATTGTGTGGTTATAATTTCTTGTTGAACTTTTGCAGCAAATCTGAATTCTACTATAATCTAACCATTATGTATATCATCTTGTGTTTCCAGGTATGGTGGGACCATCACAAACCAAATTAAGAGACTGGGTGCATCTTGCGATTGGACAAGAGAGCACTTCACCCTTGATGATCAGCTGAGTAGTAAGATGACTTACTTATTTGTCAGTACTCCTACTAATTTATCTATAGGAGTTCATCAGAAACTTCAAGCAGTTAGTCCATGTTTCCAGGATGTTAGTAATCATAGATCTAAGGTCTGAAGTAACTATACATAAGTACGTCTGAAAATTGTTTGATTCATGAAAGTTATTCAAATGTATGTGCTTGTATTACTATGTAAGCCTGCTCCCTTAAAGCAATAGCACAATATATTTTGGGTTGATGTATTGCAACTTCAAGGTACTCTATATCTTCCCGGTATTCTGACTTAAACTGTCATTGTTTGCAGGATCTGTGGTTGAGGCCTTTGTAAGACTTCATGAGAAAGGCTTGATTTATCAAGGTGTAAACCTAAACCCAAGTGGTTAAAGCTAGAAAGTTTTTACTTAACGAGATTGAGATGATATTATAATGTCAGTGTCACTTCAAGTTTACTTTTGAGCTTTCCTAAGTTGTCACTCTTAGTTTTAGAAGTCCATTTGTTTCTTTCAAACACACTACCAGGCCTCGTAGATCTTCACTTGTGCAATTTCTTTGTTCCAACCAGTTTCTAGCTTTTATCTCGTCTACCAGAAAAGTTAGTCGTAGTTTCAATACCATTATGTGCTATTTAATTAGAAGGATTTGTTGTTCTTTTTACTGGCAGGGTCTTATATGGTCAATTGGTCTCCTAGTCTTCAAACAGCAGTGTCTGACTTGGTATGCTATATTATACTGAATACTCATATAGCAACTACTATCAACTAATATGGTTCAATCTTAAAATTTAGAAATTTATGTGAATTTTTCCTTGCCTCCTAGGAAGTGGAGTATTCAGAAGAACCTGGTTTTCTGTATCACATCAAATATCGTGTTGCTGGAGGATCAAAGTAAATTTATAATTTATTAAATCTGATAGATATTGTTTTCGTTGTGCTCATGTATTGATTTTGCTTCTTTTTCTTCTTCCGTTACTTGTCTATGTTTGAAGGAGCGACTTTTTGACTATAGCTACAACACGCCCAGAGACACTTTTTGGCGATGTTGCTGTTGCTGTTCATCCTGAGGTAGTATCTCATTTTCACTTTAATCGGAGGTGGTGTCTAATTGTTTCCTTGTGCTAGTGCTACACTATGTGTCTTTCTTTCCTTTTTCAAATGAACGTTGGTAAGGTTTCTGCTTCTGACCTCCAGTAGAGTATTATTGTTAGTCCTTTTTTAATCTATAGTGTCGATTAAGCAAGATAATACAACTGCCATCGCTTGTTCTGGTCCTAATTCGACCGTGTGCAAGTTACCACAAACTGCAACCATAATTTTTGCTTTTAGTTACTGGATCTTTGTTCCCTGCACATATATTTAGCTGCAACGCTGTAGGCTGTATCGTCTCCTTTCTTTTGTTTATGTTCTTCATAACTGTTAATTTGTGTTTTGGTGATCCGAGGTGTCTCGGCCCCATAAAGTACCCTGACATATTCAGTTTCATACTAGGCTAGGCTGAGGCACACTCTGCGTCTGGGGGTTGAACCTTCCATAAGCTTGTAGTTGACCTTTTGGAGGAGCCGAATACTGAACTTTCAGTTTTCTGTGATGGTTCTAAAATGATGGACCTCAGTACCTCACCCCTCTTAGGGTTGCTCTTTATTTGTTACTGCAAGCTTCTTTTAGCTATTTCCTGCTAGTGCACTTGTTTTTTTTTTTTTTTTATCAAGGGTTATGTGCATTTATTGAACTCTTAAGTTTTTCATATTTTGGCATCACAAGAATTAGAGTTTGTAAATATTGTAAATTATCACATCCAGTTTACTAGAAGGTTCTTATTTTTTTTTCCTCTCTCACTAATTGTAGGATGATCGTTATTCAAAGTATATTGGCAGGCAGGCAATTGTACCAATGACATTTGGCCGTTTTGTCCCCATTATAGCTGATAGAGTAAGATACTCCACATCCCCCCATTTTTGATGTCCATGCTTTGCATTTTTATGTCATGATACATGAGTTTTGAAGGCCTTGTATTGTATTGTTTTGCCACTTCCACTATGAGGTTGTTTGACACCATAAACCTGAGTTGACGGGGCCGGGACTTGATAAGTGCAATCTGCTGTCTAATTCCTAAGAATTGAACATGTGGCAGTATGTCGATAAAGAATTTGGGACTGGAGTGTTGAAGATAAGTCCCGGGCATGATCACAATGACTATTTTCTTGCTAGGAAGCTTGGTCTACCTATCCTTAATGTAATGAACAAGGATGGAACCCTCAATGAAGTTGCTGGACTGTACAAGTAAGTTTTGTCAAAGACTTTTCCTGATTATATGTTCACGTACATAAATGTTCTTCATCTTGTGCATAGTAACTGTAAATAGATTTAATTTCAGTGGGATGGATCGATTTGATGCACGTAAGAAGTTATGGTCAGAGCTGGAGGAGACAAATTTAGCAGTCAAAAAAGAACCCTACACCTTACGAGTTCCCAGATCTCAGCGCGGTGGAGAAGTGTGATATATTACCCAACTTTTTTTTTCTTTTTGTTAACTTTGATGGATGTCTCTTGTACAGATAAGTGGCTCATACTGTGGTTTCATTCTATAATTAGATAATAGAGCCACTTGTGAGTAAACAGTGGTTTGTTACCATGGAGCCCTTGGCCGAGAAAGCCCTTTGTGCAGTTGAAGAAAAGCAAATTACCATTTTGCCTGAAAGATTTGAGAAGGTACTTAAGTTACACGTTTTGACTCTTAAGAGGTTTCTATCTAGTGTTTTGTATTTACTTACCTGGTGGACCCCTAATAATAGATACTTAGGGGATTGGTTTTCCCAACTTACAGTGAACTCCTTACTTCATTGGCTTCTTTGGGACTAAAATGTTTCATCTGAATCCATATGTGCAGTCAAGCAAATGGGATGACATGTTTATCTCGCGATTCTATTACCAGATACCATATTTTCATGAAATTCTCATGCCTTGCTAAACTATACATGCGGCTTGTATTAAATTATCATTATCATGTGAAAGCTAGTAGAGTTTTTCTGCTACGTGGGCTTTTCTTAAACATTTGCTCGTTGTTTTTATCTGTAGATTTATAATCATTGGCTCTCAAATATTAAAGACTGGTGTATAAGCAGACAACTCTGGTGGGGACACCGAATACCAGTTTGGTACGTTGAGGGTAAAGATTGTGAGGAAGACTATATTGTTGCTAGGAGCCAGGAAGAAGCCCTAGTTAAAGCCCGTGAGAAATATGGAAGAGATGTCGAAATATATCAGGATCCAGATGTTCTTGATACTTGGTTTTCAAGGTAGAACTTGCAATATTTACTAAGTAATCATTGTTTTATATGATTTAATCTTGTATTTATGTTCTATAAGATATCACATATCATTATCATCTGTTCATTTGTGAGTTTTTAATAAATTTCACGTGTTGAGGTCCAAAAGTCTAACTAGGGCAGTTCCTGCATGCAGTTTCCATACAGCATTTTTTGACTCAGAGATTCAGGCCTTCTACATAAAGCCTTTAAACCTATATATGTCGTCATTATGATCTGTTTAAAGGCCTTCTAAAGCAGGTTCATATAATGGCAAGCTTGTATTTTCATGGCATGTGATTAACCATTTTAAGTAAAAGTTAGAAAGGTCGAGTATCCTGTTGATCTCCATGATACCGGCATCACCAGTTTAGGCTTCTCCATTAAGCTATAGATGTTTATGCCTCCTCTGGGACTTCAGGATAGTGAGCCGGTGAACCGACCTTTGTGCTTAATGAAGCACCTTGAGCACAAAAGCACTTTGATCTACCTCAGTGTGTGATTATGGTATCTGGTGCAGATCTATATCTCGCCTATGGCGTGCGTACAGATCAGTGTTGTCTTTTGTTTGTGTGATTTTGAGGTTTAATGTACTGTTTCATTTTGCTGTAAACAAGTGAAGCTCATTTCCCTATTTCCTCGGCAATTAGTAAGAAAATATGCTATCGGCGAGACATGCTAATTCATTTTAAACTTGAGATACTCGTTCTCTATTTTTTCTTGCAGGTTGATTCTAATTCTATTTACCATTTTACTGAATAACGAATTCATTCTTTGCCTCCTTGTTATTTCATTTCAGTGCACTGTGGCCATTTAGCACTCTTGGGTGGCCAGATGTATCAGCGGAGGATTACAAGAAGTTTTATTCGACAACAGTCCTTGAAACTGGGTATGAAAGTTCATCTCTTGTATGCTGCGGTGAACTCATCGATTATTGTTGGCTTGATATTTTGAATTTTCACTTTGGTTGCAAAATTAAACTGAAATCAAGTGCTGGGGACTTAAATTGCCTGGAAGCTTTGAATGAGATGTGAATCAACAAAGTTTAGTATCACCTACCACTTCAGACTACAAATAAAAGTGAAAAAAAATCAACCTATCAAATTTCTTGGTTTGATTTTCTTTTCAAGTTGTATCAAATAATTTTGACGACCCACTTAAATCTGAAAATTTGAATCTCGTCAAAGCAGTCCCTAAAATGTATTAATCCTTTTACAGTTTACTGATTTGGGTACTAACATACTGGTTGAAGATTCTCTAGTATTAGTAAATCCTCCAGTTAATTCTGCTTCAACTAAATTTGTCAGCATTTTTGGAGTATAGAATTTTTATTGCATGTAAGATTGCTTTTATTATTTTGTTTTTATCAACTATATTTCAAGTTTTTCTTTTTAAACAGAATTTGCTCGCACAATTTTCAGTATTCCAGTGAATGATTGGAATTATATTGCATGGGGTGTTCTTTTTGGTAATTCTGGTATTTTCAGGTTTCTTTTGGGACAAATTGAGTGATCTGCAAGTTGTTATGCTGTTTCGACAGGCATGATATTTTGTTTTTTTGGGTGGCACGAATGGTAATGATGGGAATTGAGTTTACGGGAAAGGTTCCCTTTTCATATATATATCTACACGGACTTATCCGTGACTCCCAAGTGAGTATTGGGTTATTGAAATCTTTTTTCCATTGTGAAACTAGGCAATCTCTGCTGTTCTTTATTGCCACACTTATCATCAAATAATTTTTTTGCAGGGACGAAAAATGTCTAAATCATTGGGAAATGTCATTGATCCACTTGATACGATAAGGGAGTTTGGAACAGATGCATTACGATTCTCAATTGCTCTGGGGACCGCCGGGCAGGTTTGTTTTGCTTGCAAGGAGTTTTTAGTTCCGGCGTGCTGCTCTCTTATCAATGATTCTTAAAACTTTGCATTCTTCAGGACCTTAATTTGTCAGTCGAAAGATTAACCTCTAATAAAGGATTCACTAACAAACTGTGGAATGCTGGCAAGTTTGTGTTGTCAAATCTGCCTAGTCAAAGTGATGCATCCGCGTGGGACAACATATTGGATTTGAAGGTTTGTTTTTCTTTTCTTCTTTAAGCCATATAAAAGATCTGGGCTTCTATACTGTGTTACCATGATTTTGCAAGTGGAAAGCTGCTGAAGTTGGGATTCTGTTTTTTTCGCATCAATAGAATATGAAGTCATTGTTGTCTGAAAAGCTAATCATATCGTGGCTATGACCACAATGGAATGTTCACTCAGCCATAAAAAAATTCTGGAGAAAAACTTCCATCTACGTAACCGAAACTGTCCATCTGCAGATTATTTGTTAGGTTTTATAAGTTGTGCAAGAAAAAGATAATTTGAATCTTTATAACTTCTGGTATCATATTCAGATTTGTTACCATTAGCCTCCTAAGTGTTGCCACTTAACCAGGAAACCTGTACATGTGTCTGGTGTAATCTGATAAGCATACACCCCACCTTGAGATGTAAAACAGGCTACAGATTTTACCAATGCAATATCTTTAGGGACGTTTCAACTCCTTTAAAGGTTTTCTTTGCTACCATGTTCTTTTGTGCTGAGTTTATCTCGTGTTTCGTTTATTTGAGCTAGTTAGGTAGTAACGTGGATATTTTAGTATCTAGTCCTGCTGCTAATTTGGCGAATGGTGGTCTCTTTCAGTTTGATTCGGAGGATTCTGTTTGTAGGCTACCTTTGCCTGAGTGTTGGGTGGTGAGTTTCATCTGTTCCAGTGTTGTATCATGTTCTCAAATTCCTTACCACAACTTATTTTCTTAAATTTTATACTTAACCTCCAGGTCTCGAAACTTCATCTGCTGATTGATTCTGTAACCTCAAGCTATGAAAAGTTTTTCTTTGGGGATGTTGGGAGAGAAACATATGATTTCTTTTGGGGCGATTTTGCGGATTGGTATGTCTTAAAGTTTTCTTCAAGTTCCTTTTGATCATTAGTTAAACAAAATCCTAATGTCAATAATGAAAATCGATATATATAAAGGTCCATTTGGTAATTTTAATACAGTTGCAACTGAGTAGTTCATGGATTATTAAATAGGATAGTTTCGAAGTTATACTATTATGTGGATAAAAGAAAAATAACATGAACTTCCTTTCCAAGCAACACTGATGTCTGAGTTGTTTTCTTGTTACAGTGGATTGACCATTAATGGATCTCCGTTTCAATTGCGCGAATTGCATTATGTCACTGTAACTAATAGTCTACTTATTTCTTAGGTACATTGAAGCTAGTAAAGCTCGTCTTTATAAGTCCGAAGGAAATATATCTGCTCCTGTTGCCCAGGCGGTTCTTTTATACGTGTTTGAAAACATATTAAAGATGCTACATCCGTTCATGCCATTTGTTACTGAAGAATTGTGGCAGGTAAGATATTTTCTGTTGCTTAATTTCTGGGTTTCTTATGTATTCATATGTTTTCTTATGATGCTTCACATGATCCACGCATAGGCATTGCCTCATAGGAAGCAAGCACTCATTGTTTCTCCTTGGCCTGAGACATCGCTTCCAAGGAATGAGAACTCCATTAGAAGATTTGAGAACTTGCAAGCTCTGGTGGGTTACTTCATTTCTTCTCGTCCCCCTTTTTTTCTTTCCAGTTCATGAGAAGTTTAATGTCGTGTTCCTTTGTTCCTTCTCTTTTACCAACGAAACAGTTGTATATTTGTTTTGTTTTTTTAACATTTGCATTTTACACAGACTAGAGCAATCCGAAATGCCCGAGCAGAGTATTCTGTTGAACCTGCCAAAAGGATATCTGCTTCAATTATTGGAAGTGATGATGTCCTCCAGTACATGTCTGTGAGTATCCTTCATATTGTTTCTGCTGCATTCTGTGCTTCAGACCTGGTCTCTAATTGATATGGCTAAATAACGGATTGGACTCTGAGAAACTTAATCCTTTCCCATTTACATTAGTAGAGGTGTCATTTCCTTATGTAACATCTCTGGATCTAAAAGAAACATCTTTAGCGAAAATCCCATTTCCTTTCGTCCTTGTCAGAAAGCTTTTTTGGTTGAACTGGTACTTCATGCTAAAATTTGTACTCTCTTTAATGCTCAATCGGAGAAGTACTGCCTTTTTTGGGTTGAATGATCAATTAAACAGATTTACAGCTCAGGTGTCAATCCACACTTTCTGTAATGCTGAAGGTTAATTTATTTTAGTTTATTTCGTACAGAAAGAGAAGGAAGTCCTGGCATTGCTTTCCAGACTAGATTTACAAAACGTTCGTTTCATTGGTTCTCCTCCAGGCATGTATCCTGATTACATCAGTTATCATCTTTAAGATAAAACATTTGGCAACTTTTATGTAAAGGAAACCAAATGCTAAATGTTTAATCTGGTAAGTGTGTGGTGGGTCACTGATTGTGTTTCAGGGGATGCAAAGCAATCGGTACACCTTGTGGCTGGTGAAGGTCTCGAAGCTTATCTGCCTCTTGCTGACATGGTGGATATCTCTGATGAGGTCCAACGCCTGACAAAACGCCTTTCAAAGATGCAATCAGAATATGATGCCCTTAATGCTCGCCTTAGTTCACCCAAGGTATGTAATTCTTCCATTCCACACTTGCCCACATATTAGCAGTGAACTTCATATTAATATTATAATAATGTTGTAATATAAAAAGTGAAGTACCTTCATGCAATGCAGTTTGTAGAGAAAGCTCCGGAGGAAGTTGTTCGTGGGGTAAGAGAGAAGGTAGCTGAAGCAGAGGAGAAAATAAGTTTGACGAAAAACCGTCTCTGTTTACTAAACTCAACAACTTTGATCACCTCAGAGTAGCCTGTGATCATTTTTCAACATCCCCATTTTTCTGCACAATTTTTCCTGTTGCAAGGTCATAGTTTGTGTCTTATTATGATATTAATGGCAATAGAGATTAGGGTGATGATTGACGACCTAATATAGAATCCTCAATTCCTCCATGTTAGGAACTGGATACAAGGTGAAAGCCTTATATTTTGCGAGTGTATATGAAACTGATATAGCAGCATCAATCAATCTTACAGCTCTCCTGGTGCCAAATGGGCCATCTGTGAGGATAGGACCAATAGTATAAGGTGCTCGAAATTAAGAGTACAGACAATGTTGTATCGAAAAGAAGAGTAAATGTATTTTGTAGTTGTACATACAACTTTTTTCTGCTCTCGCTATATCCTTTTGTACTTTTTGTAAGTACACTTATTTATCTCCATCGCCACGTGTACTAGCAGAACCCACGTGGAGGCCATGTCATAAAGAGGGATGACACGTAGGGGCATCCATGGCATCTAGACGACGTGCCATCTGTCAAGACCAACGGTCGAAGATGAGGGAGCATCCAAGGTAGATAATCCCGCGCAACACCAATGAGTTACTCTACCCCATCACGAGGTAAGATGTAATCAACGGTTGGGGATAGTCCAACCGACACGGACGTGACAAGGAGGACCGACACCGCCCTTTTGGATAGCCCCAACCACTCGCATTTAATGATGCTCGGAGGGCACGTGTCGGACGACCCACGAAGAAAGCGAGGATAGGTCGGCGTAATGAGCGTGGGTATTGTAGAAGCCGCGTGAGTGACAGGAAGTCCGCGGACCATGCCTGAGCACAAGAAGATAAGGTCTCAACGGCTCTTTGTCGGTGGACCCACTTGATTTAGCTATATATATGAACATCCCTTCCACGAGAAAAGGGGGATCGAGAGTAGAACTAAGGAATAGAGAGAGAATAGTGAGAAGTAAGTATGAGTATCAGCATGAGGTTGATGAATACCAAAGATCTTGTGATTACTTTTGTAACAGTTTACTTTATAGTGAATATCCCCGGATCCGTGGACGTAGGCCTTAGTCTTTGAACCACGTAAACCATCGTCTCCTTTACATTTAGCATTCTTATAGCTTTATTTATGTGTTTACATCTTAGATCTATCATTTTGGATGTTGAGGAGATCATGACAAACCCGCGGGGTTTGGAATTAGTGAATCATCATCTACCTAGACATATTATACTTATTCACACTTTAATGCGTGTATTCAATTCATGCTGAGATTGTTTGTGAACACGTGGATGCTTACCTGATTTCCGTGTTCACAATATGGCGCTAGAAACAGTGTGGGACCTTGTCCAGTAAAAAAAGATTTATCTTTCCCGTGACTTTATAGTAACTCAAAAAATTTTACTTTGAACGTAGACGGATCTCTCGTTTAAACTCATTTTTCGCACGTATCCAGTATTCTTTGTCTTTGTCCTAACAATTTGATCCTGGGTCTTTTACGAATTTTTAACTAGCAGATCTGAGTTTTGGGGCTATTTTTCGCACGTATTTATGTCTATTGTATTTTCTACCAACAAATCTGGGCATTGTGTAACCTTTAAACCAACAGATCTGTGTTTTAACTGATATTTCAAACATAATTTCCACCAATAGATTTAGACTTTTTGCAAACAACAACCCATGGACCTTATCCCGGTTAAATCCATCCGTCTATGTTTTTTCGTATTGTTCGCCAAACTAAACTCCGAGTACACTCATTGCCACTAGAAATCGAGCTTATGAAATCAAGTTTGAACTAACAGCTAACCCGTGGACTTTTTGTCTCGGTTTACCTCCATGTTCTCTGTGCAGAATATTGCAATGGAAAGGAACAAAGATGCCGGAAAGACAAAGGTACCTTCAAAAGAGGCACATAGGACTACGCCGGTAGTAACAAGGAGCAAACAAAAGGCGCAGGACTCACAAAGGGGACAAGACGCGAATGGAGCGGAAAGCACATTCCTTTCGGATCACGGGCATCATTGCAATGGAAGCAAAGAAGGCGCGGCGGCAAAAGAAAAGCTACACCTACCGAAGGAACTTCTCAAGTGGTCGCCTCCAAAGTGACGGCTACAACCAGCCTACGGAACCTCGAAGCGTAGCGAGAATCAGTAATCCAGAACCCTCCCTATGGGATGCCACGGACTAACGAACAAAACGAACAACTGCACGCAGGATCCTACGAAATGATCGAGCCGGGTAGACAGATAGCAGGGGAAATCAACACCGCGGCCCCCGAGGGACAAGCTCGGGTTCGAGATAGGAACAAATCAAGCATCAAACCGACCATGCAGATTTTGGCGCAATTAGAAGAACTAAAACGGAATCAGCGGACATACGCGAGGACGCGGTGGCCTTACTAGCCCAAGAGAACCAAAGAATTAAGAGAGAAGATCCTCCAAAGCGCGGAGCTAGAGAATCAGCAGGACGAGGCTAACTCGGCGGTACTGAATAGAGACAGGAGGATGATCCTCGAGAACACACCTCGGTAGTCAACCAAAGAGGAATACCCCAAAGAGGTGCGCGGAATAATAGAAGGCCCGACAGGACTATCACCCGGACACGTCGAGACTACTATGATGAGGAGGAGGCCACGACGTCACAACCTACAAGGAAGGCACGGCCTTCCATTCAAGAAGAACACTTGTTTGGCAATGGAGAGTCTCCGCGCATAGATGTTAAAGAGATCAATCAAATCAAAACCAGGCAAGGAGGTGGAAGACTAGAACAGGTTATGAAGGAAGCCAACACCACCCCACTCGCACTGTGATTGGCCACCGCTACCATACCGCGAAGTGCCGGTCCCATCCTTTGAGTGTTACGACGGATCCACCGATCCCGCTGCTCACCTACGATATTACAATGGGGTAATGGCGAGATGGGACCACGACGAAGCTATACTTTGCGGATACTTTCCTTCAAGCTTCTGAAAGGATCCGCGCTATCTTGGTTTGATAACCTCAAGCCCGGATGCATCAATTCGTATGATCAACTCACGGAAAAATTCTTGGCCACCTACATGTATAACAAGGTTGTAAACACAGGGATGGACAAGCTCTTCTCACTTGCAATCAAATACAAGGAGTCCATTCGAGAATACACGGATAGGTGGCATAAGATATGTCAAGCCATAGGACATGTGGATCCGTGGTGAGTATTAATTGTTACAAATGGGGACTTGACAGGATGAGCCCATTGTTTGTTGAAATCCACGGTACCTCTCCAACCACGAGGGAGATTTGAGGATAATCATCGAAAAACATGCAAGGTTGGAAGAAATTCAAAGAGAGAACCCGAGAGCACGGAGCTCAACGACCCCCACGGACCAACTCCGCGGAACTAGCGAACAGATCCAGCGAACACCAAAAGGATCGGAAGGATGACCACAAAAGGGGTGGAAGAAAATTTGAAGACCGAGTCTACACGAAGCTCAATGCCGCCTACTCACGCATTTTAAAGGAGATCAAGGATCGCGAAGACTTAGACTCGGCCCTGGTCTAAGGGGAAACAACCACCGCCTCGGCAGAATCCAAAGAGTAATCTTTGCGATTTCCACCGCTTCTACGGGCACCCAACCGAGAAGTGCAAAAATCTCAAGATAGCGATACAAAAGCCGATTGATGCGGGGATCTCAAAAATATATAGAAAAGGTTGGAACGGAGGATTTAACCAAACGCAAAGCAAAAATGGTCCAATTGCCGGGAGGGTAACAGTACACTAAATACTATATCCCGCTCGGAAAACAAAGAACCAACCCTAACCGCACAAATAGGGAAAAGATTGAGGAAGCAATTTGAAGACTATTGTGAGCTCTACAACTTAGACGGAAAAGAAGTGGAAGAGCACGAAGAATGGATGAACGCACCTCTAACCTTCGAGGCCGAGGATATTGAGGATGACATGGAAGATCACAACGACCCTTTGATCCTCACTCCCGCCAATCGCAGGATGCAACATAAAGAAAATACTCATTGATGGAGGGAGCTCCGTAAACGTCCCTGTTTCATGATACCTTCAAGCGTATGGAGCTTAATGACGAGCAACTCTTGACCTCGCACTACACCATCTACGGTTCAATGGTACGGCTACGAAGCCTCTCGGGGATATTATTTTGCAAGTAGACGCAGGTCCCATGAAAGTTAACGCCGGCTTCGGTGTGGTGAACACGCCTTCACCCTACAATGCCATTATTGGACAAAAATGGGTCCACAAACTTAAGGGAGTCGCATCCACCTACCATCAATACCTTAGGTTTCCTACTCCTTTAGGGGTAATGGAGATCAAGGGTGATCAAGTTTCCGCAAAGGAATGCCAGGCAATGCAAATACGCTCAACAATGAAGAAGATGAGAAAAGAAGAACCCGCGAGGGCCCGGAACAAAGCAATATCCAAGGACAAAGCCATCGACAGAATACTTGGAAGGAATCTCAGGAAAAGCTTGTCTAAGGGGAACTCCGTAGGGAACACGGAAGCATCAACATCAAATGCTAACCGGGCGCTCTCGCAAACAAAGAATCCGAGCCTACCAAATAGCAATTAAAGAAAGTCCCCACCTTGGGAACCGAAGCCCACGTTTACATCCTTGGAGGCGTGAAGGAAGTTAACATAGGGACGGTTAACCCAAGAAAGATCAAGATAGGAACTCTAATGGGCGGAGAACGCGAAGCCTCACTAATAAAACTACTAAAGGAACACGCGGACATCTTCGCATGGAAACTATCTGATATGCCTGGAATAGACCCAAAGACGGTACAACATGAGCTGCGCATTAAACCTGGCACACCCCCTGTACGACAAAAGATACGAAAGGTGGCTACAGAGTATCACAAAGCAGTAGAAACGAATCGCGAAAGTTGTTGGAGGCCGGTTTTATAAAGAAGTCAAATATCCTACTTGGATCTCTAACATGGTAATAGTACCAAAGAAGAATGGAGGGGTCAGAATCGCATCGACTTCACCAACTTGAACAAAGCATGCCCCAAGGATAGTTATCCGTTACCCAAAGATTGATCGGCTAGTCGACGCATGTAGAAGGATACGAAGAGTTATCATTCATGGATGGATACTCCGGGTACAACCAACTATTTTTAGCAGAAGAAGATCAGCAACATACAACATTTTACACACCCCACGGTCTCTATTGCTATGTAAGGATGCCTTTCGGACTCCGGAATGCGGGAGCAACGTACCAAAGGATGGTCGATGCTATTTTCAAGCCATGGATTGGCAGGACCTTAGAGGTCTATGTTGACGATATGCTCGTAAAGAGCAGATTGAGGAAGAACCACCACCAGGACACGAGGGACATCTTGAAGCTATGAGAGAACACAATATGAAGGTAAACCCGAGAAATGCACTTTCGGAGTAACATCGGGAAAATTCCTTGGGTACCTGGTGACAAAAGGGGCATTGAAGTAGATCCCGCAAAATCCGAGCCATAGTAGACATGCCATCTCCAAAGAACCTAAAAGAGGTACAAAAGCTCAATGGATCCCTAGCAGCCCAGGAAGGTTCATCTCAAGATCCTCGGATAGGTGCAAACTCTTTTCAACATACTAAAAAGGGGACGAAATTTGAGTGGACGGCGGAGAATCGCGAAGAAGCTTTCCTAGGCGTCAAACGGTACCTAGCAGAGATCCCTATCCTTCGTAAACCATACCTCGACGAAGTCTTGGCACTATACATTGCAAAGAATAAGACGATGCAAAGAAGCGCGGACTTGTCGGGACCCACACAAAGGAGGAGCGTAGATCTATTATGTCACAAGACTATGAACTCTGCAGAAAGAAACTACACAAGAATCGAACAACTCATCTTAGCCATCGTATGGTCTACATTAAAGCTGAGGACGTACTTCTTAACGCATGACATACGTATCCCATGCCGATCACCCTTAGAAGCCATCCTCAAAGGGGCAGGAAAGGTAGGACGCATAGCGAAATGGAGCACATACCTCGACCAATTCAATATCCACTATGAGCTTCAACACTCTTAAATCGCAAGTGTTAGCGGACTTTCTAGAGACCTACCTTTGGATAACGAAGAAGAGGTGCGCATACAAGGATGGAGGGCCGCGGGTGCCCTGAAATAGAAAAACATAAGGAGCCAAATAACATTCTTGAACCAATGAACCCACGACAATGGGAGGTCTTTGTCGACGGCTCCAAAAATAGAGAGGGCGGGGATAGGCATCGTCATCACCACACCCACGGGGATAGGATCGTGCACGCATTCGGATTGGAATTTGAAGGCCATACAAATAACATCGTAGAGTACGAAGGAGTGGTCCATGCCCTCCGCTTGATAATTGAATTAGGGATACAAGAAGTACGGTTGACAAGTGACTCACAACTAATCATACGAGCGAGATAGGCTACGAATACAATGTGTATGACGAGACACCGATGGCATACATGGCTCGGTGCAAACGTTGGTTTCCCAAATACCAAAAATCAAATTCCGACATCTGCGTAGGAAGGAGCTCGGACACGAGATGCCCCGGCATATATATCGGCCATACTTAAAAATGAGGATGTCAAAGCAATCAAGATAACAAGAGTGTACGAACCATCCATCAAGCCCCAAGAAACATGCGCGGCTAACCAACGCAAGTCTAAGGAAGATATCTCTGATGATGATGTCGGAGAGCACATATTCGACGACTTCCGTAACGATGACATCACGCGACAAGGCGATGAGGACGACGATTACGGTCGGGGAAGCGATTGGAGAATCGAAATCCACTCTTTCCTAAAAGAGGGAAACTCCCCGAGGATACCAAACAGCTAGGAAAGTACAATCCGGAGCAGGATGTACGAGCTAAGAGACGAAACCTTATACGTAAAATCATTCCTCGGGCCACTTCGTCCACCGCTGTCTCGATCGAGAGGGACATATCATCTTGAAAGACATCCATAGAGGAGACGCTGGGAATCACGGTGGAATGAGGTCCCTTGCGAGATAAGGCGAAGACGCAGGCTACTGCGGCCAACCATGATCCGAGACGCGGCTAGAATGGCGCAAAGGTGCGAAGAATGTCAAAGATTTGGCAAACGAATCCACGCCCCAGCCACAAAGTTGAACTCTTTGTGG
This sequence comes from Papaver armeniacum, assembly GCA_023531295.1. Classification (NCBI taxonomy): domain Eukaryota; kingdom Viridiplantae; phylum Streptophyta; class Magnoliopsida; order Ranunculales; family Papaveraceae; genus Papaver; species Papaver armeniacum. The sequence goes on from JAJJWW010012936.1 coordinate 324,889, forward strand.
ACAGTCCAGTGGCCCTTTGGGAAATGGGGTATCGACATAGTAGGCCCACTCGTATCGTGGGACGAGGGAAAAGAAGATTCCTAATAGTGGCAACATATTACTTGACAAGTGGGTAGAAGCAAAGGCATCGGCAAGAATTCGGGATTAGACGTCTTTACTTTTATTTTTCAAAATATCATCCGCGGGTTTGGCATCCCCATGAGAGATAGTTTCCGACAACGGTAAACACTACAAGGAAAGAATATCGACTTGTTGTTCGACACCCTCAAAATTGAAAAAACAAATCCACCCCCATATACCCACAAAGCAATGGACAAGCGAAGCCACAAACAAAACTTTGGCACTTATCCTTAAAAAACAACTAGACGAGTACAAGGGGGTGGTGTGAACAATTACATAACGTTCTATGGGCATATAGGACGACTCGAAGATCGGCCACGGAGAGTCCCCGTTTTTACTCACGTACGGAGCGTAAGCGGTAATCCCTACGGAAATTCTACTTCCAACAACAAAGACGAAGCATGGGAAAAGAACCTCACCACGGACATGATGTTGGAAAAGCTTGACGACCTCGAAGAAAGGAGAGAAGCGACGCACTGCAAAGAATGGAAAACTACCAACGCAGGGCTAGCCGGAGAGAATATAACAAAAAAGTGAAACTTAGGAATTTTGTAGAAGGGCGTATGTGTTGAGGACCATTCCCCAATACCGGTGAGAAAAGAAGTGGGAAAATTAGCACCAACTTGGGGAGGACCCTACGTAATACACGACATCGCAGAAATGGCTCTTACTATCGCGTGTCCCGAAAGGGGGAAATCCTCATGCATCCGTGGAATGCCAAATATCTCAAGCCATACTACCCATAACCTACCACTGCGTATGCATTTCTGGGAAGAAGAAAATGGACTTACAAGTCCACATGTTTCTATCTCTGACAAAGGAGTAACGCGCCTTAACTTTTCAATCAATCCAAGCTTTCACTTTCAAGTATCATATTCTATTCATTACCCACACGCATTTCAATTTATTCAAAACCCACAACCTATACCATATGAGACACATGTATATACTACTTACACAATGTACATTGAAAACCATACCACATATTAATAAAATATCGATACTATCGTTACCCCGTGGATGTAGGCCTTAGGGTGAACCACGTAAATCATTGTGCGATTACTATTATTAAGAATTGGCATTATACTTTAGTGAGAGGGATGTCCCGCTCAAAGCGTGGATCATACCCACTGCAATATACCGGGCAATATCCCATACAAAGCACACGCATGCAATATATCGGAGCATACACATGCAATCTCTTGGAACTCCCCTGTAAGCGTCTATAAGTGTATGACCGGGGGCGACTTCCTGCCGTAACGAGATACTCCGAGCAATATTACAAACCGCAAACTCAATGGAATATATCCTTGAACGTCAGCGGACCCCCACCGTTCATAAATCCTCCGCCCAGAATTAGCCGGACGGGGTGCAAGGTCATAAGACAATTCCGGGATATCAACCTACGGAATTAACGCAAACAATACACTTTCTCAAATTCAAATATCAACATCCTTGGATTGTAAACACTACGGAATTACTCATTACGTTAACTTAATTTGTAAAGCCGATAGATGCAAATTCAACAAAATACAAGTTCAGATTTAAACACCAAAGTTTGATCTAGTACATGGCAGTTGATTACAAGCCTAGCAAGAAGAGTAGCAAAAACGCCAAAAAGGATAAGCAACTGAGATCAATCCCTAGCATACTAGATATGATCTACTGGGAAGGAGCATTATCCGCGGGTTTGTCCTTCGGCGAGGAAGGAACACTACCACCGAGAGGAGGGCCCGAGAAGAACTGAAGGGAGCGCGGGTACGAGGATGCCGAGTATAATTCTTGTTTAACCCATGGTTTTTCCCGAGATCCAACTCAATCTCACCAAGAGTTCTATTAATCTCTTCTCGCAGCCATGAGCCACGAAGCCTATGGCTACACTCTTCATCTCGGCCCGACTTAGGGAAGTGGAAAGAAGGTCCACCTTTTGATTGGCATGCTTTGGCGTTTCCTCCCGAGACAAGGCAGGACCACGATGGTAATTGACTTGGCCCTCCAATTGAACTACCTTAGCCTCGAGCTTCGGCAAATTTGTCATCCGCATGACTCGAAGTCGTCCCCTCGGAGCTCATGGATAATAGAAAAAGAAAGCTTATAACAAATACAATACAAAGCACACTCGATGACAAAAACGTATACCTTCACAATGATCAACCGCGGAATCCCCTTGCTTCTGGCGGCATAATCATATTCATTTGATAACCTATCATAATCTACCCGAAAAGATTATGAGCATCTTTGACTGCGCTTAGGTCATCTCGAAGCATCGAGTCCGAATGACGATATCGATTAACCTCATCATTCTTCGATTCCAACCCCTTGTTAAGACGATACATAGTCACCTCTAAGTCTTTCTCACGCTCAACTCCGATTTGGGCCACATCAGCTCGAGACGCGGATAAAGCACTACCGAGAGCGCGGATTCGCCGCCCTAGCATCGTCTCTTTCCTTAGCAAGACGCCGCATATAAGCCCCCGCACATCCGAGGGATGAGAAGACCGCGCTGCCGCACTCGTCTTCCTAACATTAAGCTTAATTTCTAAAGAGGAAATCGACCGCGGGCTTTCTCAAGATTATCCCGCGTCCATAAAAGAGCCCCGTTGAATAAATGACGGTCATGGTTGTTTGATTTTGCGGATCTACCAAGCAAAGCTTTTTCTTACGCCATTCTTCGGCCATAGCGTTATGAACATCCGCGCTGGCATTCCATTTCGCCGATTCACTCTTAAGTTTTTCAACTAACTCGGAAATGCGACCTTTTGACGAGTTCTCTCATTCGAAAGCCACAACAACTCGGGGACTCACCCATCAAGACAAAGACGGCGGGAGGAGGGAAGAAGAAGAAAACTCGTAACATATAAGGAGAGGTAACTATCAAAGAAGAGGAGACGCAGACTGAAATAGACGAAGATTTCTTCTCAAAGAACCGCTAACTTGGCCTTAACCGGCTACGGCTGAGAATGCGGCCTTCGCCTCTTCCGTGTCCTGCTTGCTCCTTACGCTTTGCACCCTTCAACTCCTTTATTTCCTCATCTTTAGCGGAGACCGCAGCCTTCAACGCCCGTAAGCGTCTCTTCACACGCTTCTGAGCTTCCCTTCTAGCTTGAGAGACTTAGCCTTGAAGAGCCAGAAAGATGGTGGTTACAATACTCACTCCTCATCATCTATCAATCAAAAGGGAAATTAGTTCACAACACATTTAAGCAAAATCGGGGGTAGAAAGAGCAGACAAACCTCCAATAACCGCTGTTGGGGATAATCAGATTGGTACCCATCAAGAATGGCCATCATGCCAAAGAACTGGGGAGGATCCACCACGAGATCAATCCCGCCGGCCACAAGATTCTCGCCCCACCCTCGATCTACCACCTTCTCCGGGGTTAGCTCCATATGCCGGCGAGTAAAAAGAATCCGAACTCTTTTCCCCTTCAATCACGGGGGTGGATGAGGCACGGCAAGCAAGTTTTTCTTTTGCGGCCACGCCAAAACAAAGATCATCACCATCCGCGACCAAGGACCGCGTGGAAGTCATCCGAGGGAGAGTCCGAGGGCGTCCCACCAAGCGAGGCACCGGGATTACTCAAGCATCAAAACCCCACCAAAGAAGCTGGGAGGAGGTGCCGACACAAACCTCGGGATGCACCGCCAAAACCGCAAAGATCGATCCGCGTGTGGGGTCACCCCGCAGCTATCCTTAAGGACATTCAGTCATCACCACTGGAAGCAGATTGAAGTCCGAGACAAGCCCCATAATCGTGGGGCCATGTCAAATGATTGTTCCTGATAAAACCTTACCAAAGGAAAACTCGCAATAAGCATCCCCATCCTTGTCACCACTATCAAGAGCAATTTTCTTACCCTTGTCCACAACATCCCCATCCTTGGTAGCCCTCACTCGAGCATCACCACCACCACCACCATCATCCCCACCAGTCTGGGATCATCACCACCACCACCAGTGGCACCCGATCATCACCACCACCACCGGTGGCCGGATCATCACCACCACCACCACAGCCGTGATCATTACCACCACCACCGGTGGCCTGATCATTACCACCACCACCAAATGGCCTGATCACCACCACCACCACCAGTGGTCGGATCACCACCACCTCCACCAACGCTCCCACCTAAGCAATACTATATACTTCTTGAGCGGGCGGAGAAGTCTCACCCGCTCTTCCCATCGGAAACATCCTCATCACCATCCACGGACCGTTCACATCCTCGAAGTGTGTAGAACCCTGGGAGAATTCGACGATTGCTTGGGATTGATCTTCTTATTTCTACGCACCTACAACACATAATGATAAAAGAGCCATCGGCATCTCCTTTCCTTAGCATAATCAATATTATTTAAGAAAACGAAGGGGCATATATACGTAGAAAACAAACAACACACCTTAACAACATTAGTATTCTCGGAAGAAGGTTAGCATCGTAAATATCTTCGTCTTCCGCTGGTCATCAACATCGCGATTATAAGCAAAATCCATACCTACAAAACTCATTCCGCCAAGGGCAAGAATGGGCATAACGAGCGGGAGAAGCTTCGCGATGAGGACCGTCAACAAGAGGGTCGCTAACCATGGGGTCCAGGGACCCAACCATAGGCCCACGGACCAACAACTTCAAGAACAAGTGGTGACCATTCATAGTCATGATCACGCTTAATTCTCTCATCACGGGAATAGGAAGACCTTCTACACTGTGAACCCTCGCCATCTTGGAATCACTTACCTCGCTCAAAAGTCCGAACTTCCCTTAACAGAGCAATGTTAATGAGACTCACGAGACACGGCTTACGAGTATTCCTGTTAACGTAATCTCCAAAGGATTTGTTAAAATTTTTCGTGAGTGTACCACCCTTTCTCATTTTCTAATTTAGGGGCATAGCAGGTCATCATCGTTGCCCCTTGCTACGAAGATAGCATTCCTGAGATGGCGAAGATAGTTTCTCATCAATCGTTGCACCCCACGATTATGACTTTTCTTGGCAAGATCGCTGCTAGATAAGACCCGGTAGTAGAAATCATCACCGGCTTTATACAAAGGTAACATCAAGCCGGCCTCGAAAGCACCCACGGTCACAAAGAAACGAAAGGCATCACACGGTGGTAACCATCTCATAAGTTATATCTTTATCGAGGCATAAAACGTACTTGGAAGTCTTTCAAGACCGTGCTTGAGTTTGAAGGCCTCAAGATCAATGTGTCGGAAAGTAAACTTCATATTACCCAAAGGTAAAGGACGAAAAGTAACAAAGCAGAGTCTTCCTCGAAAGCACCTCCCGTAGTATCTTCCGCAACCCGCCGCCTTCTTCTTAGGAGGAACTACATCTCCCGAAGATTCTATCTCATGCACCTTTCTCTTCGAAGACAGAGTCTTAGTTGGCTTACTTGAACTAGGCACGGGAGTGGATTAGTCCGCAAAGTGGAGGCAGTGCGAGAGGCCGCACATTTAAAGGTTCGGCGCGCGGATTGGTTGCTTAGAGACCCACCTCTAGGGCGATTCACGGCATATCTAGACCCTGCGGGGATCACCCCTTTTAAGCGAAGATCTCGACCATGGGACGAGGATGTTCGTCCAACCCGAGGATTATCCTGGGTAAGTGAAGGCGAGCTCCACCCCTAACATTGGAATCACTCCGAGGAGATCCGTGAGGACTTGACGGAGGAGTTTGGTAAAGGAACCCGTGGACGGTCGGACATGTCTCGGGCACAAACACGAATAAAAGTGCAAGTCGAGGCAAGGAAGATCGAAAGCAAGAAAATCTCAAGAACAAGAACAGCAGCAAACGTGAAGAAAACCCTAGATTTCATCTACAATTACTTAAACTCTCAAACTATTATTCAAACTCAAAAGAAGAAAATAAGATTAAAGCATGACCGATGAAACATACGGCTCGGTAAGGGCGTCAACTCTCAAATCCCGGGTGATATACATAAAATTAAATTCATCATTGACGCATCACCGTAAAAAAAATCAAAAACTCAACAGGGTTAGGCATGGCGAATAAGCGGAGTAAAAAATCATAACCCGAACCTCAAAGAGTAAAGCAGAAGAAGAAGAACGAACGGCGACAATGAAGGGGTTTAATGAAAAGAAGAAAAGAAGAATTCAAAGAAAGAAAGAAATAATGGTGTCGAGGAAGTTAAGAAGATGAAGAAGACAAAAGAACAGAGAGAATAAACAGGAATGTGAATTTAATTCACATTATCTCATTCTTCTCTTTTATAAGACCAAGAGAAAACCGTTCACTACCCAAAGGGCGCTTATGGCCGGATATGGGAAACGTGCACAATAAATACGGGTAAAGCACCTTTTTAGGAGAAGTTATGAGGAGGAGATAAAAACGTACCACACGATTCTTCTTCCAACTAAAGCTAACGCCATCACAAGAAGAGGGGCAAATTGTAAGTACACTTATTTATCTCCATCGCCACGTGTACTAGCGTAACCCACGTGGAGGCCATGTCATAAAGAGGATGACACGTAGGGGCATCCATGGCATCTAGACGACGTGCCATCTGTCAAGACCAACGGCCGAAGATGAGGAGCATCCAAGGTAGATAATCCCGCGCAACACCAATGAGTTACTCTACCCCATCACGAGGTAAGATGTAATCAACGGTTTGGGGATAGTCCAACCGACCCGTACGTGACAAGGGAGGATCGACACCGCCGGCACGGGCCCGGATAGCCCCAACCACTCGCATTTAATGTCGCTCGGAGGGCACGTGTCGACCACCCACGAAGAAAGCGAGGATAGGTCGGCGTAATGAGCGTGGGTATTGGCAGGCCGCTGAGTGATGTGGAAGTCTCGGACCATGCACAGAAAGACAAGAAGATAAGGTCTCAACAGCTCTTTGTCAGTGGACCCACTTGATTTAGCGATATATATGAACACCCCTTCCACAGAAAAAGGGGGATCGAGAGTAGAACTAAGGAATAGGAGAGAGAATAGTGAGAAGTAAGTATGAGTATCAACCTATGAGGTTGATGAATACCAAAGATCTTGTGATTACTTTTCAAATCGTTTACTTTATAGTGAATATCCCGGATCCGTGGACGTAGGCCTTAAAAATAACCACGTAAATCATCGTCTCTTTACATTTAGCATTCTTATAGCTTTATTTATGTGTTTACATCTTAGATCTATCATTTTGGATGTTGAGGAGATCATGACAAACCATGGGTTTGGAATCATGGAATCATCATTTACCTAGACATATATATACTTATTCACACTTTAATGCGTGTATTCAATTCATGCCGAGATTGTTTGTGAACACGTGGATGCTTACCCGATTTCCGTG
>JAJJWW010012937.1:0-248977 GCA_023531295.1 Papaver armeniacum
GTAGTGTGGGAAATCCCGCAACTACATGGAAAGCTATGCCAATCTTTTGGGGAGGCCGACCATGCGTGGCCTGCGTTGGTTCGGCAGCGAATATTTTATACCTGCTTGGGGGTTATGAAATTGATCTGGGCCATCCAATCATGCTGGTGAAGTTGGATGATCGTGATCATTTCCAGATCGATCTGACATGAGTCCGGATGCTCAATCGGGCTAGTATAATACACCGAGAGTTGCTCAATCGGGCTAGTATAACACACCGAGAGTTGCAGCTGTACGGGTATTTCGTACATGCTTTCATTATAATGCTTGGAGATTCGTGTTGCTCTCTTTGAGAGTAACACTCGGTCGTCATGCCGCACCGATAATGAGTACGGGGAAATACAAGGTCTGGTTACGCATTAATTAATAATCTTTGTAAATTCGGGGGTATATGGGATTGTGGCTACATGCTCCAACCTGGATGAATTTCGTGTATTTAATTCCTGAGAATGGGATTGTTGTCACATGCTCCATTCTAGGTGAATTAGTAAAGTGAAGAAGTATTCATCACTCATTAATGGCTTTATCTTTTGCAAGATGTTAGCGCATAATTTTGGCTTTTACAATTTTAGCCTTAAATGAAAATCCACCATCAACAATTATTTATTATTTTCTTCCTATTTTGCCTAGGTTCATCGTTTTTTCATGTTTTGGAATGCTCGTTTGTGCATTCAGGGGCTCGTTAGTGCATTATTGCTGAGTACACTAGCACCGTTTTGGTCGGGGCTTATACGATAGTGCTCAGATGCCTGTACGTTGAGTATTATCACTAACCCATGGAATTCTGCTGGGAAGAACCATGAATTGAATTGATGAAATATTATGAAGAACGTAGAATACTTCTGAATATTCAGTTAATGAATTTAACAATTAGAAATAATTAATTGATGGCTATATACTAGCAGGCAGCATCTTTGTCTAGGAGCATTAATTATTCGAGAGTTGCGTGATATGAGCTTGTTGAAGCGTCATATTTCTTTTATATAGTATAGTCAGGGAAAACAAGTTGTTGCATCCTGAAGACGTTATCACTCTATACTAGCAGGAAAGCTGTCTAGGAGCCGTCTAATCATAATGATTCTATACACATGTGTTTTATATAGTCAGGGAAAATATTGTTACATCCTGAAGACGTTATTGCTCTATACTAGCAGGCAAGCTATCTAGGAGCCGTCCAATCGTTCGATTCTATATAAAAGTAATTACTGAAATTGTTCAGTATTCATGAGATATGTCGTTGCCTCAGTTGAGAGACCACACATCTACATATACTCTAATAAATAATATTCTCAGTCAGAGGTTCTTGTGGCATGAGCTTTCATGATTCGATGAGAGACATGAGCCTCAATACTCATCTGATTGCTGGATCAGGAGCATGTGTAATTATGGTTTTACGATTTTAGCCCTTGTCGAAAATCCACCATCTACAGACTCAAACTCATCTATCACTCAGAAGTATATTCTATTCTATCTCCTATTGAGACTAAGTCGTATATCTACATAGACTTCTACATTATACACATTTGATATTTCGAGCTGAGTATAACTCGCCTATCTATTTCTCGAAATATGTGTTGGAAAGCTTTTTGCTTTAACTATGTTTATCATTATTCTTGACGAGTTTAGTTGGAAACAATTTATTTGTTGGAAACTAAATAATGAGTCAAAAGATGATCATGTGAAAATTCCTTGTAACATCATACATGATTTGTGTGAGACAATCATTTGATGTAGACTCGGAATGTTTCGTATTGATCATTCGATCACTTGAAAATTACTTATAAGCTAATAGTTTGTGTGAGACAGCTATTGTCGTCTTCTAAGAATGTTTCAATGTTTGAAATGGGAGTTTAGAAAAGTTAACCATTGTCTGGATATAGCACAATATGCATATCAGTGTGCAAACTATTGTAAGTATGATTCAGGTCCGGGAACCAAGTTTGTGTACCAGTATGCGAACGGTTTTAACTGTGAAAGTCCGGGAACCAAGTTTGCATACCCGTTTGCGAACGGTTTCACCTGAGTTCGGTCCGGAACGACAGTATGCGTACCCGTTTGCGAATTGTCGTACATGACCAAAGTCCGTAACTTCAGTTTGCGTACCCGTTTGCAAACTTAGGAGGTTAAGTTCTAAAATCGGTTAAGTATGTCTTCATACTCATGAACAAATACATTTATATAATAAGGAATGCAATCTTTGCAAACCGTGGCTAAATGTTCATGAATTGATTCTCTTGAATCAAATCCGATTTTGCTTCAATTGTGTCTTGTATACTTCTATAAGAATATAAAGAATTGAAAAACTCTATGAGTAACACAATTAGATTCAGTTGATTATCATTCTTGTATGATTGATCATCATATGTGATCTAGAAGTGTTAGATGAATATGGTTAATACAAAAGTGTTCCTATGGCTAACTTTGATTAATTATTGTTGAGCCAACTCAATATACACGTTTAGGTACGGTTACCCATATCTAAATGAATGTATATTTCATTTGTGTGTAACAAGATAAGACCATCTAACGGTGGAGATATATTGCTTTGGTTTTAAGCAAACTTAGATTGAATCTTAAATTAGGTTTTCATCTAACGGTGAATATTGATTGCTTTGTTTCAAAGCTATCAAACCCTGATTTGAAGACTATATAAGGGAGACCTCTAGCAACTGGAAAACCTAATCCCCACACTTTCCTTTGTGATACTAGTTGCGTACTAGAGTCGATTCTCCTTTAGCCTAGGTTTTTCTAAAACCATTATAGGATAACGACTTTAAGACTTCATTGGGATTCTGAAGCCAAATCCAACTATTTTCTTTATAGTTGCGTATTCTGATCTTACTTGTTCTATCGTGTTGAGTACTATCTTCTCAAAGATTTGCTCGAGATTTATCTCCGATAGGTAAGATATAAAAATTAATCACAAAGCTCTTCATCTCATTCTTCGTGATTCCATAATAACTTGTTCTACTACCATATAGTTAAGTTATTGTGAGGTGATTGATATTTCTTGGATGTTCTTCGGGAATATAAGACCGGTATATCAATTGGTTCCCGTGCACCTTAAATTATCATAAGACGGAAAAAACTTCATAGGTACTTCTTGGGAGACAGATTTATCTATCAGAATAGGCTTTTCTGTGTGAGACAGATTTGTCTACAAGTCTTCGACTTTGGGTCGTAACAACTCTTAGTTGTAGGTGAGATCAGCTAAAGGAATCAAGTGCGTAGAGTCCTGCTGGGATTCAGAGACGTAAGAAACGCGATTGTACCTTAATCGGTATGAGACTTGGTTAGGGATCAACTATATTCCAGTCCAAAGTTAACTTGTAGTAGGCTAGTGTATGTAGCGGCTTAATATAGTGGTGTTCAAATCTGGACTAGGTCCTAGGGTTTTTCTGCATTTGCGGTTTCCTCGTTAACAAAATTTCAGGTGTCTATGTTATTTATTTTCCGCATTATATTTGTTTATATAATTGAAATATCACAGGTTGTGCGTAGTTCAATCAATTAGATAATCCAACCTTTGGTTGTTGATATAAATTAATTGGCACTTGAACATTGGTCTTTGGTACCGTTCAAGTTATTCTCATAATTAATCAGTTCACGGATTCCATCCTGTTGAATTGTTGATTGATTTGAGAAGATATAACTCTTGGATATATTTCCTTGAATGAGTCTGACTGTCTAGTTGATTCTCTTGGAATTATATTGGAGTTAGTCCATACAGATTTCCGAACGAATTATTGAGTGTGGTTGTTAGACCCCCGCCTTTTCACAACTGAAGCTTTTGGAGAACTTCATCGAAAAAAGGTAAGTGAAAACTGAACCACCTATTTCTCAAGTTATATTCACCATTCTATCTTTGAGACGATTGTCGCATAACTAATTAGAATAACTTGCATAAACGAATTTTGAGTCGAGAACTAATTATTTGGTTTACGAAATTCTCGAAATATAATGACTAAGCTTAATGAACATTTGTTCATACTTGATTAAATTCGGTGGAGAACAATTTATTGTTCGGAACCAAATCATGATTCAAGTTTATCATTTGAAAATAGCCTGGAACAGTGATATGTGTCATTGATATTATTCAGGAATGTTTCAAATTGATTTAGAGAAATATATAACTACTATATTCGGAATACAAGACAGTATTATCAGTCTTACAAACTGAGAAAACTGTTATATGTCTGAAGCCATATTACATGTATTCGTACACGTAAACAGAGTAGTTATATATCGACTGTCAGATTTGTGTGATGTGCATATTCGTATGTACATCATGGGAAAATCTGTTTGATTCGTGATCCGGATAGGTATGTATATTCGTATACAAATAATTGTGGAACCGTGGTAAGGGAACCAGGTTAAAATAATCAAACCGGTAGCCAAAACAGTTCTATGTTCTAGAACAAGTTTACTACCCAAACCTGTACGCAAGCTGAATGTTTTGTGAACTCCGGAACTGACAAAGGTCTTAAGTTTGCAAACCGGTGCGTAAACTAAAAAGTTTTGTAAACTCCGGAACTTTGAGTTGGTTCAAAGTTTGCAAACTGGTACATGAATTGAAAAGTTCTGTAGAGTCCGGAACTTGGTAATTGGATAAGTTTGCAAACCGGTTTATGAACTGAAAAGTTATGTAGACTCCGGAACTCAGTAATTGCATATAAATTGCAAACCGGTCCGCGTACTGTGACTCAGCCGATTCACGAATGATTCAAGTAATTGTACTTTTGTACATTTACAAACTATGTCGACCGTGATTCAATTGCGATTAAATTATTTCTATGAAGTAATTTGCATTTGATCATTTCTCTAATTAACTCTAACTCATTTGATCGTATGATTGTGACTCAATATTAATATCTTAGTGAACATGAAAATGAGTGTTAAGCTTTTAAGTTCAAATCGGCTAGTTTCGGCTAACCATGTTGAACATAGTCTTTGAAAAAGCGGGGGTACAACAACCACACCCAATATTTCGTTCGGCAATCTGAATAGACAAACTCCAATATACTTTCAAGAGAATCAACTAGACAGCCAGACTCAATCTAGAGAAAAGTATAACAAAGAGTTTTATATCTCTAACTCTCAATTCAATCTGCAATCAGCAAATAGGAATTTCGCGAGCCCGATTGAATATAAGAGAAATAACTTGAACGGTACAAAATACCAATGTTCAAGGATCAATCAATTTCAATCAACAACCAAAGGTTGGATTTACCAATTGATCGATTCAACGCACAACCTGTGATATTTCAATTATATAACTGTTGATGGTGGTTTTTAGCTTAGGGTTAAAATCGTAAAACCCTAGTCAGACAGTGACGTCACAGAACTTGAGTAATAATGTCTCCACTAAGCGCACTTATTGAACCCTTTAATATGTCTCACAGAAAATTACTGTGGTACCTTTTTTTAATACTAATTAGGGTTTCGATAGGCCAAACCCTAATTCCCACACCACATGTGCCAATGGCATGCCATGCCAGCCACACCTCCGCGCCAAGGCATGCCAGCCACATCTCCGCGCCAAGGCATGCCAACCATGCCAGCCGCACCACTATGCCAATGAAAAACCGTGCCAGCCACACCTCCGCGCCAAGGCATGCCAGCCACACCACTGTGCCAATGGCAAACCATGCCAGCCATATCTCCGCGCCAAGGCATGCCAACCATGCCAGCCGCACTATTGTGCCAATGGCAAACCATGCCAGCCACATCTCCGCACCAAGGCATGCCAACCATGCCAGCCGCACCACTGTGCCAATGGAAAACCATGCCAGCCACATCTCCGCGCCAAGGCATGCCAACAATGCCAGTCGCACCACTGTGCCAATGGCAAACCATGCTAGCCACGCCTACCACGCCAAGGCATGCCAACCATGTTAGCCGCACCATGCGCCAATGACATTCCAAACCCTTGGCCCCACCATGCCAAGCCAACCGCACCTAGCCTTTGCCCCAACCATGCTAGCCGCACCATGCGCCAATGGCATGCCAAACCCTTGTCCCCACCATGCCAAGCCATCCGCGCTATTTTTTGCCTTGGCCCCACCATGCCGGCCTTCCCCATGTAGCTACCAAAACGAAGGCGTGCGAAGATCAATGACCACCCTTTCCTCCTAGATGCAAATCCTAGCCGTCCAAGGTCGCCAAACAACGCATGGTAACCTTTGTCCCAAAACCCTAGTTTTGGCCACGCCAAACCGCACCAAGGCATGCCATGCCACATGTGCCAATGGCATGCCAACCACCTGCTGCGTCCCACATGTCGGCCTTCCCTATGCGGCTACCAAATCGAAGGCGTGCGACTATCAACGGCCACCCTTCCCTCCTAGATGCAAATCCTAGCCGTCCAAGGTCGCCAAACAACGTATGGTAACCTTTGGCCCAAAACCCTAGTTTTGGCCACGCCAAACCGCGCCAAGGCATGCCATGCCACATGTGCCAATGGCATGCCAACCACCTTGCTGCGTCCCACCATGCCGGCCTTCCCTATGCGGCTACCAAAACGAGGGCGTGCGACGATCAACAGACACCCTTCCATCCTAAATACGAATCCTAGCCGTCCAAGGTTGCCAAACAACGCATGGTAACCTTGGAATTCTTCCTGAGTTTTACTTTCGGGGTGTTTTCATCTCCCAAACGATCTCAAAACCTAAATATTCCCTATTAGTGAGATAGGAAATTCTTTCCAGTACAGAATGGAGGGGCGGACCATCAAAATCCGAGTCTATATGAGAATTCTACATCGATTCTAGCTTATGGCGCTAATTAGGGTTTCAGCATACCAAACCCTAATTTAGACAAAGCCGCAAGCGCTTCCCTTCCAAGCCGCACACTGCTAGTGGCTCCACTCCACGTTAAAGCCATGACAGCCATGCTTTCACCAAACGAAGGGTTGCAAAGATCAACGGCCACCCTTCCGTCTAAGATGGAGTTCTTAGCCGTCCAAGGTCACCAGCTAACGCATGGCCACCTTTGGCCCAACGCTAAAATCCTAGCCTGGCCACGCCAAAATCCTAGCCTGGTCACGCCAAAATCCTAGCCTGGCCACACCAAAATCCTAGCCTGGCCACGCCAAAATCCTAGCCTGGTCACGTCAAAATCCTAGCCTGGTCACGCCAAAATTCTAGCATGGTCACGCCCAAAATCCTAGCCTGGCCACGCCAAAATCCTAACCTAGCTATGACGCCTATCCTTTGGTCACGGCACCAACTTGGCTATGACGCCTATCCTTTGGTCACGGCACCAACCTGGCTACGACGCCTATCCTTTGGTCACGACACTAACCTGGCTACGACGCCTATCCTTTGGTCACGACACCAACCTTGCTACGACGCCTATCCTTTGGTCACGACACCAACTTGGATACAAACGCCAAATCCTTTGGCAACGACACACGTATCTACATGTTTTCCACGAAAACACTCGAGACATCAACGCATGTCACAAACTGGGGGATGCTCATTGGGTATTGGTTTGGCGGTTTACAGCGTGCGACGTACACTACGCCCGTCATAAGAAAGTGTCATAAGGATGAGGCGGTTAGTAAATACAGGGAGTAATGGTGAAACACTTTCTTTTATGGAACATCAATTCCAGGCGTTACCGATTACCACCTCCTCCCATTTACTCACCCGTTTTCCATTTCTTAATGAGACCAGAGTACGTTTCACTTCGACTTGTATAAATGGGTCTTACCTATTTCCACCGAACAACAAGTTCAGGTCAGGAGCATACAATACTCAGAAAATATTTGCTAGCTCTCCATCTGTTAGCTTCCCACTTTCTGATACAAGTCGTAAAACAACTACTCTTCCAGAATCAACTATTCTGGTCTCAACACTTTCTTCGCTTCCCTCCCCAAAACCGACCCTTCTCCTTCACTTTGTGACCGAAGCAAGTCTGGAATGGCCATTTCTTGGTTTAGGCAGGATTTGTACAGGTTGATCTCTCGAATCTAAAGTACTCCCTTGCAGTGCATTGTTTAGGGTTTAGACCTCGTTTCTCACCACACACTCGAAATTACCAAAATCAGCAGAAACCGTTTTCACCCTCAAATAATAACAAAATATAATGCGGAAAAGAAATAACACAGACACTAAAATTTTGTTAACGAGGAAAACCGCAAATGCAGAAAAACCCCGGGACCTAGTCCATCTTTGAACACCACACTGTATTAAGCCGCTACAGACACTAGCCTACTACCAATGAACTTCGGACTGGACTCTAGTTGAACCCTAATCAATCTCACACTGATTCAAGGTACAGTTGCTCTCCTTACGTCTCTGATCCCAGCAGGATATTACACACTTGATTCCCTTAGTTGATCTCACCCACAACCAAGAGTTGCTACGACCCAAAGTCAAAGACTTGATAAACAAATCTGTCTCACACAGAAAAGTCTATTGGAATAGATAAATCTGTCTCCCACAGAAATACCTACGAGTTTTGTTCCGTCTTTTAATAAATCAAGGTGCACATGAACCAATTGATAAACCGGACTTATATTCCGAAGAA
This sequence comes from Papaver armeniacum, assembly GCA_023531295.1. NCBI lineage: Eukaryota > Viridiplantae > Streptophyta > Magnoliopsida > Ranunculales > Papaveraceae > Papaver > Papaver armeniacum. The sequence continues at coordinate 8,572 of JAJJWW010012937.1, forward strand.
CAGCCTAGTATTATCAATCACCTCACAATAATCTTAATCGTATGGTAGCGAAACAAGATATTGTGGAATCACAAACGATGAGACAAAGATGTTTGTGACTACTTTTAATCTTACCTATCGTAGATAAATCTCAATCAAATCTTTGCAAAGATAATAATCAATCACGATAGAAGAAGTAAGATCAAAACACGCAATTACAGAGAAAATAGTTGGGTCTGGCTTCACAATCCTAATGAAGTCTTCAAGTCGTTAACCTACAAGGTTTTGTGAAAAACCTAAGGTTAAAGGAGAATCGACTCTAGCTTGTATAACTAGTATCACACAAGAGGTGTGGGGATTAGGTTTCCCAGTTGCTAGAGTTCTCCTTTATATAGTTTTCAAATCAGGGTTTGCAATCTAAGTTACCTTGGTAACAAAGCATTCAATATTCACTGTTAGATGAAAACCTGATTAGATTCAAGCTAATATCTTTCAACCGTTAGATCGAACTTAGCTTGTTATACACGAATGAAATATACCTTCATTTAAGTTTAAGTAACCGTACCTAAACGTGTACACCATGTTGGCTCAACAGTAGTTAACCGAGGTTAGCTATATGAACACTTTCATATCAACCTTATTCATCTTAACCATAACTAGTTCAAATGACTCAAATGAAACTAGTTAAAGAGTTGTTCAATTGCTATATTCTCATAGAAGTATACAAAAACACAATCGAAGCAAAATAGGTTTTGAAAAGACGAGGGTACCCAAATACACCACAATATTTTATTTGATCACAACCTATTCAATCTCTACCGTGTATAAACCTCTTGGAGCAACGATCACTCAAGGAATATTTCAACATAGTGTCCACTTGAAATAGGGTTAGTCCGAACTGGTCTAACACGTGAATAATTATATCAGACAAGTGGAGAAATCCAATACACTTTGTATGATCGTCTATGGATATGAATCGAGACAATACTACGACAAAGTGTTCACTTGATAACCGAAACCTTATAAGATAAATATCAAGTGCCTAGTTAACGTACAAGTGTAATTACTTTAATTATAGTATAAAAATAATTATAATGCGGAAATAAAGTAAAGCACACACCATAATTTTGTTAACGAGGAAAACTACAATGTTGTAGAAAAACCCCGGGACCTAGTCCAGATTTGAATACTCAATGAATTAAGACGCTACAAAAATTAAACCTGCAACTTCGTGTAGACACTACTAAGTAAACTAAGATCCTAGTTACTCAGCTTCAGCAGTATTCTTGATTTGATAATATCTAGCAGAACCGAAGTTCTCAATAGATATTTGATACCCAATATCCTAGCAGAAAAGACGTTCTCTTTAGGAGTAGATCTAGTATATTTTCTTAATGATTCACAACAACTTCTTCTTCAATTCTTCAAATTCTTGAATCTTCGATTTAATATTCAAAGTAACAATCTGCAAAAACAAACTTGATTCCTTATTGATTTGTCGCACAGAAAGGAGTCTGTTAACAATGGCAAATCAATGAATCTATCTTACGGATCTAGAAAGACTTAGATCCGTAGAAACATTGATCTTTGATCTAGTTTGAGTGAGCCTTATATCAGAAGAGAAGGTTCTCAAGAATAAACAAACTAGGTGCAATCAAAGATTCAACAACCGTTAGTCAATCAAATCAATCGAAAACAAAGATAAACCGCAATTATCTAGTTTCCCACCAACGGGTCGCGCTAGAGCTTCTCAATCCCAAAGAAGACTTTAAACTGAGCGGTCGTAAGAGATTTCGCCTAATTAGGTTACTCTCCTCTCCGAATAGGCGGCTACACCAGTAACAACAACAAAAGAGTAAATCTGTTGTTACGAAGGATTAGTTTGCTAGAAAGGCAAACTTCGTGTATTTATAGACAAGGAAGTTTGGACACCAAGGAATTTCCAAAACCGAAAATATTCTCAAGATATTCATAAAAGCACAGATTCGGTTTTCATAATTCCTGGAAATGCTCTGTCCAAAAATAACGATCGAAATCTCTCGGAAAATCTAATTAGTAAATGCACATTACTAATTCTGTAATTTCCCTAAAAAATAAAATTAATAACCTTAATTAAAAGATTCTTAACTTACTTATGTTTCGATCCTGGGATTCTCTTCCCTTGGTCATTAAGGAATATCTTTGAACAATTATAGAAATAAACATTCACAACACGTGTTCAAAGTTTGTCGACATCTTAACTTTGTAAGTTCTCTTTCACACTTACAACCTTGAAACCGATTTGCCACACTTCCAAACAAGTTTAGAATTGGTTCATCTGACTTTCAAGAACTATGTGATTGATCAAACCAACATTCAATCACAATCATGGGTTTACGGTTCTACCAAAATAAGTTTCGGTTCTACCTCCATGTGAGTACTGTGCATAGTCACACTAGCTTCCCAAAAGTTCGGTTGACTAGGTACTAGGATCGGTTCCCCACATATATATGGTATCTAACTTATATATGTTTCACATGTCCATAGGATCGGTTCCCCTTTCTGCTATAAACCTTGCTGCACCCCATACAAGGATCGGTTCCCTTTGATATGCTGCACCCCTTACAAGGATCGGTTCCCTTTGATGTACTAGGATCGGTTCCCTTTCCCTTACAAGGATCGGTTCCCTTTCCCTTACAAGGATCGGCTCCCTTTCCCTTACAAGGTCAGACATACAAAATTCGATCAAACCACAGGTGATTACTTAAGATCGGTTTTACTAATAAAAGTTATACCAATACATAAGTCAGTCCTTTGTGAACAGTTCTACCAAGAACACAACAAGTTGTGAGCGGTTATACTCTATCACACATATTGGTTGTTCATAAGATATGCAATGAATAATAAAACCAATAACACCTGGCAATTTCAATTCCTTTTCGGTTCACAAACAAGTTTATGAACTTACTTCCTTAGAAGACATGTAAACATTATTCCCTAGGATGAAATCCTCACCTCATACCCATACATAATCACAATAACATTCAAATGATTATGGCGATGTCTTATCTACAAAGTTTAATTGTTAAGCAATAAACCTCGTATTGTATTCCTTAATACTATGTCTATCTAGAGTTCAAATATGCTTTGAAGTTATGTTTTCAATATGCACGACTTGAAAGATACGTTAGGGAATGAAACAGTTCAAGTCAAATATCACTAACCTCAAGTGGAAGGATGATTGTTGTCGTTGTAGCTCCTTGCTTCTTCATATCTTCAAGTCTTCGCATTACTTGTAATGTCTCATATCCTAATACTTTCAAGCTAACCTATACAAAGTTTAACTCTAGTATATAATCAAGTTGTTTATGGGTGAAAACTGTTTCTGCGGTTTTTGGTAAATTTGGGTGTGTGTAGATGAGAAACGAATCTAAACCCTAAACAAATGCACTGCACGGGAGTGCTTTTGATTCGAGAGATCAATCTGTACAATTCTGGCCTAAACCAAGAAATGGCCATTCCAGACTTGCTTCGGTCACAAAGTGAAGGAGATGGGGTTGATCTTAGGGAGGGAAGCGAAGAAGGTGTTGAGATTGTGAAGGTGTTTTTTTTTATGACTTGTATTAGAATGGTGATTTATGGATACTGATGACAACACTTAGTTTTTTCTGTGTTCGTCTGTGTTGCTTGGAAATAGGCAAAGGGCCTATTTATACAAGTCATTGAGCGCAAACCCTCATCTCGTAGGAAGTGGAGGAAGTTGAGTGATGGAGAAGTGGGGTCGTGTGGGTGATTGCATGATCACGTCTTAGCCCACTTCCCTCACCATCTTAACCTTCCATACCTCCTAACACGTTCTTGCGATGGCGCGTTGCACGCTGTAAACCTCCAGACCAATACCCCAGTAAGTATCCCCCAGTTTGTGACATGCTAATGAGTGGATCGTGGGACCCACAGGAAGTAGCATACGGTGCTAGATTAAATAATTAAGTTATTTAGGAAGCCGATATTCATGAAATATCGTGTATACTTTATGCATCGAATACAATCAATATGTATGAAGCATTGCTGTTTTTAGATCTTAACGGAGTAAGTTGCGGATTAAGCGTCTTAAAATGGATGCATGCCCAACCATCTTCGAGTGATTTCTTGGAGGCCGCATGGGCGGGCCATCCCTTGGCCGATCACTCCTTGTGGTGAGGTGACGGGCGGTGATCACCAAGGTACCTCATTGGCTGTTTAACTCTTAGCCTAGGTTGCCTGACCAAGTTGGCAAAGTTGGACGGACAAGATGATCTACGACTCATATTTGCAACCGTTGATGATTTTTATGGTTTTAAAGAGGTGCGCAAGCATCACTCTTCAGCTTGACCGAAATCAAGCATGAACGATGTTTTTGGTGAAACCGACCGGGCATGCGTGTAGACGGCTTGCCGATGTACATGTCCATACCATTCTGTCTCACGGAGGTACGATCTAGACCATTCAATTCGTCAGGCAAAGGTGAGTGGTCGTGATCGATTTGCGATAGAAATCCTTTGCCGCAAAGGATTTGGGAACCGCGTGACATGCCTCCTTTGGGCACGCGTTTCGAGGTGCTCGGCCATGGTTAGCCTAGGCCGGTCGGTCACACGCATAGGTGGGCCCACGGTGATTATGTTTATACTCTTGGTACCTCTTAAGTCTATATCTACACCTTCCGTTTAGGCTGGAGAAGATGGATGGTCATGATCAAACTGAGACATATATTTAATGCCACAAACCCTAATTAGGGTTTTGGATCAGTCACGCGTGCGTAAATTTGGCCAAACGGTTTGGCAGGCTATGCTTCTCCTTTGGGGAGACCGACCATGTGGGGCCCAAGTTGGGCCGACGGTGAACATATGTGTACCTGTCTGATGGTCCTAGGAGCGATCTTAGCCATCCAATTATGTCGGCTAAGTTGGATGGTTGTGATCGATTTAAGACACTAGTGGAGCTTCCGCGACCCTTTAAAGCATCATGCCAGCCATATTTCGAGCAAACGTTCATTGCTCTAGGGAATTGCTGTGAGAAGGACGATCGGGTAGGTGAGAAGTGGGCCCGCCAACGTGTGCGTTGGCGCTTCCCTGATCATTCGCAGGATGATCTAGGCCTTCCAACCAGGCTGGTGAAGTTGGATGGTCGTGATGATTTTAAGACTGCCTTGAACAGTCTAAGCTCATTGAGCTTCTTCCAAAGCAACACAACCACCCTATTTTAGGGCTGGCGTTTGACGTGCTGGGAGGAGTTCGTGTGATGTTCGAACGGCTAGGGCATAAACGGGCCCGCCGGTGGTCATCATGATGATGGCCTACTCTTGCCAGGGTTTGGCTAGGCTTGTTAAATTGCGCGGCCAACTTGTGTGGCCGTGATCGTTTCTGAGACTGATTTGGACAGTCTAGATTTTCCTTAAGGAAATTAAGCATGCTCGATCGGCTAACCAAAGCGCGTCGATGCAAGACTCTCTGTCAGAGAGTGATGTAGCATGTGTGGGCATTTCATGCATGTCTCAATATTGGCATGGAGATTCATATTACTCTGCTGAGAGTGAGCACTCAGTCGTCATGTCGTGTCAATGATGAGAGTTCGGCTGAGAACACAACATGGAAAATACCAGATCATGCATTAATTGTTAATGCTAGTAAAATTCACAGAATATTTGGGATTGCTGTTGCACGCACCATTCTAGGTGAATTTTGTATATTTATCTTATTGCTTCAAATAAATAAAGCGAGAGATTTTCTGTGCTCATCGCTTATCAAATGGCTTTATCCTTTGCAGGATGTCAGCATATTAAAATCGGTTTTACAATTTTAGCCCTGAACTAAAATCCACCATCACCATTAAGTCCCCTGCCTAGTACATAGTGGTTGCATTATTGTGGGGTAGGCATGAGATGGTGACGTATATAACGTAAAAAGACAAGATAAAGGAAGTTTACCTGGAAGGACTCTGGCCGGTCACGTTAGCAATCATCCGCGCGAGTATGCTAGGCGTGATCATGGGCCTTGGTGGGACCGGTTCCCTTCCTTGAGTGTTTGAGCCAAGAAGGGAGTCCCTCTTCTATTAGAATTCCTCAATTACTGGTGCATAAAAGGGATGCTAACCCTCATATTTTCCTTATTTCCTCCCCCCTTTTTTTTTGTTATTGCATGTAAAACCTAGCCTTAGGTCGTGACTTGACCCGCCTATAGAAGAACCGTGTCACTTTCCTTTTGCGTAGCTTACACGCAACCCTAGACGAATCGTGGGTCCTACCGTGTGTATGCTTTGGTCAAACATGAGTCCACTGTTTGTCTGCCACGATCAAACGTCGGCCTTGCTATGCTTGCTTTGCTCGAACGTGGACGCGGGCCCGCTGTGCTCATATTCTCCCACGGCCGAACATTGATATAATCAAGTCCCCATGATAGAGTCTGGCCCATTTCTTGGACTAGATGCGTTTCCTTTCACCGCACGGTGGATCCCTTCAAATATATTCGATAAGCATTGATGATCACTATCCCGCATTTTTAGACTTTATAGATGATAAGTAAAGACTCTTTCTCTTCCCAGGGTCCTGTTGGTTTGTGAAATATAAAGAATATTCCAAAACTCTTTTCCCATCGCAGAAACATCTCCTTCTCTCTTCCCGCAGAATCTCATGGAGGCAGCTGGCAAGGACTACTCTGGTACTTCTCCAGAAAGGAGCTTCGAAGTCAATAAACCTGAGGTCGATGACGCGTTCGAGGAGGTGATGGCTAGAATTGATCTTCCGCTTCGCGAGGTTGATCGTGATATACGGGGCATGTTTGTTCTACACTTGCGCATCGCTCGAGAACGCATTCGACCTCTCTTAGCTTCAATCGATAGGGAGAAGAGGTGGCGGCATGATGAAGCGTCGCTACTACTACCGGAGAGCGCAAGAGCTGAGAGGTTTGCAGCACGGCTGAAAAGGAGAAGGGTTGAACATGAACGGCCTCTAAAGTAAGATATGCGTGATTATTCGATCCGTGATGGTGTGATAATCCTCGATTCTGATACGGATGAACCCGAGCACCCAAAGGTTTTCAGCACAATCTCTGCGGTGGTCCTTGGAGAAGGTATGAAAGTTTTTCCTACTGAGGGTGTTGCCAAAGCGGAGAACATTGTTGCAGAAATATCCGGAGTGGAAGCTGAGGCATATCTTAAGGAAGAAGCAGTAGCGACCCACGATGATGATGTTGAAGCAGAATTCAGCGGTGGGGAAGACACAGTCGATCTCTCTGATGACTAAATCTTCTTGTTCCTTCTCTTTTCTTCTTTTCTGAGTATTTTCTCGTAATTTGTAAACATTTTATCCTTGTACTCAGTGGCGGCTGAGTTCAAGGTATTCTTATTTTCTTCTTGCTCGTTTGAACAATGGTTTTTATTTATGTTATTTTTGAGACAAATATTTCATTAAGACTTCATCTAAGTCTTCTTAGGCGCAGTGGTGTGCCTTCATATGATTGCATGTGATTCTTGTGATAAAAGAAGTAATGCCATAATAAAACACCACGAACCTGTCTGCGCTCTGCTGGCGTAAGTCTGATTCTGTTGGAGTAGACTGCTCAAGGCATTTTCCCCTTTTTCTCCGTACATATTCTATTCTTCCAATCGTTTTCAGAAGATACAAAAGATTTCTTTTTAGGGTTTTCTTTCTGGGTAATGATGATTTAGGATGACTCAGAATTTTGTGTCATGCCTAGGGGTGAAGAAATTCCTAAAGGAAATAATACTTTGATTAATTGAAAATTGAAACCCTTAATAATTATGAGAGAAAACAGTGCAATCATCTGGAGGAATTATAAACATCGCATTGAAGGGAAATTGTTGGAGGAACTTCTACGGAGAATACTGGAGGAAAAGGGTAGCATAGTGCTTTTAGGTTGTATAGGGCTTGAGCCATCGTGACTGAATAACCACGCCCTCGAGCTTGTCAGCGTTGATGATCTTGCAATAGCCGCCTAGGACGACATCTGCCACCAGGTACGGTTCATCCTCCTTTGCTGTTGGCAAATCAGGTTGAGCGGTCATCTTCACTGTTATGTTTTCAACTTGAAATGTGGTCACCTTTACTACCATATCTCCAATTCGAAATGGGTTTGGACTTGGTATAACTCCTTGATTCTGTGACGTGTTGTCTCTGACTGCTTCCAAGCTCTTGGCAAAACGCTTGAAAGGACCGGCACCCCACTCACATCTCCTAGTGGCAGTTAGATTATTGATCGAAATAAGTCCCCGAGCCTCAGCAGGAAGAGGTTTTACTGTTTGTAAAAAGGGTTGTTCAGTGAGACTTACTTGGGATCGGAACCTTTTAAGGTATGAGTTCGGGCTTTCTCCAGGAAGTTGCGTCATATTTGCAAGGTGTCGACACGGCAACAAATAATCTTCAGGATTTGACGTTTCATTGGAGATTCTCTCAGGTATTGAAATCGGCAAAGGACACACTCCCAGTGCTGCTTTGTTGTCGTGTATCCACGGGCGTCCCAGGACCATGTCGTAATTCGGATACTCTTTTACAATGTAAAATTTAGACTGTATTAGAGCATCACCGATTTTAACTTCAAGGTCAATGCATCCATAGGCGTCTCTGAATTCTCCTTCTGAACCCCTGATCACGGTTGGGCTGCGAGTAGCTTCCTGTTTCGAAATCTTTGCGGCTCTTAGAGTCTTGACGGTGACGATGTTAAATTCTGAGGCTGCATCAATCAATGTGCTGTCGAACTCGGCATCCTTCAAACGAGTGATGGTCAAGAGTCCCCAGTTCCCCTTGCTAGTTGCATCTTCCAGGAAAGACTGAGTTTTCGTTGCTTCCCTTTATGGATATAAGCGCTTGCCTGATACAATGCGGTTGAGGGATGCGAAGATGTCTTGACGTTGTGCCTTGGAAAAATACAAGATTTCACACAAATGTTCCATTATAGACTGTACAGTCTTGTGGACAGAATCCCCGGAGATCATGCAGCTTCTAATAGGAAGAGGGTCCCTATGAACACCTTCGTTTCCTAACTGGAGCTCTCCTGCCTCCACCTTTTCTCTGAAAATGCGTTTCAATTTGTTGCAATCCTTAGTCGGGTGATGGACGAATCTATGTTAACGACAATATTTGGGATTTGCCATCTATTCCTCGGTCGGCGGACGTCTGATAGGAGGTAGCTTGATAGCGTTATCTTGAATCCACGCTTCTAAGAGTTCTATGACTTCATTCATTGGGAAGGGTAAGTCTATGATTGCGTCTCCAGCTTCTTGCACAGGAGTTTTTTCCGCTCTCTTTCGGGACGGAGTTGTCTGCGCTGGTGCTGCGCGTTTAGGTTGATGTTCTGCTGCCGAGGCTTTCCTTTTTCCTTCCTCGCCCACCACACTCACAGAAGGACCGATGTTATATTGCTTGTTAATGAGACATCTGCTTCCTCGATTCTCACGTGCATCTTCATTTTGAGCAATTCTGGTTCTTTCCAACAATTCTGGGGCCGTTGTGGTTGAACGCTTAGCGGCTTAATGGAGCTCGAAAAATGTTTGAAAGCCCAAATTCTCCAATAAAGCACGGTATATGGGCACCATTCCGTTGATACATGACTCCACCAATTGGCGTTCGGTGACATTAAGATCATGACAATCCAACGCTTGAATCCTAAACCTCTTAACGAAGTCGTTTGGATGTTCGTTGTATCGTTGAAACATTCTTCCTAAGTCTGAAAAGGTGATCTGCTCAGACACGAAGAAATACTTTCTGTAGAAGGCACTGACCATATCTCTCCAATTGGATATGCTGTTAGGCGCGATGTTGTTGTACCAGGTGTACGCTCTTCCAGTAAGCGACTTTGAGAACTCTTTCAGGCGAAGAACATGATTATATTCGTGTTCCCCTAAAGATTCCAAAAATCGGGAGATGTGTTCACGAGCGTTACCAGTACCATCATAAAGGGGAAACTGAGGAGAGGTGTATCCTCTTGGAAGGGGAATCCGTTGTACATCCTGAGGGTATGGTGGTTGATGTTGGTGCACGTCCGCAGGATTTCTTTTGCCCCGGTTTTGGAGGAGTTGCTCCAGGTCCTCAGTGTAATGAAGTTGGATGGCTGGTCTCTTTCTCTTGGGCGTTCAGGAACGTCACGAGCTTCTTCATCCATGTGGGCCCGCGTTGTGACTGCTCTGGGTGTAGTGAACACGTTCCTTGTTGGATTTAGGGACTGTCGTGACCCTTGTGGCAATCGTTCGGTTAAAGTTTTGAGAAAAGTAAGTACCTCCTTCTGAGTTGCGGCCATATCCGTTTGGGCTCTAGCAAGAACTTCCTACCTTACCATCAAATCCACAATGGTAATAGGGGGTTGTCCTCCCCTTGTTCCTCCAGCCCCTCATCGTGACGGAGGAGTAGTCGTTGCCCTGGTGACGATTGGAGGTGTTACACTTGAAGAAATTCCGGGATTTGCGGCTGCTCTGGCTCTGGTGATGGGAGGTGTCACGCCTACTGGAATATCTCCTGCTCCGTTGGTGTTGGTGGTAGAGGAGACGGTTACACGAGATGTATTGGTCACATTCTGCACGGTAGCTCCACTGACAGAGACATCGATACCGAGAGTGTTGTCGACGCTAGTTCCATCGGAATTGATTGCTGCTCCTGACCTAAGTTCCACCATCTTGAAATCGGGCTCGAAAAATAAAATTGGGAATTTGGAAATTGGAAATTGATATTGCAACCGAGAGATTAATCTCCCACTGTGGTCGCCAATTGTTTATGGGTGAAAACTGTTTCTACGGTTTTTGGTAAATTTGGGTATGTGTGGATGAGAAACGAATCTAAACCCTAAACAAATGCACTGCACGGGAGTGCTTTTGATTCGAGAGATCAATCTGTACAATTCTGGACTAAACCAAGAAATGGCCGTTCCAGACTCGCTTCGGTCACAAAGTGAAGGAGATGGGGTTGATCTTAGGGAGGGAAGCGAAGAAGGTGTTGAGATTGTGAAGGTGTTGGTTGTTTATGACTTGTATCAAAATGGTGATTTCTGGATACTGATGACAACACTTAGTTTTTTCTGTGTTCGTATGTGTTGTTTGGAAATAGGCAAAGGACCTATTTATACAAGTCATTGAGCGCAAACCCTCATCTCGTAGGAAGTGGAGGAAGTTGAGTGATGGAGTAGTGGGGTCGTGTGGGTGATTGCATAATCACGTCTTAGCCAACTTCCCTCACCATCTTAACCGTCCATACCTCCTGACACATTCTTGTGATGGCGCCTTGCACGCTGCACGCTGTAAGCCACCAGACCAATACCCCAGTAAGTATCCCCCAGTTTGTGACATGCTAATGAGTGGATCGTGGGACCCACAGGAAGTAGCATACGGTGCTAGATTAAATAATTGAGTTATTTATGAAGTCGATATTCATGAAATATCGTGTATACTTTATGCATCGAATACAATCAATATGTATGAAGCATTGCTGTTTTTAGAGCTTAACGGAGTAAGTTGCGGATTAAGCGTCTTAAAATGGATGCATGCCCAACCATCTTCGAGTGATTTCTTGGAGGCCGCATGGGCGGGCCATCCCTTGGCCGATCACTCCTTGTGGTGAAGTGACGGGCGGTGATCACCAAGGTACCTCATTGGCTGTTTAACTCTTAGCCTAGGTTGCCTGACCAAGTTAGACGGACAAGATGATCTACGACTCATATTTGCGACCATTGATGATTTTTAGGGTTTTAAAGAGGTGCGCAAGCATCACTCTTCAGCTTGACCGAAATCAAGCATGAACGATGTTTTTGGTGAAACCGACCGGGCATGCGTGTAGACGGCTTGCCGATGTACATGTCCATAACATTCTGTCTCACGGAGGTACGATCTAGACCACTCAATTTTTCTGGCAAAGGTGAGTGGTCGTGATCGATTTGCGATAAAAATCCTTTGCCGCAAAGGATTTGGGAACCGCGTGACATGCCTCCTTTGGGCACGCGTTTAGAGGTGCTCGGCCATGGTTGGCCTAGGCCGGTCGGTCACACGCATAGGTGGGCCCACGGTGATCATGTTTATACTCTTGGTACCTCTTAAGTCTATATCTACACCTTCCGTTTACGCTGGCGAAGATGGATGGTCATGATCAAACTGCGACATATATGTAATGCCGCAAACCCTAATTAGGGTTTTGGATCAGTCACGCGTGCGCAACTTTGGCCAAACGGTTTGGTAGGCTATGCTCCTCCTTTGGGGAAACCGACCGTGTGGGGCCTACGTTGGGCCGACAGTGAACATATGTGTACCTGTCTGATGGTCCTAGGCGCAATCTAAGCCATCCAATTATGCCGGCTAAGTTGGATGGTTGTGATCGATTTAAGAAACTAGTGGAGCTTCCGCGACCCTTTAAAGCATCACGCCAGCCATATTTCGAGCAAACGTTCATTGCTCTAGGGCATTGCTGTGAGAAGGCCGATCGGGTAGGTGAGAAGTGGGCCCGCCAACGTGTGCGTTGGCACTTCCCTGATCATTCGTGGGATGATCTAGGCCGTCCAACCAGGCTGGTGAAGTTGGACGGTCGTGATGATTTTAAGACTGCCTTGAACAGTCTAAGCTCATCGAGCTTCTTCCAAAGCAACGCAACCACCCTATTTTAGGGTGGCGTTTGACGTCTTTGGGAGGAGTTCGTGTGATGTTCGAACGGCTAGGGCATAAACGGGCCCGCCGATGGTCATCACGATGATGGCCTACTCTTGCCAGGGTTTGGCTAGGCTTGTTAAATTGCGCGGCCAACTTGTGTGGCCGTGATTGTTTCTGAGACTTATTTGGACAGTCTAGATTTTCCTTAAGGAAATTAAGCATACTCGATCGGCTAACCAAAGCGTGTCGATGCGAGACTCTCTTTCAGATAGTGATGTAGCATGCGTGGGTATTTCATGCATGTCTCAATATTGGCATGGAGATTCATGCTACTCTGCTGAGAGTGAGCACTCAGTCGTCATGTCGTGTCAATGATGAGAGTTCGGCTGAGAACACAGCATGGAAAATACCAGGCAAATCATGCATTAATTGTTAATGCTAGTAAAATTCACAGAATATTTGGGATTGTTGTTGCACACACCATTCTAGGTGAATTTTGTATATTTATCGAATTGCTTCAAATAAATAAAGCGAGAGATTTTCTGTGCTCATCGCTTATCAAATGGCTTTATCCTTTGCAGGATGTCAGCATATTAAAATCGGTTTTACAATTTTAGCCCTGAACTAAAATCCACCATCAACACAAGCGACTCTTAATCATGAGTTTTGATTCACTAAAATATGACAACCAAACTTGACATACCAACGCTTGGTGGGTTCAACCGAGCCGTGCTCTAACAGGTTTTATTCACTCGAATCATTTCATGAACATTATAGCCACGATTTGAAAAGAATGCATTCCTTAATATATAAATGTATTAGTTCATGAACAAACCAATTTTAGAACTTTAACCACTCAAGTATGCAAACGTGTACGCATACTTAAGTAGCCGGTCTGAGTATGGGTTCGCCAGTATGCGAACAGGTACACATACCTTAGTACACTTCCAAAACCCAGCAGAAATTCCCGGATTTATACCTTACGCAAGTATGCGTACCGGTATGTGTACTTGGTACACGGAATTTCACAACTATAAGTACGCATACGGGTATGCATACTCTAGTTCCGGTCATGGATCACATACATGCAAGAATGCATACTATGTTCATAATCCAATAGTTCTAAACTCTATTTCAATCATTGAAACTTTCTTAGAGGATGACAATAGCCATTTTCACACACTATTAGCATCAATGCAATTTTCAAATAATCATAATGAAACATTCCAAGTCTACACCAAATGATTGTATCACACAAACCATGTAAGATGTTACTCGGCGATTTTTACATGATCATCTTTTGACTTTCGTCAAGAATATAAGATGAACTTGGTTGAAGCGAAAGCTTACCAACACATATTTCGAGAAATATATAAGCGAGTTAATCTCAGCTCGAAATCTCAAATGTGCATAATCGACAACTATATAGTAATACAACTTTTTTCTCAATATAGGAGATAGGGTAGAAATAGACTTTCCAAGTGATTGATGAGTTTTAGTCTTGACATACCTTTTGTTGATGAAGTTCCACAAGCTCTCCTTAGTAGTTCTTCGTCTTCAATTGATGAACACCGTGAAGTCTAATGCTCAACTACACAATCTATCCTAGTCCAAGACATCACTATAAGTAGACTAGAAATCAAGACTTATAGTTTTGATCACTAACATTGACAAACAAGCTTGAGATAGCAACGCTTGCGAGTTCGACCGAGCAGTGCTCTAACAAGACTTGTAGCTTCCCATCCAAATGTTTGATCTCCTTGGTTCTTCAACATTACTCAAAATCTTCGTCACTTCCAAGTACTCCAATGATTCCAAATGTGTTCAACTCAGCATCATAGTTGTTGAAGATCCGTAGCAATAACAATGATAAAACAGTTTCTCTCAATCATTGTTATACAGTGTCATAGTATCATTACACAGCATCAAGGTTCAATTGTATCACAACTTTGACAACAATACTATGGTGATATGTATCACTCCCCCTTAGTCAATACTTCATCTCACAATGAAAACCACTCCCACTTACATAATGATCCGTAAACCATATATATTTGTAGTGTGAACTACACATTAATTCTCCCCCCTTTTGTCAATATAAATTGGCAAAGGTACGAAAACTAGTGGGATCCTCATGAAATTTTCATAGAGATACTTCATGACCAAAAGAGAACAACATATCAACTTGTTTAGATGCCATCATATAACCGAAACTAAATGCATTCATCAAGGAGTTTATAAAGATACAAGATAACCCCTACAATATTCCACAGCCGCACTCCCCACAAAGATTTGGCAATTAAGCACAATTTCAATTAAGAACTCTCCCCCATAAAATGTCATTCCCGAAAGAACAACAAGAGTGACCTTACTTTTACAAGAAAAGAAGGATTTCTTTGGATATTAACAAAACTCATGAAACATGAATTTGTATCCAAAAATATCAATTGAATTAACCACAAGGAAAATGATCAATTCAATTGGTCATGCTCAACATAAGAGCAACACAGTATATACACAAGGATGTGGATCAGGGAAAGACCAATACTGCGGAATAATCAAAGATTCATTCTATTTTTCATCACTATTTGCACAATGACATATAATAGACTTAATCTTTGTAAACAAAAGTTAATCCTTTCTTTCATCAATATTTGCATAATGACATAATAGGCTTAACTTTTGTAGTCAAAAGTTCATTCCATTTTTTATCAATACTTTCATACCGACATATAATAGAGATAACTTTTGAACAAATATGGGACAGTCAAGGTTCATGAACGTAAATAACATATCCCATAACAATTTGCAATATATAAAACCATAAAGATTAATACTGCAAAAATCATCTTCCAGATCAACTTTAGAATTTAAATAAATAAATCTAAAAACATTGCAAGATGAAAACGTTGGCAATAGCTATGTTTACTCACAATAATGGCTATTCCAAACCCTAGTTATCCTTCTTAAAAATACAAGAATAAATTTTCATAAGAAGTTTCCTAGACAATAAGAACAGCAACTCTAAAAATAACAAAACCGAAAACACGATAATCAGAGTTCGTGTACAGAGTCTTCACGGGTTTCAATACCTTCAAGCTTGTGACTGACAGCATCGACAGCCTCTTTGGAGAAGATATCCTCTTTGAGAAGATCCTTAACATGCGACTTCATGAGAACAATGTCAGAGTTAACCTTTTTCAACTCAGTCCGTAACACATCAAGATCCTTCATAGAGTTTCCAAGCTTCAGGTTTGCTTTCCTTAGGTCATTGAGAAAACCATGAACTACTTCAGCAGAGACCATCTCAGCCTTTTCTCTATCTTGATGAGAATACGCATAATAGCATGATTCACCAGGATTTGGTTCATCAGCTTCAACAATGGTTCTTATCTTCTTTAAGACGAACTCAAAATAAACAGCATCATCAATACAGTCTTCTGGCAAATCCCAAGAATAAGGAGGGGAAGTCATTCTTGATAAATAAAAAACCTGGAGTAAACGTACTCACAAAAAGGTTTTGGTTTTTAAATAGTTTCTCAGAGAAACAGATTTTAGGGTTTCCAAAGTTGGTCCGTGACATGTAACATGGATACCCGTACGAACGCAAACTTGACCCATAGCAGAAAAAACTCCAAGCATAAAGCAAGAAAACTGTTCTCACAACATTGTTTTGCTACATGAATAATTTCACTAATTTTCAGCTCAATAAATTTTATATTCTCACCAGAGACAAAATTTAGAGCATAAGAGTAGCATTTTTGACACAATAAAATTTCAAAAGGAAATAAAAATTTAGTCAAAACACAAATACAAATACTTATGCAAACATGTTTGTGAATGATAATCCGGCTAGGAGCGATAATAAAATAGCTAGAGAATCTGTTAGAGCACTGCTCGGTCGAACTCGCAAGCGTTGCTATCTCAAGCTTGTTTGTCAAGTTTAGTTGCCAAAACTATAGGTTTTACCTATTCACCATCCAAACTTTTCCTATTTGCCACTCACCTTAATTCTCACCCATGATTATCCTTTTTACCACCCACACAATTTTTTATATCTCCTAATTACTACTCACTGACTTTTTATTTACACCCAGTGCTTGCAACCACCCAAAAACTAAAACACTTAGATAACTTGACGTTCATCAATTCTTCTTCTTCATCTCCACCCGCCGACCAACACCTCTCTTCTCCGTCTCCAGTGGCGGAGCCAGGATTTCAAAATGAGGGGGGCTAAAAAAAAAAATTGCCGCACCCAAGTCTAACATGAGAGCGAAACACCATTTCTCCTTGGAATCACTAATGAAATAAGATCATAATCCTTGAGCAAAACAATGTACAATTGTGCTCGATAGACTCGGCTTGTGACAAAAACAACTTACACATAAATTGTTAGGAAAATTAATACTCGAGTTTGCAGCATCGTAATTAAGAGTCCGCAAAGAATTCTTAAATACCTTGCGCCTATAACAAGAATTCATATCTTTGGTGAACATCTCTGCACCTATGCAAGAATTCATATCCTTGGTGAACATGTCTACATCTATGCAAGAATTCAAATCCTTGATGAACATCTCAAAGTGCTGATGCATTGAGAAGAAGTGCGGTTCTCCAACAGATGTGAATATGAATATTAGTTCTTATACCATTTAAGTTTTTGTGCCTTAGTATTCTTGGTGTAGGTGACCTCCTTAGTGGGTTTCTTTCCTTTTGAGAAGTTAATAAAGAAAGCCGAACCCCTCTTTAGCAAATGAAATCATCATAGAATTTTGACGATACTGGCAAAGAAGTCTTTATTGCTGGTTGCAATTGACAGCACAGACTCTAGTATAAAAAAGTAAATTTGTCTTTGTATAAGTTTTGCGCACACAAGGCCATGTACAAACAAAGTATAGTAAAAAATCTTCACTTGCTCAGTTTTGGATAACTCATGAATGAACCGTCTCGATTGCGTTTCATTTCTTCACTTATTTTCAATTTATATTGTACTATAATTGGTTACAGTTTCAACTAATTATTGAAATCGTTGATTTAGTCTTTTCCCGTTATTCTTTCTTTGTTCTTCTTAGATGACTCTGGTAACAACTTCTTGTTAGTCTAAACTATCTTGGTGGACTAAAATGCTGAGCTTGGTGGACTAAACGGATAATTTTGATTTATCTAAGGGTAAAACACTGACGAGGTGAGGTTTTATAGGAAAAAAGGGGAGGCTACAGCCAGGTTTAGTCAACCTGTGGCTCCGCCACAGACCGTCTCCACCAACCCGCCACTACCTTCAATCGCCTCTTTTTTTTTTTTTATTTCTTGATCTTGTTCAACATGCCACCAAAAAAACAAGAGATTTCTAAAGAAAAATCAAAGCCAAAAAGAGGTAAAAACTAAACCTATTTTTTCTGAATTTATGCATGTGTGATTTCTGTATTTAAATTCGCTTTAACTGTTTTAATTGTGATGAAGAACTAGTAATCGACATTGGGTCGACTTTTTTTACATTGATTCATTGATTTATTGGATATTAATTAAGCTAAAGATTATAGATTAGTCATATTGCGTGATAATAAATTGGGCATGTACTATTTCAATTACAACTGTTGTTGTCTTCATGAATTTAAGTGTAAGTACAGGAAACTAAATCGAAGAAATTCATGGTTCAGGAATTTAGAAGATTTGATAGTAACTTGGTCATTAGTTAATTATATGGTAATGAGATTGTAGTCCACATTGTTGTGAAAAATGAGTGGGGAAATCCAACATGAAGAAAATATGGATGATTACAAGTATAAACACAACATAACAAGTTCTGAGAGGAAAATTCATTTACAAATGAATCAAATTCATGGTGAAATCTCACTGTTTCTTGGCTAATTATGTATCTTGAGCCTAAGATAGGTGGAAACTATATCATCCTTATCGTCCCTTAAATTGGATCAACTACCATTGTTGATCCCTTAAATTGGATCAACTTCTACTGTTGGTTCTATTTTTATTTGGATCAACTACTGTTGTTGATACAAAAATATTTGAACCAGTGGTGGCGGTGACGGCGGCGGCAACGACGGTCCCGGTGGCGGTGGTGGCGGCGGACTAGTGATGGTAGCGGCGACGGACTAGTGGTGGTGGAGGACTTGTGGTGGTGTAATGGTGGTGGTGAAGGAGTGGTGGTGGCGGTTGATAGGTGGTGGTCGTTGAACGGTGGTGGTGGAATGGTAGTTGAATGTTGGTGGTGGCGGTGAAGAGGTAGAATTAAAGTAATCTAATTTTAAATGGATAAGGTTATTAAAAAGTAGTGACATATTTATTATTATATAAGGATATATTTATTCGGTTTCAAAAGTAAAGACATATAAATAATGTACCGTAAAATATTTTAACCAAATTTAATTTGACTTTTGTAGGTGGTAATTAGGAAAAAGTAGAATTGAAAACTACTTTTACTTTAAAAATTGTGGGGTGGGTGTTAAATAGGAAAATTGTGGGTGGTGAATAGGTAAAACCAAACTATAAGTCTTGATTTCTAGTCTACTTATAGCTAAGTCTCGAACTAAGATAGAATGTGTAGTTGAGCTCTAGACTCCACGGCGTTCATCATACAAGACGAAGAACTACTCAAGGAACTGGTGGAACTTCATCGACTAAAAGGTATGTGGAGACTTGAACTTATTGTGTGTACCCTATGGAAGATTCGAGAAGGTTGGATAAGTAACGTGAGCGCAGATATCGCAATGGAGCCTTATCTAGAAATCCTTTTAGCTTATAAAAGGATAACAAAAATCCTAAGAAAGGTATGCGATCAAACCCTAGAAAAATCACCTGCAAATACTTGAGACTAACTTGAGCGTCGGAGTATTTGTTTTGCAGGTACCCTCTCTGTGTGCTTGGAGAAGATAGCTGTGGAGGTCATCAACTTCAATCGAGATTGTTTGAGGTGAAGATCAATTTTTTCCCAAACATCTTTGGCGCCGACTAAGGGGAAACGAGTGAAAGAAACGTGTTTTCCCTACAAGAATATTTTTACAAAAAACTTGGAAGATGTTCGTGTTGTTCAACAACAGACTCGTTGCATTTGTCGTTCTCCCTCTCACGTTACATCATATCAGTAGTATATCCAGTTGAATATACTTCAAAGGCTAGTATGGAGGTTAAAACCTAAAAAACTCATGCTTTCTCGTAATCAGTCTGAGCAAAAAAGTCAATGAAGTTCGAGAAAATCGTTTCCAACAACTTCAGCGAAGATAAGTGATCGTTAGGAGGCTGGATCCTGAACCAATAGCCCCGGCTGCAGCCACTGGGTTTGTAATGAGACCAAACAGCAACAAGCTTCGGAAGCATTCAGCCTGTACAAGTCAACACGATCAGCTCAGATAGCACATTAAAAAGGGGATAAGATTTATCTTTTTATCCTTGCTCTCCTGTTATTTTCTTTTAGTTCCATTTCATGCTTAACATATTTTATTAAGTGGATACACTATGTTACGTATTAATACACAAGCGAAATGCTTAATTATTTCAAACTATAGGTGGCCTGTATCTTGCATGATTTTTTTAGAATGATGCACCATATTTGGTAATACTGACGTAATAGATTCAAATTAGTTCCATAATAATAGTCTAATCGACACCACTTTCATATACACCTCCCTGCTTTGGCGAGCACTCATGCACATCGATATAGCATACTAATTATTTCATGTAGTTTGGTAATCATATTTCATGTAGTTTGGTAATCAGAATTTGATTTCTAAGACACAAACTATGTAAATTACTTGACAGTTGCAACTCCTCAAACCATATTCTTAATAGCATATTCCTACCGGAAATCTGATTAGCCACTTAATGGACAGTGTTAAAGCTCAAAGGCAGAAACACTTTGCTGCGGTAAAGGAACCAGCTCTTCTCTCGGCCATAGGCATACGTCAAAGGTAGCTGCAGAGTACACTGACTGTCTTGCTATGCGAAGGACGAATGCACTGATATGCCGTCCACCATCTAAAAAAGTCTAGCTACTAGTGATCGTCATATATCAATAACTAAAAGAGTAACGATATGCCCTTCTTCTTTTCCACCGCGGCAATACTGGTTTGCGCGTCCTTTTCTTCCTTCCTTTTCTTTTATCTGCTTATCTTGATGATACACATGCATCTAATACCAAGAATTTGTTTCATGTCTTTTGTCGGACATTTAAACGATAAGGGTCAGTAATATGACAACTCTTGGACATAATTTGTATAACTGGCCAGGAAATTAATCCATTCAGTAGTCAACTTGATAGACCCAACAAATAGCCATTTTCTACTTCCTGTCATATACGACAATTAGAGAATCATTCTTACTGGATCCTAGGCATGTAGCTTCCGGTGCAGGTTTCGATGTCATAACTCCTACTTGTATCCTTATAAGATTCTAGCAACCTAAATACTGACATGTTTGATTTTGATCAATTTTGTACTATTTCTATCTAGCTTAAATGGAACGGATATTTTTGGTGTCAGTCTTACTTGACAATACCAACCTGACATTTCACTGAGAAGCAAGCTACACCAACAAGGATGACTACTTGTCATGGCAGTAACTCCACCTGCACTTTCAACACCGGCAAACCATCCTATATTACATCAATTACTCCATAGCCTAAATGCTAGTGGGGGCGAAAATTAAATGTGTATCGAGTTTTTTACTTTCTTTTTCGTGGTAGACGTCCATAGGCGGACGATCTCAAAATCTTCTTGCCTAATCCCTTTTGGTTTTAGGACCACGTATCTACGATATTTGGTCACTGGTATTATTCATGATAGGTCTCTTACTGAGAGATGCACAGATGCGGAATCTAATATACAGGCAGTGGCACGTACGTACAAATCTGCGTCCAACGACTCCTTACATATATCCCATCTCCATAACCATCTTGAATTTCAGTCCCTTGATGGCTTTATGCCATTGCACTAGATTTAGTGGTACAGGGGTTAGTAGTAACTAAAAGTTTTGGGAACGAGAGCATATCTCATCATTCCAATGAATATCAAAGTTGCATGCAACTATGTAGAGCAAATACGCCATACTCCAAATCAGCTACAATGCTGCAGATGGGGCGACATGGCTTGTGACTACATAACCAATGGGGAAGACTAAATCACACCTTCAAATTTCTTAACCCCTTAATATATTAAGGGCTAAGAGGGGGCGATGTGTGTACCTTATGGAAGATTCGAGAAGGTTGGATAAGTAACGTGAGCGCAGATATCGCAATGGATCCTTATCTAGAAATCCTTTTAGCTTGTAAATGGATAACAAAAATCCTAAGAAAGGTATGCTATCAAACCCTAGAAAAATCACCTGCAAATACTTGAGACTAACTTGAGCGTCGGAGTATTTGTTTTGCAGGTACCCTCTCTGTGTGCTTGGAGAAGATAGCTGCGGAGGTCATCAACTTCAATCGAGATTGTTTGAGGTAAAGATCAATTTTTGCCCAAACATCTCTGGCCAGCCATCCTGGGTTCTATTACACCAATTTACTCCATAGCCTAAATGCTAGTGGGGGCGAAAATTAGGTGTATATCGGTTTTTGACTTTCTTTTTCGTGGTAGAGTCCATAGGCAGACGATCTCAGAATCTTCTTGCCTTATCCCTTTTGGTTTTATGACTTCCACGTATCTACGATGTTTGGTCACTGGTATTATTCATGATAGGCCTCTTACTTAGAGATGCGGAAGCTAATATACAGGCAGTGGCACGTACGTACAAATTTGCGTCCAACGACTCCTTACATATGTCCCATCTCCATAACCATCTTGAATTTGAGTCCCTTGATTGCTTTATGCCATTGCAATAGATTTAGTGGTACAGGTGTTAGTAGTAACTAAAAGTTTTGGGCATGAGAGCATATATATCTCATCATTCCAATGAATATAGAAGTTGCATGCAACTATGTAGAGCAAATACGCCATACTCCAAATCAGCTATAACAGCTGCAAATGGGGGCGCCATGGCTTGTGACTACATAACCAATGGGGAAGACTAAATCACACCTTCAAATTTCTTAACCCCTTAATATATCAAGGGTTAAAAAGGGGCGATGTGTGTACCCTATACAAATTATAGCGGGTATGAGCAAGACTGCCAGTTCAAATCGCCGGCCCAAGCTGCCAGCCTAGACTGCCGGCCATAGCCCTGGCTGCAATTACGGTCTCAAGTCACGGTCGTTATTTCATGTGTGAACTTCTTTCTTAAACCCTATGGAAGATTCGAGAAAGTATTATAGTCAATCTTCTCGTAGGTTGGATAAGTAACATGAGCGGAAATGTCTCAAAAGAGACTTATCCAGAGATTCGATTAACCTATAAAAGGAGAAGAGAAATTCTCAACAAGGTATGCCTCCAAACCCTAAAAAGTTATATGGAAAACTCTATGCTAACTTGAGCGTCGGAGGGTTTTTTGCAGGTACTCCCACTCCGTTTATCAGGAGGAGGAGATCGAGCATCAACTTTAATTGAGATTGTTTGTGGTGAAGATCAATTTTTGCCCAAACACTTATCTATCACTCAAAACTCTATCTACTCTATCTCATATCTTGAGACAAAAGTCGTATTGCTATTTCGAGCTGAGTTTATCTCGCTTATCTATTTCTCGAAATATGTGTTGGTAAGCTTTCGCTTTGGCCAAGTTCATCTTTACAAGTGACGAAAGTCATGTTAATTATTTCAATATCTTGAAAATTGCTTTGATGAAAAATAGTGTGTGAATAACCTCTATTTAACATCCTATAAGAATGTTTCCATGATTGAAATGAGAGTTTAGATTATATAACCATGGTTGAATATAAACATTATGTGATAACTCATACGTGTGTAAGTCCATCATCCTTGAACTAAAGTATGCGTACTTTGCTGCTCAGGATAGCCGGAACTAAAGTCCGCGTACTGCCGGAAGTTCACGTCCCGTGAATTTCTACTGGAGTTTGTGAACTGAAAAAAAAACTCAATCTGGGTACTTAAGTCCGCGTTCCGGTATGCATACTTAAGTGTGGGTTATTTTCTAAAAACGGTTATTCGTGAACTAAGACATATATAAACTAAGGAATGCATATTTGCAAACCGTGGCTATAATGTTCATGAATCGATTCGAGTGAATCAAATCGTTTTTGCTTCAATTGTGTCTTATATACTTCTATGAGATCTAAGCAATTGAACATCTCTCTAACTAGTTCTTTTGAGTCATTTGAACTAGTTATGGTGAAGATGAATAAGGTTGATATGAAAGTGCTCATATGGCTAACCATTTGGTTAAATATTGTTGAACCAACTAGGTGTACACGTTTAGGTACGGTTACACAAACCTAAATGAACGTGCATTTTATTTGTGTATAACAAGCTAAGTTCGATCTAACGGTTGAAAGATATTAGCTTGAATCTAATCAGGTTTTCATCTAACGGTGAATATTGAATGCTTTGTTACCAAGGTAACTTAGATTGCAAACCCTGATTTGGAGACTATATAAAGGAGAACTCTAGCAACTGGGAAACCTAATCCGCACACCTCCTGTGTGATACTAGATGTATAAGATAGAGTCGATTCTCCTTTAACCTTAGTTTTCTACCGAGACCCTGTAGGTTAACGACTTGAAGATTTCATTGGGATTGTGAAGCCAGATCCAACTATTTTCTCTGTAGTTACGTGATCTGATCTTGCTGTTTCTATCGTATTGAGTACAATTGTAAAATTGGCTCGAGATTAATTTCTCCGATAGGCAAGATAGAAAAGTAGTCACAAACATATTCATCTCATCGTTTGTGATTCCACAATATCTTGTTTCGCTAGTTGATTAAGATTATTATGAGTTGATTGATATTTCTAGGCTGTTCTTCGGGAATATAAGTCTGGTATATCAATTGGTTTCTGTTCACCTTGATTTATCAAAAGACGGAACAAAACTCATAGGTATTTCTGTGGGAGACAGATTTATCTATTCTTGTAGACTTTTATGTGTGATACAGATTTGTTTATTAAAGTCTTCAACTTTGGGTCGTAGCAACTCTTAGTTGTGGGTGAGATCAGCTAAGGGAATCAAGTGCATAGTATCCTGCTGGGATCAGAGACGTAAGGAGGGCAATTGTACCTTGGATCAGTATGAGATTGATTGGGGTTCAACTACAGTCCAAACCGAAGTTAGTTTGTAGTAGGCTAGTGTCTGTAGCGGCTTAATACATTGTATGTTCAATCTAGACTAGGTCCCGGGGTTTTTCTGCATTTACGGTTTCCTCGTTAACAAAACTTCTGGTGTCTGTGTTATTTCTTTTTCGCATTATATTTTGTTATATAATTGAAATATCACAGGTTGTGCGTTGAATCGATCAATTGGTAAATCCAACCTTTGGTTTTTGATTGAAATTGATTGATACTTGAACATTGGTCTTTGGTACCGTTTAAGTTATTTTCTCTTGTATTCAATTAGGCTCGCAGATTTCTATTTGCTTGAGTAAGTATTGAATTTATAAATTGAGATATACAACTCTTTGATATACTTTTTATTAAGATTGAGTCTGACAGTCTAGTTGATTCTCTTAAAAGTATATTGGAGTTAGTCCATACAGATTGCTAAGCGAATTATTGGGTGAGGTTATTGTACCCCCACTTTTTCAACTGGTATCAGAGCAGGAAAACACGTTTAAAGACCTTATAAGTCTGTGTTTGTAGCAATCTGACTCTATGGACAGAAGTTTTATCTCCATAAACGTACCACCAGTATTCGATGGCTCAAACTACTTGTGGTGGAAAATTGCTATGCGTGCTTTTCTTCAAGATCGTGATTTTCAAACATGGGTACGTGTTGTTAATGGCTATAATCCTCTGGTTGATACAGAAGGCGATGTGTCAATACCTAAGGATATTGGTGCATATAGTCCAGAAGAAATCCTTGCTGCAAAGCAAAATTCTGACGACTTAAATGCTATCATGCATGCCATTACCCCATATCTTCAGCATCATGTGACTACGTGCACGAAGTCTAAAGATGCCTGGGATATCTTAGAAATTGTATTTGAAGGGAATACCTGTGAGAAGGAAGCTAGGCTTCAAAACCTAAATTCTGACTGGGCAAAACTTCGTACGGCAGAAGAAGAATCATTTGATGAGTTTAATCACAAAGTGTCTGAAATTGTTAATGCATCCTTTGCATTGGGTAACTATTCCTGAAAAGGACATTGTGATGAAGATTCTCAGATCTCTGCCATCCAGATACGATTCTAAGAAGCATGCAATCATAGAAGGAAATAATCTCGTAACTCTTTCCCGAAATACTCTGGTTGGGAAATTAAAGATCTTTGATCATGAGCATATATCCAAATCTAGAAAGGATGTTGCTTTCAAAGAACAAAAGAACACTAAATTACTTGATAAAAGTAAAAGTGTTTGCATCTCTGAAGATGATCTTTCTGAGGCTGATTCATCAGATGAAGATCTTGAAAAGTCAGTCTCGTTGATCACAAGACAGTTTAGGGATCTTCTTTTGAAAAGAAGTAATCAGTTCTCCATTGATAAATCCAGGTCATCAGATAAACCTCATAATCGTGTTCCTCCTAAAAATAGGGATAATGATGAAACTGATGACGAGGATATGCCTCATTGCTTTAAGTGTAACGGTTTT
This sequence comes from Papaver armeniacum, assembly GCA_023531295.1. Lineage (NCBI taxonomy): Eukaryota > Viridiplantae > Streptophyta > Magnoliopsida > Ranunculales > Papaveraceae > Papaver > Papaver armeniacum. The sequence continues at coordinate 34,778 of JAJJWW010012937.1, forward strand.
GGTCATTTTGCAAATGAGTGTCCAAATCGAAAGAAATACACTGGGAACAAAAGTCTTGCTGCAACTCTTGATGAAATGTCTGACAACTATGATTCTAATGAAGACGAAAAAATCAAGTGTTGCAATTATTTGTGAAAATATTGATTTTGAAGAAATACATACATCAATCTTGATATTCTTTCAGAAGAGAACTCAACCAATCTGGAAGAAAAAATTGACCTTTCCTTTGGAAACTCTCTGTCTAATGTTTCAGGTTCCACTATATGTCTAGCAGCTTGCACATCTCAGGCGACTGAATCATACTCCAGGGTGACATGCTCATATTGTTCACTCAAAGGTCATGAACTATCAAAGTGTTTCAAGTACAAACACAAATTGAGACATGTCAACAAACTTCAACGGAGAGCAAATCGATTAGCAAACAAGCTTAAACTTGTTCAAAAGACCGCTGAGGTATGTAAGATTTTATCTTCGTCAAAGAAGTTAGTTTCCAAGGATAAGACAAAACCATTAGAAAGAAGTTTATGGTCTAAACACTATAAGAAACAAGGTTCTATGAATTCCGATCGAAGGAGATATGATGGACAGATTATTGTTTATCCTAGCACAACTTAAATTGTGTTGGTTAGTGCATCTTGTCTCATGTGCATGATTAAAAGAGACAAGATTTTGCACACCTTAAGCTTTAAGAAAAGAAAAATCTTTAGCTGTTTTTGATTTTTTCTTTTTTGTTGTTGCTCCGAGAGCATTGTAAAGTCTGGAATTCATGCCGCTTTTCATATCTAATTGATATTGGAAAGGACTTCCCTGGTTAGTCAATAAAAAAAAGGGGGGGTTAAAATAGACAATTCTGCCTTTTATAGGGTTGAGAGTTGTCTGTACACGAACCTGTGTGTTTAAAGGTTTCGTAACCCTACATATCTTTTTCCTTCCCTGAAACTCTTTTTAACCAAAGACTGCTTGTTGAGCTTAGTTTGTGACTTCCTCTCACAAACCCGTATGCAATGGATACTCCAAGCATCATGTCTTCTGATGGAAAAGATGTTAATATGATTGTTAAGCCATCAATCATGAAGGAAAAAGAAAAATCTCCGATTCCTCCAACTTTGAAAAGAAAAAGAAGGAATGTGAGGAAGCCAAGAGTTATTCCTTCAAATTCTCAGAAGTTTTCTGATGTTCTTGAAGAGTTGAAGGAGACAAGGAAGGAGATTCAACAAATAAAGGCTTGTGTTATGAGAACTCTTGAAATTCAGAAAGCCCTGGTTCGACATCATCAACCTAGAAGGTTTGTTGGAATTGACTCCTTTCTTCACGAACCATATGTTCCCATGGCTGTTGATGACAAGGAGTTCGGGGACGATAAAGAATTTTTCAGAGGTCTCAATGTCTAGGAAAACTTCTTATGAGAATTTTATTCTTGTGTTTTTAAGAAGAATAACTAGAGTTTGGAATATCCATTATTGTGATTACACATAGCTATGTCCAGCGATTTTCATCTTCAATGTTTTTAGATTTATTTGTTTAAATTCTAAAGTTTATTTGGAAGATGATTTTGTAGTATTAATCTTTATAGTTTTATATATTGCAAACTGTTATGGGATATGTGTGTTTGCGTCCGTGAACTATGATTGTCCCATACGTGGTCAAAAGTTAAGTCTTTCATATGTCGATATGCAAGTATTGATAAAAGATTGAATGAACTTTTGACATACAAAAGTTAAGCCTTTTATGTCATTATGCAAATATTGATGGAAGAAAGGATGAGCTTTTGTTTACAAAGATTAAGTCTATTGTATGTCATTGTGCAAATAGTGATGAAGATAGAATGAATCTTTGTTTATTCCGCAATATTAATCTTCCCTGATCCATATTTTTATACTGTGCGGCTCCGTAAGTTTTCTTATGTCGAGCATTTCCGATTAAATTAATCATGGGTTCTCTCGTGGTTAATTTAATTGAGTACTTTGGATACAAATTCATATTCGTATGTGATTTGTTATGTCCAAAGAAATCCTTCTTTTCTTGTGAAAGTAAGGTCGCTCTTGTTGTTCTTTCGGGAATGACATTTTATGGGGGAGAGTTCTTAATTGAACTTGTGCTTAATTGCCAAATCTTTGTGGGGAGTGCGGCTGTGGAATATTATAGGGGTTATCTTGTATCTTTATAAACTCCTTGATGAATGCATTTAGTTTCGGCTATATGATTGCATCTAAAAAGTTGCTATGTGCTTTCTTTTGGTCATGAAGTGTCTCTATGAAAATTTCATTAGGATTCCACTAGTTTTCGTACCTTTGCCAATTTTATTGACAAAAAAGGGGGAGAATTAATGTGTAGTTCACACTCCAAATACATATGGTTTTCTGATCATTATGTAAGGGGAAGTGGTTTTCATGTGAGATGAGTATTGACTAAGGGAGTGATACCACCATAGTATTGTTGTCAAAGTTGTGATACAATTGAACTTTGATGTTGTGTAATAATACTATGACACTGTGTAACAATGATTGAGAGCTTTTGGTTTCTCATTGTTATGGCTACGAATCTTCAACAACGATGATGCTGCATTGAATATATTTGGAATCATTGGAGTACTTGGAAGTGACGAAGATTTCGAGTAATGTTGAAGAACCAAGGAGATCATGCATGTGGAAGACAAGCTGCAAAGTTTATTTATTTTGTATTCCATATGTATTGATAGTTTTGTCACTAAAATTGACAAAGGGGGAGATTGTTAGAGCACTGCTCGGTCGAACTCGCAAGCGTTGCTATCTCAAGCTTGTTTGTCAAGTTTAGTTGCCAAAACTATAAGTCTTGATTTCTAGTCTACTTATAGATAAGTCTCGGACTAGGATAGAAAGTGTAGTTGAGCTCTAGACTCCACGACGTTCATCATACAAGACTAAGAACTACTCAAGGAACTGGTGGAACTTCATCGCCTAAAAGGTATGTGGAGACTTGAACTTATCTATCACTCAAAAGTCTATCCACTCTATCTCTTATCTTGAGACAAAAGTCGTATTGCTATATAGACTTCGATTATACACATTTGCTAGTTCGAGCCGAGTTTATCTCGCTTATCTATTTCTCGAAATATGTGTTGGTAAGCTTTCGATTTGGAAAAGTTCATCTTTAGAAGTGACGAAAGTCATGTTGATTATTTCAATATCTTGAAAATTGCTTTGATGAAAAATAGTGTGTGAATAACCTCTATTTAACATCCTCTAAGAATGTTTCAATGATTGAAATGAGAGTTTAGAATATATAACCATGGTTGGATATAAACATTGTGTGATAACTCATACGTGTGTAAGTTCATAATCCTTGAACTAAAGTATGTGTACTTTGCTGCTAAGGATAACCGGAACTAAAGTCCGCGTACCTATACGCGTACTGCCGGAAGTTCATGTCCCGTGAATTTTTGCTGGAGTTTGTGAACTGAAAACAAACTCAATCCGGGTACTTAAGTCCGCGTACAGGTATGCATACTTAAGTGGGTTATTTTCTAAAAATGGTTATTCATGAACTAAGACATATATAAACTAAGGAATGCATATTTGCAAACCGTGGCTATAATGTTCATGAATCGATTCGAGTGAATCAAATCGTTTTTGCTTCAATTGTGTCTTATATACTTCTATGAGATCTAAGTAATTGAACAACTCTCTAACTAGTTCTTTTGAGTCATTTGAACTAGTTATGGTAAAGATGAATAAGGTTGATATGAAAGTGCTTATATGGCTAACCATTTGGTTAACTACTGTTGAACCAACTAGGTGTATACGTTTAGGTACGGTTACACAAACCTAAATGAATGTGCATTTCATTTGTGTATAACAAGCTAAGTTCGATCTAACAGTTGAAAGATATTAGCTTGAATCTAATCAGGTTTTCATCTAATGGTGAATATTGAATGCTTTGTTACCAAGGTAACTTAGATTGCAAACCCTGATTTGGAGACTATATAAAGGAGAACTCTAGCAACTGGGAAACCTAATCCCCACACCTCCTGTGTGATACTAGTTGTATAAGCTAGAGTCGATTCTCCTTTAACCTTAGGTTTCTACCGAGACCCTGTATTTTAACGACTTGAAGACTTCATTGGGATTGTGAAGCTAGACCCAACTATTTTCTATGTAGTTGCGTGATCTGATCTTGCTGTTTCTATCTGTAGATGGTGGATTTTCCACCAAGGCTAAAATCGTAAACCCATAATTATATGAACTTCTGATCCAGCAATCAGACGCGAGTATTGAGACACGGGTCTCTCATCGAACCTCTGACTGAGAATACTGTCTCTCAGAGTACATGCAGATATTTAGTCTCTCGGCTGGACAACAACATATCTGTATTGAGACACGGGTCTCTCATCAAACCTCTGACTGAGAATATTGTCTCTCAGAGTACATGCAGATATGTAGTCTCTCGGCTGGATAACAACATATCTGTATTGAGACACGGGTCTCTCATCAAACCTCTGACTGAGAATACTGTCTCTCAGAGTACATGCAGATATGTAGTCTCTCGGCTAGACAACAACATATCTGTATTGAGACATGGATCTCTCATCGAATCCTCTGACTGAGAATACTTTCTCTCAGAGTACATGTAGATATGTAGTCTCACGGCTAGGCAACAGCATATCTCATGAATACTGAACACTTCAGTAATTATTTCTATATAGTATCACAAGATGGACGGCTCCTAGACAGCTTGCTCTGCTAGTATAGAGCGATAACGTCTTTAGATACAAACAACGAGTTTACTCTGACTATATAAAGGATATGAAGCTCCAACAAGCTCATATCAGGATAATTAATGCTCCTAGACAGCTTGCTCTGCTAGTATAGAGCCATAAGTTAATTATTCCTAAATTCTTGGATTCATCCATTGAATTTCCGAAAATATTCAAATATTTTCGCAGTATTTCATTACTGCAAACCATGGTTTTTCCCAGCAGAATTCCATGAGTTAGTAATAAATATTCAACACACGGGCGTCTGAGCTACCTCCGAGTAAGCCCCGATTTAAATGGTGCAAGTGTATTCAACGACGATGCACTAACAATCACTGTACGAACAAGTATTTCAAAATACGACGAGACGATGAATCTATGCAAAATAGAAAGGAAAATAATAAATAATTACAAATTGACCAAGGCGCTGGGAGCATGGGCCCGCTGACTGGCCGGACGTGCCGTGGTCAATCCCACACCAGTTTCATATTTTTATCATATTTTTTTGTTATTTTCCTTGAGTTCATGAAAATCCTTTCACTTGAACAAATATCCTTCGTTTAGAGGAAACTCCTCAGTTTCATGGTGTTTCCTTCACACCAAGGAAATAATACAAAATTAGGGAAAATATGGTAAAGCTGTGATCATTGGCCAACCGGCCATGTCTTGATCCCAACCGGCCCCACACCTCATAGTTCCTCATTATTTTATTATTATTTCCCTAATCTCATGAAAACTCCTTAACCTCATGGTATTTTCACAAAACCATGAAAAATATAATATAAAATTAGGGAAACTCGTGGGGGAGCCGGGCCATGCCCTAGCCGGTCCCACACGTCCCTTTATTTTATTACTATTATTTTAAGGTTTCCTTGATCCCATGAAATTCCTTGATTTCATGGTATTTCTCTCAAATTATGAAAATTCCTTCAAATCATGGAAAAATACACAAAAATTACATAAAATTAGGGAAACGCACGGGACCGGGCCCCACTGCAGTCCGGCCATGCCTCACCCGGTCCCACACGCCCTTATTTTATTATTTTTGAAATTATTTGCTTCCTTGATCCCATGGAAACTCTTTCACTTTAAGGAAACTCCTTAATTTCAACAAACTCCTTGATTTCATGATATTTTCATAAAATCATGAAAAATAATATAAAATTAGGAAAAGGCACCACGGGACCATGGTCACTGGACGGTCGGCCATGCCTCGGCCTCAGCGGTCCCACGCCTCATCATTCCTTTATTTTATAATTATTTTCCTTCATCTCATGAAGTTTCCTCAGTTTCAGCAAAACCCTGATTTTGTCATATTTTCTTGAATGGATGCTCAACTGCACGCCAGAAAATATCAAAATTCTCAGGACTAAGACACGAACACTTTGGTGACGTGAGCATATTACCTTGACCGACCAAGGTTGTCTCTTTGGCTTGCAAGGAGCCGGTCCCTCGTATTTTCACAATTTGACCTAATTTCATATGTAGGAAATACCATTAGGTCCTAGGAATAATATATTAGAGAGAGTCTAGTCCTGTTGACCCAGTCATGTGTCTATTTGGTCCTTTTTGGGAAAATATATTATAGTTTGGTCCTAGAAATTATTGTTTGGTCCTAAGGTGATGTCATGGATGATGTAAATGTCATCCTGTAGTGGCACAAATACCCTTTTGGGACCATATATATAGAAAGAAGCCCAAGAAAATATCTTATTTCAGATTTACTTTCTCTCTCCTCCTATTTTCAGATCTAGTTTCTCTCCTCCCCATTTTTTCTTTTTTCTGTTGCTGCTCATGAAGACGATGAAGAATGACGAAATTTTTAGGTTTTTCTGCTGCTGTGTATGACGAAGAAGAAGAAAAACATGAAGAAACACATTACTGCTGTTGTTGTTGACAAAGAAGAAGAAAAAGGTGAAGAAGAAAAAGACGAAGAAGAAGAAGAAAAATTTGCTATTGCTGTTGTTCACGAAGAAGAAGAAAAAGACGACGAAGAAGAAAAAGATATTTCTGTTGTTGTTGACAAAGAAGAAGAAAAAGATGAAGAAGAAAAAGACGAAGAAGAAGAAACACATTTTCTTAGGTTTTTATATGGACTTCATTCCTGGGAATGAAGTTTGTTTTTTATGGTTTTTTTATGGACTTGGACTTCATTTTTCGTAATGAAGTTTGTTTTTTAGGTTTTTATATGGACTTCATTCCTGAGAATGAAGTCTGTTTTTTTAGGTTTTTATATGGACTTCATTCCTGGGAATGAAGTATGTTTTTTAGGTTTTTATATGGACTTCATTTTCTGGAATGAAGTCTGTTTTTTTACGGTTTTATATGGACTTCATTCCCGGGAATGAAGTCTGTTTTTTTTAGGTTTTTATATGGACTTCATTCCCGGGAATGGAATGAAACTTCATTCTGGAATGAAGTTTTTTAGGTTTTTATATGGACTTCATTCCCGGGAATGAAGTCTGTTTTTTAGGTTTTTATATGGACTTCATTTTCTGGAATGAAGTCTGTTTTTTTAGGTTTTTATATGGACTTCATTTTCTTGAATGAAGTCTGTTTTTTTAGGTTTTTATATGGACTTCATTTTCTTGAATGAAGTTTGTTTTTTTAGGTTTTTATATGGACTTCATTTCTGGAATGAACTGCTACAAGAAAATAACTAAATATTAACATGGAAGGGAATTTTTGTCAGTTTTAATATTTTTAAATAATTATGGACCAAACAGTAAAGGCGTTTGACCAAAGGACCAAACAGACATGGGCCCACCTAAAAAAGGAACAAACAATATTTTTCCCATTTCATATTGGGCCCAAACTCTCTCCTACCGTCCCTCTTGAATTCTTCCTGAGTTTTACTCTCGGACTGTTTTCACCTCCCGAACGAGCTTAAAACCTAAATATTCCCTCGTAGATAGATAGGGAATTATTTTCCGTATAGAATGGAGGGGCGGACCATCAAAATACGAGTCTGTATGAGAATTCTACATCGATTCTAGTAAAGGACGCTAATTAGGGTTTCAACCAATCTGGGGATTGCTCAAACGATCAATATTTGATCCCGTGACCACCCCAGGGCCGGTTTCATGACCCCTTGGTCGGTCCCTCACCTCTTCATAATTAATTAGGTTTTATCACCTAAGGTTCAGACAAGCATTTTCGAATAAATGATTAAACCAAACATTTAATCATTCTTTCATCAACAATTCACCAACTCTTCAAGAGGCCTTGGTATTTGCTCACACGAGCATATGGGAGTTTCATGGTCGACCCACGGTCCCATGGAGCCAATTCTCCTTCATTCCATGGTTAATTTTCAAATAAACCATCAATTGGTCATCAATTGATCAAATTAGGGTTTCTGAGTCCAAGGATCATAATTCCATATTCGAACACTAATAACTTTACGATCTCATGATCAGTATTCCTATTAATTATGCTCGGTTCAACTACCAGTATTTTAATTAATATTTTATTTTGGTCAAGCTGCCAATAATTCATCGGACGAGTGACACTTGCTCAGACGAGCAATATTTGCTCAAAACAAGGAATATTGATTCAACTATTAATATTCAACAATTCATCTAATGAGAAACACTTTATCACCTCAACGTGAGAATCACATCACCGTCTCAGCAGACACGTTCAATTCATGAGTTTCAGAACATTTTACAAAATCATGTTCAACTCAATACATGGACTCATCGTCCCATTAAATCACGAAGTCAGCAACTGACTAAACTAACCACGAGACGTCAATCGTGTCACTTAGGGGGATATCAACTAGGGTTTTGGTCAGGCGGTCTACGACACGTGTGTTCAAACACATGATAGAATGTGAGCAAGTCGTGCAATCAGTTGAAGGAGTTAACAAAGTAGTGGATGGAAAATCAACCAAGTCTCCGCACGATGAGCAACTGGTTTCAAACACGATTTATTTTTCCCCACTCTTTGATTCCATCAACTGTCACACTTCATGGGATCATGGTGTCTACAATTCCAGCAATATAAATAAGTCTCTGAATCATGATTGAAATAACAACGACAAGAACAATAACGACCACACGTCTCAAAGACAACACGAGATCAACAACTCATCAATTGAGCAATTACTCTCAACTGAGCAATTTCAATCATTCATAACTTATCATATTCAGAATTCACAACACACCTATAATCTTTGATTATCATTGATTCCACACATTTCTCAGCTTCCCTCCTACAGATCGACCCATCCTCTCTTGTGACCAAATTTACTCTGGAACGGCCATTGTCTTGGTTTAGGCTGGAGTACTACAGATTGATCTCTCGAATTCAAAGCACTCCCTTCTTGCAATGCATCTGTGTGAGGTTGAACATTTCGCTCGGTTCAAGGAGTCTCCTCCGTACGGTCGTCTCCTCAATTCCGTAAAAACCAGCAAATCGTTTTTCCCCATCTACACTATCGTATTGATTACAATTTTAAAATTGGCTCGAGATTAATTTCTCTGATAGGAAAGATATAAAAGTAGTCACAAACATTTTCGGCTCATCGTTTGTGATTCCAAAATATCTTGTTTCGCTACTCGATTAAGATTATTGTGAGGTGATTGATATTTCTAGGATGTTCTTCGGGAATATAAGTCTGGTATATCAATTGTTCCTGTTCACCTTGATTTATCAAAACAAGGAACAAAACTCGTAGGTATTTTTGTGGGAGACAGATTTATCTATTCCTGTAGACTTTTCTGTGTGATACAGATTTGTTTATTAAAGTCTTCGACTTTGGGTCGTAGAAACTATTAGTTGTGGGTGAGATCAGCTAAGAGAATCAAGTGCGTAGTATCCTACTGGGATCATAGACGTATGGAGCGCAACTGTACCTTGGATCAGTGTGAGATTGATTGGGGTTCAACTACAGTCTAGACCGAAGATAGTTTGTAGTAGGCTAGTGTCTGTAGCGGCATAATACAGTGTGTGTTCAATCTGGACTAGGTCCCGGGGTTTTTCTGCATATGCGGTTTCCTCGTTAACAAAACTTTTGGTGTCTATGTTATTTCTTTTCCGCATTATATTTTGTTATATAATTGAAATATCACAGGTTGTGTGTTGAATCGATCAATTGGTAAATCCAACCTTTGGTTGTTGATTGAAATTGATTGATACTTGAACATTGGTCTTTGGTAACGTTCAAGTTAATTTCTCTTGTATTCAATTAGACTCGCAGATTTCTATTTGCTTGAGTAAGTATTGATTTGAGAAATTGAGGTATAACTCTTTGATATACTTTTTATTAAGATTGAGTTTGACTGTCTAATTGATTATCTTAAAAGTATATTGGAGTTAGTCCATACAGATTGCTAAGCGAATTATTGGGTGAGGTTGTTGTACCACCACTTTTTCAAAATCAGAAAACACTTTGCCATCAAGTATACCTGATCAAATCTCACTCCACCAGGGTTTTTGAGAGTGAGAAATCAACCTTGTGATTAATTATCATAAGTATGATCCTTAAGCTCATCAAATGAACGTTGTTTTCGGTTAAACTTGTTTCTCCTGATCTTTGGAGGAAAACCATTTTGATGCGAAAAGTTAACATAAGACTTACTATCATCAAAACACGACGCATATTATGTATTCTTACCTGAAGAATTTTGACTAGAGGGAATTGACAGCCTGTTAATGATCTCTTTATAACCTTCAATTATCATTTTTAGGTTATCTTCCATCTCTCCGTTTTTGCTTCCTTCTTCTGATACCTTTTTCACATCGTGAACAACATTATTTCCCTTTTTGATAAAAGAAAACCCATGAGTTCTTCTTGAACGAAATGGCTTAGGAAGACTGTTTCGCATTTGAACATTTGAGGAACACATCGAACTGACTTTCCTGGTGGGGTACACAGGGTGAGTACTAAAACCAATTGGTTTAGACATACGAATGTCAGTTACACCTTTGAGAATTAAATTTAAGGTGTGTTGAACACGATCAATAGAATTGTCATTCAACCTAGATTTCCTCTTTTGTTCACCATGTCCTTTTGAATCACAAAAGAGACACACTTTCTTATCACCTGAGTGATTAGACAGAACAGTATTAATACCATCGTTGGGAGATATCTTTATTCCAATAGATGTGGATATTCCTTGATTAGAGGAAGACACAGGCACATCTTTTCGAACAGGAAGGGATTTCAATTTTGCTTCTGGAACATAAATTTTTCCACTTAAATCAGAAGCAGTTGGTATAGTGGACTCTTTGGAACATTCTTGAATAGAGAGTTTACTCAAAAGAAGTTCAGTTTCCAAAGCATCCTCTTTGAGTTTTCCCTCAAACTGAGTTCGTGAAGAATAGACTGAGGCGTTTTCCCCTCGAAAGACCTTTAGAAGAGAGTCATGCTCATTAACCATACCAACAAGGAGATTGACTTTGTGCTTCAACCGGTTGACATCATCAGCCTAGATTCTAACAAGTTTTAGAATCACTGAACTCTCTTTGGCTGCTTCCCTTTCAACTTCAAAGTCAGACTCGTCAGTAAGGTAATCCGGGTAACACTTGTCAATGGAAGTCTGTTTCGTTGGAACACTAGGTTCTTCTATATTCGAGATCGACAAATTTTTCTCTTTAATAGATTTCATTGAAACAGACCTTTTGTTTCTAGTAATGCGTTTATCAGAGATAGCACTTCTGTCCATATTCAGATCGCTACAAACACAGACTTATAAGGTCTTTAACCTGTTTGCCTGCTCTGATACCAATTGAAAAAGCGGGGGTACAACAACCATACCCAATATTTCGTTTGGCAATCTGAATAGACAAACTCCAATATACTTTCAAGAGAATCAACTAGACAGTCAGACTCAATCTAGAGACAAGTATATCAAAGAGTTTTATTTCTCTAACTCTCAATTCAATCTGCAATCAGCAAATAGGAATTTGCGAGCCCGATTGAATATAAGAGAAATAACTTGAACGGTACCAAAGACCAATGTTCAAGGATCAGTCAATTTCAATCAACAACCAAAGGTTGGATTTACCAATTGATCGATTCAACGCACAACCTGTGATATTTCAATTATATAACAAGATATAATGCGGAAAATAAATAACACAGACACCAGAATTTTGTTAACGAGGAAAACCGAAAATGCAGAAAAACCCCGGGACCTAGTCCAGCTTTGAACACCACATTTTATTAAGCCACTACAGATACTAGCCTACTACCAATGAACTTCAGACTGGACTGTAGTTGAACCCTAATCAATCTCGCACTGATTCAAGGTACAGTTGCGCTCCTTACATCTCTGATCCCAGCAGGATACTACGCACTTGATTCCTTAAGATGATCTCACCCATAACCAAGAGTTTCTACGACCCAAAGTGAAGACTTGATAAACAAATCTGTCTTACACAGAAAAGTCTATTGGAATAGATAAATCTGTCTGCCACAGAAATACCTACGAGTTTTGTTCCGTCTTTTGATAAATCAAGGTGCACATGAACCAACTGATAAACCGGACTTATATTCCCGAAGAACATCATAGTATTATCAATCACCCCACAATAATCTTAATCGTATGGTAGCGAAACAAGATATTGTGGAATCATAAACGATGAGACGAAGATGTTTGTGACTACTTTTAATCTTACCTATCGGAGATAAATCTCAAGCAAATCTTAGAAAAGATAATACTCAATCACGATAGAAGAAGTAAGATCAGATCACGCAACTACATAGAAAATACTTGGGTCTGGCTTCACAATCCCAATTAAGTCTTCAAGTCGTTAACCTACAGGGTCTCGGTAGAAACCTAAGGTTAAAAGAGAATCGACTCTAGCTTATACAACTAGTATCACACAGGAGGTGTGGGGATTAGGTTTCCCAGTTGCTAGACATATGAACACTCTCATATCAACCTTATTCATCTTAACCATAACTAGTTCACATGACTCAAATGAAACTAGTTAAAGAGTTGTTCAATTGCTATATTCTCATATAAGTATACAAGAACACAATCGAATCAAAATTGGTTTGATTCACTCGAATCATTTCATGAACAAATGCATTCCTTAATATATAAATGTATTAGTTCATGAACAAATTGATTTTAGAACTTTAACCACTCAAGTATGCAAACTGATACAACACACAAGGTCAGAACACACCCATGGAAGTCTTCAAGTCGTTAACCTACAGGGTCTCGGTAGAAACCTAAGGTTAAAGGAGAATCGACTCTAGCTTAACAACTAGTATCACACAGGAGGTGTGGGGATTAGGTTTTCCAGTTACTAGAGTTCTCCTTTATATAGTTTTCAAATCAGGGTTTGCAATCTAAGTTACCTTGGTAACAAAGCATTCAATATTCACCGTTAGATGAAAACCTGATTAGATTCAAGCTAATATCTTTCAACCGTTAGATCGAACTTAGCTTGTTATACACAAATGAAATGTACGCTCATTTAGGTTTAAGTAACCGTACCTAAACGTGTACACCTGATGCGTGTCGTAAGTGCAACAAATTAATTAAGATATTTCCCACTAATTAGCTAGTAATATAGCGGTAGTAAGAGATCGTTCCCACAGAGAGCTGTGTAATTGATAGGTTATTTGATCAGCAAAATAAAATAAATAACAAATGGGGGATTGGTTTTAAGATCAATAAAAAGATAATAAGAAAACAAAGATGATTAAGGAATCATTCGACACCACTGAACAAAAACTTGATTAAAAGTACTTGTTTATTCCTTGTTAAATTTCTATTGTCACCAACCGTAGAATAGCAATAAGCTCTGTTATCCCCGGAATTCCTGTTGCCACTGGATACGGAAGCCCTCGACTACCAGATTCTATCCAACTAACCCACCAAGAAGTAGCGCACTCATGATGTAAATTAGTGGATGCTTTACGTTTTGTGAATTAGGTTGATCCTAGCATCAGACGCATAAGCTCGGCCTGCTTACTAGTGTCATCTCTATACACAATTGCTTAACAGAATCTCTCTGTCAGCTTTTGCGATTTACTACTTGTGTATGGAATTGAGTGACTATTACACGTATCACCAACTCTAATACTAGTAGAAGAATTATTATCAGGTATATTCAAATGGCCAATTGAATAACCCAATAATAATCTTAGACACTAAAAATAATAGAGACAATCGACAAGAAAATTAAACTCAAAATAAACTTGTGAAAAGAATTAAAGTTCCATAAATCAGGACTTTGAAATCATCATTAATCAGTAAAAATTTAACTACACATGGATTTACTAAAACCCATAAAAATATATGAAAGAAGAATTAGAAGAAGAAAACTTGGTTTCCCCCAAAAGGGGTAAACCCTAAGATGAATAAAACTCCTCCTCTCTCTTTCTTTTCTATGTTTTTCTTTTCTCTCCAAAGTTGTATCTAAAGTTCGGCTAATCAAGGCTATATATAGGCCTCCAAACCCATATCTCGATCCACAATATTCATAATATATAGAGATAAGCAGGTCGGTTGAATGTATCCCAAAATAGGTGTGCCAATTAGGTGTAGTGGAGCGCATCTAGCAATTGTCTACATAATTTCTCATCCATTCGATCCCATGAGATCCAGTTTGAAACTCACGTATCCTCTTCTGTACCGTCCATCTGTCCAGGTTTGATGCTCCCGCTTGCACCAGATTTATCACTCTTGGACGAAACCTGAAATATCTGTACCAACCCGTGTCTTCTCTTCTCAGAATTACTGCAGCCTGGCCCCACCATACATTTTCTCGCTCCTTCCTTATGCTACACGTGCTCGCTCTATTCTTTCTTCTGATTTGTACGTGAAATAAGAATGGCAGCAGCCGTTACTAAAACTTGTCCATGTTTCTCTCCTTCATTCAGTCTCGCACCGAGAACATCAACTTCACTGCCATTAATGGCATCATCCCATCTCTCTATCAGCTCCATAACTTGAATTCGATCATCTCCATCATCTCTCTTTGTTGTATCAAAATATCCAGCAGATCGAGCTCCACCTTCTCCTCTGTCCTTCATTCACTTTTCTGTTTCGCAGCTGCATCAATGGCAGCTTCACCATCTCCTTCATCATCACCAGCATTCTCCCAACTGTTTTTAGTATCATCTCTCTATCATCATCAATAAAAACAATTGATCACCACCCCCTGAACTTGCTCGAGCCCTCTGATTTGAAATCAGACTCCTACCCAAGCCTTATATCATCTCCAATAACCCAATGATGTCCACAAAAGCTTGAAAATCACTTCTGCCAAAAATCGATCACCATCGTGATCATCAGCATCACGAGCACCGATCGCCATTTCTTTGCCGTCTTTGTTTTGTGATGAAGAAGAAGTGCCCCGAGTAATGAAGGCGGGTGCCTTTATCAGATTTTGAATTCCTGCCTCCTCCTTTGTAAAAGACCGAACTGCCTTTAGCAGTTCCATTGAAACAGTTTACCCCTTAACAGAATGAATGTCCCTTAACGTACATTTGGGGTGCCAATAGCACTTGACCTTTAAAATGACCATTTTTCCCTTATAGTCTTCTAAGTTCTCGTTTTGCTCATAACTTCTTCATATAAACTTAGAATGACTCCGTTCTTTCGCCATTGCCTTCGTCTTCTCGTCCTCTACAGAATGGAAAGTACAAATCTTGTACTTGAACAAGTTCACTTGGTATTTGGCCCTTCTCCACTTGTATCTAGCTTCTTTCATTTCACAATTAAGTGTCAATTCACTTCTTTTGGATGATTGACCTAACAAAACACAAATAAGAGAAAACAAGCGTAATATACAATAATTTACAGGAAAACCAACAAAAACTAGCAGGGAATTGACACCAAATATATGTGAAATATGCACTTATCAAATTCCCCCACACTTGCCTTTTGCTAGTCCTCGAGCAAACTAAACTAAAAACTACAACAACTCCATTTCGCCGAGGATACGGTTGTACTTAGCATGTGAAACAGGCCTTTAAACCCCTAGGTATCCCTAGTGTACGAGTTATAGTCTCGTGAGGTTTTACCAGAGATATACCCACAAAACGTGCTCCAACTTGAAAGCGTTCTAGCTTCCCAAGCATCCAAAGAGCTATGATGACATAGAGTTTCTGCATGCTAGTAATAAGAAGTAAGAAATACCAAAGAACATATTCTCATTCTTAAATGTTTAGTGAGAAATAACCACACCATAATGAGAGAACGCGTGTTTGAGAGCGATCAATAAGCATTTCGCCTCGACTTTTGCCTCACTTTAAAGAATTTTATGATAATTGCACTCAATAAGACGGCTTTTTTATGGGTCTCACATGTGTGCAGGTAGGAATGAAGAGAGAAATCCTACACATGTTGAATGGTGGGAAGGATACCTTCCGAATAATTTCTGGATACTCCACAAAATCGTGGAAAATAAAGATATTTTTCTGATGACCTATAAGAAAGGAAATCAACCATTATTGTGAGGATGAGAGTACTTACCACCTTCACATCCGATTGCAATGATGATAACACCACTCTCACAGCATCCAATAGAAACATCTTCGATCGGCTCGTCTTCTTCATCTTCTTGGTCTTCAAATGCTGATGATAAACTCTTGAACTTCGTAGAAATCTGACAATTTGTAACTCTTTCTCTTCTATTTCTTGTTGCTTGAAATTTCTTTGTATATTTTTGTTCCCCGTGACCTTATTGAATAAATAACAACCTAAATGCAAATCTTTTGGTATATATCTATTTATTTTTTTTTCATTTCATTTCTTTTCAAAAAAATTTCTCTTTTTAAATTTTTTTTTTCTCTTTTTAATTTTTGTCTTTTTATAAAAAGATTGCAACTAAAAAAAATGAAACAAAATTAACATGGCCATGAAAGAAGTACTTTACCACTTTGATCTTCACAACTTGTATTGTCTTTGTATCATAAAATTCAATAACTCTCATCTTTTGATTTTCTTCGGTCTTGTAAATAAGTCTTCAACTTGGATATAAAATTTCGCTCCTTGTATTGTAAGTCTTCAACATGTATTTAAAAATCTGCTCATTCTATGTTGCTTTACTTGGATATGAAATTTGCTCTTCCTTGTATTGTTACATGTAAACCTCAAACGTCTTCAACTTTCCTTGTAGATTTGATGTCGTTCCGCTTGTTGATGATGATGGTGTTTCTATGGATCTGTTGTTGGCGAGAGAGAGAATGGTGCTAAATGCAAATCAAACTACAAAAAGGTGGTTCTCATCTATAAACGTCACCCTCATGATTGACAAAATTAGCACTCAAGAGATCAAAGAGTAGTGCTTCTATTGGTGGGAGGTTGGGTAGCTCACCATTCTACCCGGAATTAACGTACGGTGATACACACTTAAAATAAAGCTCTTTAGTCATATACACAGAAATCTGGTCTGGTGCCTCAGTTGATATGAAAATAGGTAGTCTCCACTAATGATTATTCAACAACTCTAATAATGCATTTCCCTCTGCACCTCATTTGCCACCGGCATGATTAAATCCATTATTTAACACTCTAACAAGCAAAAAATCCGAACGTAGTTCCCTAACACTTCCAAGTTCAGTTATGTCGGTCAGAATTCTCTATGTAAACATACCTAGAAGTATGCGAGTGACTCTAAAATCTCTACAAGTTGGAGGTTTTTTATGCAAAAAATTTCAAAATTTTGAAAAATCGACTCAAAAAGGCTAAAAACTCTATATGCAATATATCAAAATACTCCCCCACACTTAAACTCTACATTGTCCTCAATGTAATTGACTCGTCCTAAGTAAAGTCAAGGCGGCAAATCCTAATATGATATGCAAAAGAAAAAAACTAAAAACAAAAGGATTGAAAATACAAAACCTATGGGTTGCCTCCCATTTAGCGCTTGGTTTAAAGTCGTCAGCCCGACTTTCTTGTTATCGTCCGTAAACCAACAATCTGAAAATCTGGTAGTCTGGCTAGAAAACAATCTGCAATTCTTGTAACAACTTCACACAATGATTATCATCATAGCATATGAATAATGAAATTGTTATAGCTTGAAAGCTTCCCCCACACTTAGTCCTTTTTACACTCGAAAGTGGATAGAGAACATAAAATATGGGAACTTCTATAGGTTCCTAAGCTTGGTGAACCTGCACAATGCTAGAATCAAACACATCAAGTGGTGGATACGTAGAAGCAAAATAATCTGTAAGAATTTTAGAAGCACAAATACTCAATCCTAAGTAATGTGGATCAAAATATTTAGAAATATGCAAAGGATTAGACAAACCTTCCACAATCTCTTGTATTACAGGATCCTTATCATTCTTAAAGAATTGAAATGAATTATTTACCTCGTTTGTATTGTGGTCCTCTATCAAACTATTTAACCATTCTTCGTCAGTTTCTGCTTCAATCAAAATCTCAGCATCATTATAATCCTTGGCTAGCTCAATTGGGTCTTCCACAACTTCAACCAATTTGGTTTCATTTTCAATCTCAATCTCTTCAAAAATCTCGTCATAGGAATCGGAATCAGAATCATCTCCTATAAATTCTAATTCATTGGTGCAAATCCTATAATCCTCGTTTGAGTACGTTACACCATTGATAACAACGGTTATGTCATATTCGTTCTCCTCCTTTTGAATAGGCGAGTGATCGTTATTATGATCCGGAGTTGGAATAACTTTACCATTGTTATACTGACTTTCTAAAGGTTGCTCATCTTCATAATCATTACCAATCAAGTATTCATCACTATCCACGGGGATGTCAGAAAAGTTTTGGTTTTGAGACCAAATTTCTTCTTTATTCCTCTCTTCTTTAATTTGATCAAGGTCTCTTCTTAAGTTTTGGAGTTCTTGGAGTGATGTATCAACACTCTGCGGATATTGGTCCAATCCTTGTTGATGCTGCGCCATCGTTTGGATCAGTTGGTCAAGACGTTCTTCAAAACCTGCACTTTCACTCACCACAAGATTGCCAGACCAAGTCTCCTCCTTTTGAATAGGTGAACGATCATAAAAATGATCAGGAGTTTGGTTATATATATTGTAGTAAGATCCGGTTGATGTATTGTTCTTAATGCTTGGTTTTTCATTCAGGGGCTCTGGCGTGGATAAACTGGCCTTTAACTGAAGAATCAACCAATCAAGCTTCTGCTCATCATTAGAAGATAAACGATTAGAAGAATAACTATCCCCCCATCCTTGTGATTGTTCACTTACATGCTCGTCATAAGGTTGTTGACATGTCTGAGAATATCCATAAGGTTCCGTAGGATATTTACCATAGCCAAAAGATTGGTTCTGATTATACCCATATGATGCTTGGTAGTTCTAATAGAGAGTTTACTCAAAAGAAGTTCAGTTTCCAAATCATCCTCTTTGAGTTTTCCCTCCAACTGAGTTCGTGAAGAAAAGACTGAGGCGTTTTCCTCTCGAAAGACCTTTAGAAGAGAGTCACGCTCATTAACCATACCAACAAGGAGATTGACTTTGTGTTTCAACCGATTGACATCATCAGCCTGGATTCTAACAAGTTTTAGAATCACTGAACTCTCTTTGGCTGCTTCCCTTTCAACTTCAGAGTCATACTCGTCAGTAAGGTAATCCGAGTAACACTTGTCAATGGAAGTCTGTTTCGTTGGAATACTAGGTTCTTCTATATTCGAGATCGACAAATCTTTCTCTTTAATAGATTTCATTGAAACAAACCTTTTGTTTCTAGTAATGCGTTTATCAGAGATAGCACTTCTGTCCATATTCAGATCGCTACAAACACAGACTTATAAGGTCTTTAACCTGTTTTCCTGCTCTGATAGCAATTGAAAAAGCGGGGGTACAACAACCATACCCAATATTTCGTTTGGAAATCTGAATAGACAAACTCCAATATACTTTCAAGAGAATCAACTAGACAGTCAGACTCAATCTAGAGACAAGTATATCAAAGAATTTTATATCTCTAACTCTCAATTCAATCTGCAATCAGCAAATAGGAATTTGCGAGCCCGATTGAATATAAGAGAAATAACTTGAACGGTACCAAAGACCAATGTTCAAGGATCAATCAATTTCAATCAACAACCAAAGGTTGGATTTACCAATTGATCGATTCAACGCACAACCTGTGATATTTCAATTATATAACAAAATATAATGCGGAAAAGAAATAACACGCAGACACTTTAATTTTGTTAACGAGGAAAACCGCAAATGCAGAAAAACCCCGGGACCTAGTCCAGCTTTGAACACCACATTGTATTAAGCCGCTACAGATACTAGCCTACTACCAATGAACTTCAGACTGGGATGTAGTTGAACCCTAATCAATCTCGCACTGATTCAAGTACAGTTGCGCTCCTTAAGTCTCTGATCCCAGCAGGATACTACGTACTTGATTCCCTAAGCTGATCTCACCCATAACCAAGAGTTGCTACGACCCAAAGTTAAGACTTGATAAACAAATCTGTCTCACACAGAAAAGTCTATTGGAATAGATAAATCTGTCTCCCACAGAAATACCTATAAGTTTTGTTCCGTCTTTTGATAAATCAAGGTGCACATGAACCAATTGATAAACCGGACTTATATTCTCGAAGAACATCATAGTATTATCAATCACCCCACAATAATCTTAATCGTATGGTAGCGAAACAAGATATTGTGGAATCACAAACGATGAGACGAAGATGTTTGTGACTACTTTTAATCTTACCTATCGGAGATAAATCTCAAGCAAATCTTAGCAAAGATAATACTCAATCACGATATAAGAAGTAAGATCAGAACACGCAACTACAAATAAAATAGTTGGGTCTGGCTTCACAATCCCAATGAAGTCTTCAAGTCGTTAACCTACAAGGTTTTATGAAAAACCAAAGGTTAAAGGAGAATCAACTCTAGCTTATACTACTAGTATCACACGAGAGGTGTGGGGATTAGGTTTCCCAGTTGCTAGACAGTAATTAACCGAGGTTAGCTATATGAACACTCTCATATCAACCTTATTCATCTTAACCATAACTAGTTCACATGACTCAAATGAAACTAGTTAAAGAGTTGTTCAATTGCTATATTCTCATATAAGTATACAAGAACACAATAGAATCAAAATTGGTTTGATTCACTCGAATCATTTCATGAACATTATAGCCACGGTTTGCAAAGAATGCATTCCTTAATATATAAATGTATTAGTTCATGAACAAACTGATTTTAGAACTTTAACCACTCAAGTATGCAAACATGTACGCATACTTATATAGCCGGTTTGAGTATGGCTTTGCCAGTAGTACACTTCCAAAACCCAGCAGAAATTCTCGGACCTATACCTTACGCAAGTATGCATACCGGTATGTGTACTTGGTACACGGAATTTCACAACTACAAGTACGCATACGGGTATGCATACTCTAGTTCCGGTCATGGATCACATACATGCAAGAATGCATATTATGTTCATAATCCAATAGTTCTAAACTCTATTTCAATCATTGAAACTTTCTTAGAGGATGACAATAGCCGTTTTCACACACTATTAGCATCAAAGCAATTTTTAAATAATCATAACGAAACATTCCAAGTCTACACCAAATGATTGTATGACACAAACCATGTAAGATGTTACTTGGCGATTTTCACATGATCATATTTTAACTTTCGTCAAGAATATAAGATGAACTTGGTTGAAGCGAAAGCTTACCAACACATATTTCGAGAAATATATAAGCGAGTTAATCTCAGCTCGAAATCTCAAATGTGCATAATCGACAACTATATAGTAATACGACTTTTTTATCAATATAGGAGATAGAGTAGAAATAGACTTTCCAAGTGATAGATGAGTTTTAGTCTCCACATACCTTTTGTTGATGAAGTTCCACAAGCTCTCCTTAGTAGTTCTTCATCTTCAATTGATGAACGTCGTGAAGTCTAATGCTCAACTATACAATTTATCCTAGTCCGAGACATCACTATAAGTAGACTAGAAATCAAGACATATAGTTTTGATCACTAAGATTTCGAAACAAGCTTGAGATAGCAACGCTTGCGAGTTCGACCGAGCAGTGCTCTAACATTCTTTATACACGGTTCGGTTACGGTTCACATAACCATAGTGTATATCTTGTATATGTGATTAAGATTCAAAGTTTTCATCTAACAGTGGATATTGTTTGCTTGGTTCCAAAGCTATCTTAGCTTAAACCTAAAGCAGCCTAGGCTTTGAAGTCTATATAAGGGGAAATTTTGGCAACTGGGATCTTGGAATCCTGAAACTACTTTTTGGTGTCTCCTAGTTTTATCTAGAGTCGTCATCTCCAGAAACCCTTTTAGGGTATATCGACAACGACTACAAAGACTTCATTGGGATTCGTGAATCCAGGTCCAGTTATCTTTTATCTTGATAACTTGATTATCCTGATCTTGATTGTTTGTAGAGCCTTGCTCCATCAATCAAGATAGATAGTAATCAACAAAGTTTTTTCATCTCATACTTTGTTGATTCCACAAGTTTTATACTTATGAGGTGAATAATAATCTAGGCTGCACTTCGGGTTGCATAAGTCCGGATTTTGAGGATAGCCAGACTTTTGTCTAAGTTGTTATCGATTTCCATCACCTAGATCTATCATTTGATTTGATCATCCGTTTAGATCGTAAATTAGGAAATCAAATGTAGGTTTAATGTGTGGGAGGCATATTTGGTTTAAAGTCTTCAATTGAATGGAAGCAACTCTTAGTCGTGGGTGAGATCGTCTAAGGGAATAAATTGCGTAGAGTCCTGCTGGGATTCAAGAGGCGTGAGGAGCGCCACTGTACCTGAATCAGTGGGAGAATGAGTTTGGCTCAACTACATTCCAGACCGAAGTTAATTGGTAGTAGGCTAGTGTCTGTAGCGGTTAAATACAATTTGGTGTTCAATTTGGACTAGGTCCCGGGGTTTTTCTGCATTTGCGGTTTTCTCGTTAACAAAACTTCTGGTGTCTGTGTTATTTCCTTTTTTGCATTATATTGTTTATCTTTATAATTGAAATATCACAGGGTGTGCGTTGATCAATCACAATAGCTAGGTCCAAACTTGTTAGTTGGAAAATACTTGATTGATCCTTGGACATTGGTTTTGGTACCGTCCAAGAACTCTCTTTGTAGTTAGCTAGGTTCACGGATTCAATTCTGTAAACGTTCTAACAAGATAGAGAGAGAGAGAGATATAACTCTAGGTACTTTCCATGATTGAGTTTTTACTCTCGGAGTTGTGTTGAGTTTGTCCATACAGATTGCCTAAAAAAAAGTTGGTGGTGTATCTTGGTACCCCCAGCGTTTTCAGTTGGTATCAGAGAAGGAAAACACGTTAAGACCTAATAATTCTATGTTTGAAGCAGTCTGGCTATATGGACATGAGTGCAATCTCGATAAACGTACCTCCAGCATTTGATGGCTCAAATTACTTATGGTAGAAAATCGATATGCGTTCCTTTCTACAAGCCCATGACTTTGAGACATAGAAAATTGTAGTTATTGGTCATAACGCACCAATAATTGTTGTAGCAGAACTACTGTTGCAAATCCATTGATTGAATATAGTTGTTTTGGGGGTAAAAACTGATTCTGCTGGAAATAGTAAATTTGGGTGTGCCGCCGAGAAACGAATCCAAACCCTAAACAAATGCACTGCACGGGAGTACTTTAGATTCGAGAGATCAATCTGTACAATTCTGGCCTAAACCAAGAAATGGCCATTCCAGCCTTGCTTCGGTCACAAAGTGAAGGAGAAGGGTTGATCTTAGGTTGGGAAGCGAATAAGGTGTTGAGATCAGAATGGTTAACTCTGATGGTGTGGTTGTTTTATGACTTGTATCAGAATGTGGAACTCGCTCGCGGAATGCAAGCTATGAGTTCTTTGGTATTTTTCTGGATACTTGTGTTGATAACCAAAACTGTTGTTGTTGGTCAAAATAGGTCGAAAACCTATTTATATCAGTCATAGTTGCACGCACCCTGATCTCATAGGAAGTGGGAGTAGTTGAGTGATGGAGAAGTAGCGTCGTGTGAAAATATATAAAACCACGTCTTACTACGAGGGAAGACGAGTCAATTTACACCCACTACTTCTCTACTGCCACTAACTGTCCGCTTTTCCTGACACTTTCTCATAATGGGCGTGTTGCACGCCGTACGCTGTAAACCGCCAGACCAATACCCTGATGAACATCCCCCAGTTTGTGACATGTTTAATGTCTCGAGTATTTTATAGAAAATATGTAGCAAGTTGTTCAGTGGGTCTTGCCTAATTATTTTGACCAATCACGTGCAAGCTAGGTAGCAGGTAGTCATGTGTGACGAGCCAAGTCATGAGACTTGCCGCAAAGAATAGCATGTGACGCTATTAGGTTAAATAACTAAGTTATTTGTGAAGCCGATACTCATAAAATATCGTATGTATTCGATGCATGTAAAGCATCTCTTTTAAACAAGCACCTCAAAACAATCGATGCATGTGAAGCATTGTTGTATTGAGCCTGCCTTGGTTGATCGCGAGACCTAGTGTCTTAAAAGGAGCATGACCAGCCATTTTCAGGAAGCTGATGGGAGCTATTTATGCATGCCAAAGGTAGGTCGGTCGGTCCCTATAGGAGAGTGATGGCTGGTAGCCATTTTGACATCCTATTGGTTGGTCAAAGTTAAATCCAGACCGGTTAAATTGGCTAGCCAAATTGGATGGCTGAGATAATTTGCGGCAGTTATTGATTGCCTCTAATTTATTTAAGACTCCTATAAGAAGCGCGGCCAGCCATCTTTGGGTGATCGTTTAGGAGCCATATGGGCAGGCCGCGGCTTGGCCGGTTACGGTTTATGGAAGGGGGTGGCCAGTAATCATGGACACGTCTCGTTGGCCGCCTAAAATAGGAGTTAGGCCGGCTGATTCGACTGGCGAAGTTGGGCGGCCGAGATGATTTGCGACAGTTAATGGTTGTCGTTGATTCAATTTAGGTTTTAAAAGTCGTCTGGCCAACCCATTTTGGGCCAACGGTTTTTGGTGTTAGCGCGTGCTGGGAGCTGTTCGTCTGGCCAACACAATATTCGGGTCGCTGATGAGCGTATCCGCACCTTTCCTGTTGATTGAGATTGAATCTAGGCCGGTCAATTCGGCTGGAGAAGTTGGGTGGCCAAGATCGTTTTGCGGCAGCAATATGCTGATGCTAACATAAATTAGGGTTTTATAATTCACGCGGCCAGCCTACTTTGAGCAATCGGTTTGGTGCGCTCCTGACATGTCGTGGGCAGTTCGACGGTCCAGGGATGGAGATGGGTTGCTGGCGAGCATACCGTCACCTCGTTGGCCGTCCAAAACAAAATCTAAGCCATCCAATTTGGCTGGCGAAGTTGGACGGATGTGATGAGTTTGAGACTGTCATGGCCAGTCTTAACTCGTTGAACTTATTTTCAACAGCGCGACTAGCTTAGCTCCGGATAGCGATCAGGGATGTTGCTGGCGGGCTAAGAGGATTCCGATTGGCTGGAATGGTGGTGGGCCCGCCGGTGGACATCATGAAGTTTGCTTGGTCTTGTTGGGAGGAGGCCAAGCTCATTGAGTTGGCCGGCCAAATCGTGTGGTCGTGTTTGTTTTAAGACTGTCATGGGCAGCCTATGTTCAATTCCTTAAGGAATTAAATGTGCGCTTAGCCAACTTCCACTTTTACTCAAAAGTGTGTGTTGTACATTTAAAGCGATCTGATTGGTTGATGAGAAAGAGGGGCTAGCAGGTAATAATGTGGGGCATGGCCGATCGGCCACGGGCAAACTGGCCGGCCAAGTGGTGTGACCGCGCCTCTTTTGCTGCTACCTTTATTTATAGTCCATGGCGGATCAATTTCCTAGCTTGCCTAGGTTTAGTTTCGACTAATGGGGTTCGAGATATTGCGCGAGCCGCAAAAGACCTAATTTTTGTAAATTAATAAAATTAGGTTAAAGAACTGAATTTTGCGGGTTGCCGCAAAATCAATCTATTTTTTGGTGAACTTCGCGTATTGATACAAAAATCACTAATTTAATATCAAAGGGTAGCATAACTTTGCGTGCCTCTGATTGAGTACTTCTATAAGCATCTTAATCCTGACACTTCGGGAGATTCATGTTACTCAGCTGCGAGCGAACATTAGTCGTCATGTCATGTCATGTCATGTCAGTATTAAGAGTTCAACTGGGGAACATGGCATAAAATAAATACTCAGAAATTTACAGAATATTTTGGATTGTTGCTGCACGCACCATTTTGGATAAATTTCATATAAATATATTGAGTTGCTCAATACATATGTGAGTAAAGATGACTAGGCACTCTTTACTTTCTAATGGCTATGTTTCTTTGCAGAACGACGCTCATTAAATACAGGATCTTACAATTATAGCCCTGAACTAAAAACCACCATCAACATTAAGTCCCCTGCTTAGTACGTAACAGTAACATTATTACGGGGTAACCATTAGATGGTGACATTCGAAAATAAAACTGAAAAGACGAAACAGGTAGATATTACCAGGAAAATTCCAATCGGCCTTCAGCAGCGGGATCGCGCGGACAGTTGCCTTAGTAGCAGCGTGTTGCTATCTCAGCTATGGGGTATGAGTGCGGTGCGCCCAGCCATCTATTCCCGTTCATGGAGCAAGAAGGAATCCTTCTTCTGTTCGAACTCTAGAAACTCTGTTCATATAAAAAGGGGTATCGACCCTCTTATGTTTTTTGTTGTTCGTCCAGTTCTGTGCTTTCGTTTGCAGCGGCCGGCTCCTCTTCGTCACTGTCAGCATCTCCATCACAAGCGTTCCAATCGTCAGCGGCAAGGTAAGTTCATCTTGTCTTTGTATTTTAGCTGTGAGTGTAATATCCATGAGTAGTTGATCAAACTTGGAAATTTAGCTCGGTGTGAATGAATTTCTTTGTTAGTGGCGGTAGAGCGAGCGTCAACGGCAACAAAACGATCTCCAATAATTATGATCAGCAGCAATGTGAGCAAGGAGAACTCAAGGTAGGTGCTTTTTTTCTATTTTGCACATGTAGCCACCCAACAGTAACTAGGAGCGTAATTTTTTATTTTTTTTTTGAATAAGATGTTACCTGGAGATATTCCCGCTGCTAAGCCACGAGGCATTAATGGTTCCAAAGACATGCTAAATATAGATGATAACTTCTTTGAAGTGCCCTATACGACTGTTAGGACTCATCTTAATCATGTGACAGTTCTTCTTCTTGGACCAGAGGGTGTAGAAGCTGTACCATCAATCTTCTCCGGAATGTGTAATGAGGTTCTGTCTCCAGAAGAATGAGTTTCTAGCCTCTCCAGTGGATTTCAAAATTTTCCAAACTCCATTGCGCTCAATTGTAAGAGGCCTTGAATTTAAGTTGTTTGGTGTCTGGACTGCTGAGTCGCAACTAAAATGTTTTTTTTTAAACTCTTGAGCATTGCCAGGAATGAAATTGCGCTCATTCTGATTCTTTATCTCATAGGCTCATTCTTGCCCTTCTGATTGCGATATGCTTGGGATGCTTGTATGGGTAAAATCTTCCGGAGCCATTGGGTGGAGTAGACAAGTTGAGAGGCGCTCCGTTTCCGACGTACTACTATCAAGTCTTCAAGTACTTCGTTCCAAGAGACATCCTTTGAACCATCTTCTGAATCTTGGATTGTTGTATGGAATGGTATGCGATGAGCAGTCCCCATTTACACTTTAGATCCGATGGCATGGCCGGGTATGTGAAAATATCTCTGCGGCGTACTTTTAGAGGGCAAGAAATCTTCATCAAATTTGCAGCGCTCGGGTTGTCTATCTTCTATGAGCTGGAGAGATTTTCGGTGAGGGGATTTTATACAAGCCTTCAATCCTCCAAGTATGATTCACGTGATTCTTCGTATGCAGTTGTGCTTCATGCAACAGTCAATGCGAATTTTCTTGTTTGTTGAAGAATCTCGGAATATTCACAGGAACTGTAGTTCTGTTTTACTGTTGATCATCAGGCGAGTCCCTTGATAGCAATCCTGCAGCTGAGGGGCGTCGTATCTGGCTTTGCTCAGGGGTGATACAGCCATAAGTATCTCTGGATCTTCTTTTGGGGTCTTTGATGCACGTGTAAAGCTTCATGTTGAGAAATTCCTGCGGCTCGTAAAGCTTTGACAGTGATGATGCTGATATCAGAAATAACCTGGTTGAGGGACGTGAAGGCATCCCGTGCTGGCAGTCCCCAGGTGTAATTATCCTGAGCTTATTTTCTCCTGAAAGATGTACTTCCATTGCATTTACTGGCAAGGTGGTTGACGAATTGACAAAAGCGGCAATCTTTTGGATCCGTCATTTGTTCATCAATGGGAGGGAGTCGCACTTGATAGACCTGTATTCTATCCAAAATTCTGGCAGCCCATGCACCCCTTCCATAGGAAATTGGAAATCTAGAATCTGACTTTGTCGGCGATGGGGTTGTTGATACGCAGCTTCGCGCATGCCTTGGGTAGGCGGTGCTGAGTTCTGAGTAGGTGATGTGGCAGACATGATGCGGTTGGTCTGTGTGGCTTGTTGAGGAGCAACTTTCCTCTTTGATTCTTCATTGATAACAACGCTTATGAACGGCTGAGCCAAATACTGCTTGTCGGTCAGGCGCCTTCCAGACAGGGAGGTGATGATATCCTTACGCTACATCTTTGAAGAGTGGTGAACTTGTCATGGTTATGACTTATCGGTCGACCGTCTCTTCTAAGTTGAAGAGGTCCTTGAAAGTGAAGGGATTCTGTGTTGAGCCTCAGTCCCCAAGTGTGGTTTTCGTGGTTCTATATTGTATGGTCGGTGGGTTGACCATGATAAAGGTATCACCATTTTGCCTCCGTACTGGTGACTTCATTACTTCCTTCGTGGTAAACTAAAATATGCAGAAGTTCGGATTACCTCTGTTCGTAGTGGTTGTTGCTATGATGAAGCTCTGGCTGGTATTAGCAAACGAGCAGCAACGGTTCTTGGCAGTAACTATGATCAGAAGAGACTACGTTTTCGTGGGAACAAAACAGGCTGGCTGGAGCTTGGATGGCTACTATCATGATCCTTGACAGGGAGGAATGGTGATTATGGGCACAAATCTTGGCAGGGACAAGTGGTGGCTACGGCCATGGATCTTGGCAGAGAGGAGTGATGGTGGTTATGGCCACGGATCTTGGTAGGGACGAGTGGTGGCTACGGCCATGGATCTTGGCAGGGAGGAGTCATGGTGGCTACGAGTGCGGACCTGGTAGGGAGAGGCGTGGTAACTACTGACACGAACTTGGCAGGGAGAGGCGTGGTGACGGTGGTCATGATCTTTGGTAACCACGTCCACGAATCTTGGATGAGCAGGAGAGGCATAAGTAATGGTAGCTACGTCCACGAGCTTTAGGCGAGCATAGGCAGTGATGCTAGCCACGACCACAAACATTAAAAAGCTTTGATCGGCCGTTATGTCCCAAAGGATGAGTTTCTTCCTTTTATATAACTCACATACGTGAGTTTATTTCTCCTTTTTATCCTTTCCCCTTTTTTATTCTAGGTGAAACAGCTCCCCCTGATTCCCTATGGTAATGGCAATATTTGGGATTTGCCGTTTCTTCCTCGGTTAGTGGACGTCTGAGAGGAGGTAACTTGATGGCGTCGTCTTGAATCCGTGCTCCTAGGGGTTCGATTACCCCTTCGATTGGAGAAGGGAAGGTTAGAGCAGCCTTTCCAGTTTCTTGTTGCCGTGTAGGCGTCTCAGTCGCATCTTTCCAGGTTTGAGTTGTCTGCTGCGCTGGTGCCGGGGTTGTTGTTCTGCAGCTGGAGCTTTTCTCTTTCCTCCTTCACTCACCACACTTACAGAGGGTTTAGCATTGTATTATTTGTTGATGAGACGTCTGTTCCCTCGAGTCTCACGTGCATCTTCATTCCTGGCGCGCCTGGTTCTTTCCATCAAGGCTGGCATTGTTGTAGATGACCGCTTAGCAGCTTCATGAAGTTCAGAGAATGTCTGGAAGAGCAGGTTCTCCAGTAAAGCGCGATAGGCGGGTACCATGTCATTAATGCACAACTCCACCAATTTATGTTCAGTCATATTTGGATCATGACAATCTAGCGCCTGAATTCTGAATCTCTTGACATAATCATTCGGATGTTCATTGTTTCGCTCCTTCTGAGTTGTGGCCATGTCCGTCTGAGTTTTGGCAAGAACTTCCTGTCTCTCCATTAAATCGATAATGGTAATGGGAGGTTGGTTTCCTCTGGCTTCTCCAATCTCTTGTCCTGACGAAGAAGTGGTAGCAGCCCTGGTGATGCTTGGAGGCGTCATGCTCGAAGAAATATTGGGGGTAGCGGCGGCTCTGGCTCTGGTAATAGGAGGCGTCACGCCAGAGGGGATGCATCCGGTGCTGCTGGTGTTGATGCTAGAGGATGTAACACCATGGGATGTGTTGACTGCGCTTGCGGACGGTACATTGGTGTTGGCCATTCCCTTTTGCTCTCGTTCGATACGGCCACATACTATGTCTGCATCGTCGTTGGCGGAGGCACAGACCTCAGACAAGGATTCAACATTTTTTGTGTCATCTCTGAAATTGGTGGCGTTCCCCAAACGAATGTTTGCTGGCTCTTGCCACAACCGGTTTGCCATACTCTTTAAGAGACAAAACGTCTCATTTTGTAGCTTGACAATATCAGCTTGATTTGCGACAACATCTTCTAATGTTTTTTCCATACCTTCCATGGTGATTGGATTTCGAGCATTGGCGGCTTTGGAAGTGTTTGGGATGGCCGGGGTACATCATGAAGCGGATAGTTGGGATTGGTGATTGAAGTGAATTTTGGTTAATGATTGAATTTAGACCTAAGATCCACCATCTTGATTTTGGGAAGATTGGAATAAAAATTGAGAAATTGGCTTCGCAACCGAGAGATTAATCTCCCACTGTGGTCGCCGGTTTTTTGGGGGTAAAAACTGATTCTGTTGAAAATGGTAAATTTGGGTGTGTCGCATGTTGATACCTGAAAACAATCAATCCTAGAATAGATGGCCCCTTAACCCATTAAGGGTCCCTTTTAGGATAAAGAGACTTGGGAACTAGGCCTAACCCATTAATATGGGGAAGTCCTAGTTCACCCAAGAGCATATTAAGGCATTTGGGCTTTGGCCTAAGAGGAAAGCCCTTTAGGGTTTGGTGTTAACTTAAGGAAAGGGAAATAGTAGTTTAGTAATATGTTAATCTTATGGGCATTTATCCATAAGAGGGTCATTATAAAATGGAAAGAGGGCACACTTCTTGAGATCATCATTAATTCTCTAACTACTTCCTATAAACCCCTCTTCTCCTTGGGAGTACTTTCTGTGATTAGGGCTAGTTCCTCCTTCCCACGTTTTACCCATCAACATTGCGACCATAGTGGGAGGTTCTTAGCCTCTTTTCCGGCATGATACTCCCAGGAGCGAGCCAGGAGATACCAGTGGGCGGAGCACTTCCTAACCCGGACCATGTTTCTGTGGAAGACGTGCAAGGAGAAAGTGATGAAGAGATACGTTTCCAAGCGGTAGTTATTACGCCTATTGTACAAGGTGCAGGAGCGTCTCAAAAGAAGGAAGAAATGCTTAAAGGAAAAGCCATGGCTGAGACAAGCAAGCAGGAGATGTTTAAAATACAAGAGGATCTAGACGCATTCTTTAAGAAGCAGCAGGAGCTACGCGGACGTCTTAAGCGAGCAAGAGAACAGAACGCGACAACCACTAAAGCAGTCATTCCGGGTATGACGGAAGACGCGATTGCGAAATACTTGGAAGCTAAATACCGAGTGACAAATCACGATGCTTATGACTCGCTGGAACCTCCATATTCTGTAGAAGTTGCCGATTACCTATACCCTGAGGATTACACATCACCGAAGTTTAAAACATATGGAGGAAAAGGAAATGCGCGAGAGCATGTTAGTCGCTTCATATCAGCAATGAATGCATACGCTCAGGATGAAATCCTTTGTATGAGAGAGTTCCCAAAATCACTCACGGATAACACTTTTACCTGGTACGATAACTTGAAACCCGGTAGTATTAGTTCGTGGTCCGCTATGGTGCAACTCTTTTTGAAGAAATTCTATTCCGCGCAAAGAAGAGTCACAACAATAGATTTAGGAAGATGTACTCAGCGGGTAGGGGAAGAGAACGGAAAGTATATCACCCTCTTCCAGGATTTCATGCTAGAATGTCATGAAGATATCCCAGAAGAGCGATTAGTGAAGATCTGCATCCGAGGAATGGATGCCATTTTTCGGTTAAACTTAACGAATTTCAAATTCCAAACCTTTGTGGAGGTTGTGGAGGTTGAGGAGGCTGCAGCCCGGATCTCAGATTGTGCGGATGTTATGAATTCCGGGGAAAGCGGTTATACTTGGTAATTGCACTCTGTTAATACTGCATCCGCACCATCTTTCAACGATCAAGGAAGTGATAGAGGAAAATGAGGAGCTGTTTTTGGCTCTTATCGCGGAGGAAAGTCTGGCAGAAGAGGAGGAAGAACGGATGGAGGAAAGTCCAATCCTCCACCACCGCTACTATGCAATAGAGAATAGATAATAGGGCTTCTGGAGCAATGGGTGGCAAATAAAAAGGAAACTCTACCGCCCGTACCCACAGAGCCTACTGCAGCAGATAAGATGCACGAGCGATATTGTCATTATCAGAGGAGAGTTCATCATCCGACTGTGGAGTGTTTATCCTTACGTTACATTGTGCAAAGGAAGCGAGCCAGAGGCGAGTTAGAGATAGGAGAGCAAAGCATCAAGAGTGACCCGCTTCCTCAACATCAAGTTATGATGGTTTCACACGAGCCTATGGAAGGAGAAGCTTGGAGACCCTGGCAGGATGTGGAAGAAGAAAAAGCATGTGAAGCTTCTGAGACGGCCGTCTTCTCAGATTCTAATGGAATAGCTAGCAAATTTGCTCAAACTGTTTTAGCTCAACAGTTCTTTGATTCCCTCGGTTTCAGTGAGAACCAAATCTGCGAAGCATCCAAGGCTATCATGGCAATTTCATCCGGAAAAGCGTATAATCCAATACCCAGAGAAGCTATCACCTTTACAGATGAAGATATATGTTACCGGGAGAGCACCTTTGACCTCTATATCTGACGACTTTTATTAACAAGCAACCTCTTAAGCGAGCTTTCATAGATGGAGGATCTTCCCTCAACTTAATTTCACTACACACGTTGGAGTCCTTAGGAGTGTCAAAGACAACAATTAAGATGTGCGCGACGACTGTAAGAGGATTTGGAGGACAGACTCAGATAGCGATTGGGATAGTGCATTTGATGATGAAAATCGAGCCCATTAGAGCACTCACTCCCTTCTATGTGCTTGAGGATGACACTACTTTCCATGTGTTACTAGGGATAGGATGGCTTTTGAATCACAAGGTAGTAGCGTCGACGTATCACCAATGTGTCAAAACCAATATCGGAGGAAAGCAATTCAGGATTCCAGCCATAGGAAACCCATTCGAACCGGAGGAAGCTTACGTGGTGGATGCAGTCTTCTATACACAGCCAGTTATGGATCAGGAAGAACATCCAGAGCATCTAACACCCCTCCCAAAATGGGAAGAATTCCAACCTGAAGAGCAAACAAAAAGGAAGGCTAAGTTAGTATTTAGTCCATCGCGAATGGGACCTGTCACAGGAAATAAGAGGGTTGTAGCCGAGACAAAAAATATTCAGTTCAAGCATTTCTCACGGCCAGAGGGCGGACATGTCTATCGCTTATAGCAATTATCCGGGGAAGCCTCCAACTGTCAACATGACTGCGCTATGTCATCGGTGGATGAAGAGATGATGGAGGCGACCCCAGTGATTGAGGATTTACATGAAGAAGTAGAGCCGCTTGTCTCGGAAGATTAAATAATAGATAATTTTCCTGAGGAAAAGGAAAAGATCGATCCAACCCTCGACGGGTTAGAAGAAGTGAACCTTGGCTCGGAAGGCGAACCCCGCTGTGTACGCATCAGTAAACATCTTGAAGGGGAAGATAAGTCGATGATTAAGCTACTTCGTGAATACCGAGATGTATTCGCATTTACGTATGACGAAATGCCAGGTCTTGATAGCAGTTTGATCGCACACAACCTCAACGTTTCACCCGAGTACAAGCCAGTCAAGCAACGAAGCCGTAACTTCCCGTAGAAAATAGAATAGGCGATCAAGGAAGAGGTGGAGAAGTTGCTGAAAGCTAAATTCATTAAACTGATCCAACACCCCGTGTGGCTAGCTAATATCGTACCAGCAGCAAAGAAGAATGGAAAAGTCCGATATTGTGTGGACTATCGAGATCTGAATCTAGCATGCCCTAAAGACGACTTCCCAGTGCCAAACATAGATATAATGGTAAATAACACGTGCGGATATGGTATGTTTTCCTTCATGGATGGGTTCAGCGGATACAACCAAGTCAAGATTTCTGCAGAATATGCGCATAAGACAGCCTTCCAAACCCCATACGGTAATTTCTATTATGCTGTGATGCCATTTGGGTTGAAGAATGCGGGCGCAACCTACCAACGGGCAATGGTGGATATCTTTCACGACATGATGCATCAAATTATGGAAGTTTACATAAATGATGTGGTGGTAAAATCCCGAGCATGAGAAGATCATATCGACCACTTAAGGCGTGTTTTCAACAGATGTAGGAAGTATCACTTAAAGATGAATCCTCTCAAATGCGCCTTTGGAGTCACTTCCGGAAAATTCTTAGGGTTCGTTGTTACATACAAGGGGATACAGATTGATCCGGACAAGGTTGAAGCAATAACCACTATGAGGTCACCCGCAAATGTAAAAGATTTACAAACTTTTATAGGCAGACTGTCTTACGTCCGGAGATTTATCCCTGGGCTGTCACAACTACTGTCTGCATTCACGCCGCTATTGAAGAAAAATAGGCAATTCGAATGGGGAGATGATCAAGAGCGAGCCTTTCAGAAGCTCAAAGAATGTCTAATCAACGCGCGGGTCCTACGACCCCCTGTCAAAGGAGAACCCCTCTCCCTATACACATCATTCATCAATATGGCGATTGGAGAATTTTTGGCTCAAGACCTCAGCAACGATCAGCTATGTCCAATCCATTATATCAGCAGGGGGTTTAGAGACACGGAGTTTAGATATTCGAAAGCAGGGCAAGCATGCTTAGCGCTCATATATGCCACACACAAATTACGATCTTATCTGCTCGCTCATGAAACCATAGTGGTAGCAACTGCTAATCCGATTGCTTATCTGGCAACAAAACCAGTGTTATCCGGCAGGACAGCCCGCTGGCTACTACAACTATCTGAATTTGAGCTAAAGTATCAGCGGTCTAAAGGAGTACGCGGGCAAGCATTTGCAGATTTATTGGCCGCATTCCCAGGTATGGATATGATGGAAATAAGTGATGAAATACCTGGAGAAGTTGCAGAAGTCGAGGAAGAAGAACGATGGACAATGTTTTTTGATGGTTCATCATATGCCTCTTACGGAGGAGCGGGAATACTATTTGAGACACCCAAAAGAGAATTGTTATCATTCGCTTTCAAGCTAGACTTTGAATGTAGCAATAATGTGGCACTGTATGAAGCATTGATTCTCGGATTACGAATGGCTGAAAAGCTCAGTTTAAGGGCAATCGACATCAAGGGAGACTCGAAGCTAGTCACAAACCAAGTATCGGGTGACTTCCAGATAAAAAAAGCGCATTTGGCACCATACCGAGCGGAAGCCCAAGAATTAATAGCGAGGAGAGGAAGCGTCGTTATTGAGCATACTGGAATATCCACTAACAAACACGCGGGCGCTTTAGCGACCTTAGCAGCAAAGCTACAATTGAATGAAGCCGACGAAGGAACCGTAGTGGTGAAAACAAGGGCATTACCCAGCATGTGGAAAGAAGACGCAGCGTTCGAACTGAAAGATGATTGGAGAACAACATATATTGAAGATTTAACTAGAGAAGCGGATGATCAGTTATTTCCCATGAAAGTGCTCAAACAATTTGTTGTAGTCCGAGGTGCATTATACTTTCGAACATCCGGAGGTGCTTTATCACGGTGTGTGGGAAAGGCAGAAGCGCAAGAAATACTGAATCGCGTTCATGAAGAGTCATGCGGACAGACAGGATGAATCCCGCTATACCGCCGATTGCATAGGATGGGCGTATACTGGCCAAATATGGCAGCCTAAGCGGCAGTAGTCCAGGTTAATGTGAAGATTGTCAGGCGCCCCCACAACAGACAGAAGTGTATAGTGTGGAAATAGAGGACTGGAGGCAACCTTACATAGATTTCCTCCAGCATGAACGCTTGCCGCTGAACAGACAAGATGCGTTGAAAATTCAAAGGAAATCCGGGCGATTCTTTTTGAGTGAAGGCATCCTCTATAGAAACAGTTTTGGGGACAAGATATTGCGTTGTTTATCACGAGAAGAAGCGGAGATAGTTATGGCTACGACTCACAATGTTGAACACCAAGGTATGAGAAAACTCTTCCTACAGTTATATGAAGGGGGGTTATACTGGCCTACAATGGAATTTGATACAACCGAACATGTAAAGAAGTGCCAGCAATGTTAAAGCCATGGATCACTAATCCGCGTCCTGCATACCTTGCTGCATAGTGTCGTCACCCCTTGGCCTTTCCATAGCTGGGGGCTTGATATTATTGGGAAAATAAGCCCGACTTCATCCGGACGACATAAGTATATCATCACTGCGACTGAATATTCTTCCAAATGGGTTGAAGCCATTCCGCTCCGGGATTACTCAGGTGCCACGATCGTTGCATTCATCAAAGAACATATCATATGTCGATTCGGTGTACCTATGATTATCCGCTCGGATAATGGTACCTCTTTTGTCAATCAAACGGTGAAAGAACTGTTGGATCAATATGGAATCAAGTTCCATACTTCGACTGTCTACTACCCTCACGGAAATGGACAGGCAGAAGCGACTAATAAAACATTGCTACTGATATTAAGCCGCACCGTACATGATCACCATAGGAGTTGGCATGAACAGCTACCCCTCGCACTTTGGGCATACCGCATTTCCAAGAGAAGTTCAACTGGCGCCTCTCCTTACTCCTTAGTGTATGGAGAAGACGCAATATTGCCAGCAGAGATTTCAATTCCTCCCGTACGAGTAGCCATGGCTAGCCTCACTACCCCGGATGAGGTCAGTCGATTCGCTCACCTTGATACCCTAGAAGAACGACGAGCCAAAGCTGAGCGTTTCGCGGACAATTATAGGCAAAGGACGGCGAGATATTATAACCAGAAAGTAAAGGAACGGGCCTTCAGCATAAATGATGTAGTTATGAAGATCGCACCACATGTCCAACGCAATGAAAATGCAGGAAAATTTGATGCAAATTGGCAAGGTCCCTACGTGATTAGTGAAGCTGCAGAAAGCGGATACTACTATCTCAAGCGGATGAATGGCTCACGCATCAACACTCCTATCAATGGTAAATAGCTTAAAACTTATTATGCTTAAGTAACTAAATATATGCCGGATGGCTGAGAAATAATAAAACAACCATATTATGTTACACTTTGAGTCGCTTTAATTACATTAAAAAATATATAACTAAAGTCTCGCGTACGACCCAATGAAGTGCGCCAATAGTCCCAGAAAGGACTAGGCTCCGTGCATGGCTTAATGAAGTGCACCAATAGTCCCAGAAAGGACTAGGATCCGTGCATGGATTAATGAACTGCACCAATAGTCCCAGAAAGGGCTAAGTCTCGCGTATGACCCAATGAAGTACGCCAATAGTCCCAGAAAGGACTAGGCTCCGTGCATGGCTTAATGAAGTGCATCAATAGTCCCAGAAAGGACTAGGTTCCGTGCATGGCTTAATTAAGTGCACTAATAGTCCCAGAAAGGACTAGGCTCTGGGCATGGCTTAATGAAGTGCACCAATAGTCCCAGAAAGGGCTAAGTCTCGCGTACGACCCGATGAAGTACGCCAATAGTCCCAGAAAGGACTAGGTTCTGTGAATGGCTTAATGAAGTGCACCAATAGTCCCAGAAAGGACTAGGCTCCGTGCATGGCTTAATGAAGTGCACCAATAGTTCTAGAAAGGACTAAGTCATGTGTACAACACAATGAAGTACACCAATAGTCCCAGAAAGGACTAGATTCTGTGCACGGCTTAATAAAGCGCACCAATAACTCCGGAAAGAGCTAGTTTCCGTGCATGACCCAATGAAGTGCACCAATAGCCCCGAGTCTGGCTAAGACCCTTACATGACTGATGAAGTGTATCAATAGCTCTAAGTATGGCTAGATTTAGTGTATGACCAATGAAGTACACTAAAACTTTAAATCCAACTAAGTTCTGCGAGTAAAGCTTACTAAGACCGTGAAAAATATCATAAGAACAATATAAGTGTTGTCCCAAGTAATAAATACATTTTATAGAAGGAATACTCCTAAAGGAAGTCATGCGTGCATGCAATACATAGAAAGTAACATAAGTAATATATTCATAAACATCCGACATAATACACAGAACAGATAAAGCAATACACTCTGTGGCAAAATCCATTAAGTCAAAGAATTGAAGATAGGACTGAGTTTGTGATAGGACTGAGTTTGCGCACCTCAATCTGCCGCGCGCAACAACCAAGTCGCTTTCTCTACGCTCCATCCGGACACGAGCATTAGCAAACGCCTCAGAAGCTTCATCCAAAGCCATTACGTTTTCTATTGAAGGGTTGATCCGACTAGCACTTAGTCGATCCACATACAGATCCATTGCATGAAGGTATTGTATTTGGCTAACCTCAAATAATTCTTCACATTCACTAGCGAGTCAGGCATTATCAGCAACAATAGCTTGCAACAATTCAATTTTTTGATTCTTAAGAGACAAACATAAAGCACTGACTGATTCTTCCATTATTACTAATCCTTTTTTTTTTCGTTTGCGAATACCAAGACTATATACAAAAAAAAAAAAAAAAAAAAAAGCGGGGGGAGAACTTTTCAAGATGATTCAGTTATGAGCATGCGACAACGTGTGATTTCTTGTTCTACATCTTACATTATTACAAGCACTTCTTCACATTGAATAGTACCCATAGTTAAAGCAGCTCGCATATCTCCTAGCTCTTGGTCTACTTCATACAAAATCCTCTTGGATGCATTGTTCTGGCGAGCCATGTTAGAGGTCTCATCTTGTTCCTCGAAAGATTTGCGTGCATTTTCTTGCACAGTCAGCCTATGGGTCCGTAAAGCTTTCACTTCACTCCTCAGGATCAACAACCGTGCCAATTCCACCTGTCTATCCGAAGGATGCACTAGAGCGAGTATCATGCACAAAGATAATGCGTAACCATGCATACGACGGATTGGCGGATGAGAAGCGGATACATAACAATCCGAGATAACCTGATCAATATCTACCATCATAAGATTTACTTCTCGCAACAGCCGATCAGCCTCATGACGAACGGAGACAGCATCGTCTAGCTCATGTTGAATCCTGAAAGAAACTGGCCCGGACACTTGAGCTTTCCGAGCTGTTAAAAATACTTTGTACTTCTTGTCAAACTGTGCGCGCGCTTTTGTACGACTCGCCAGTCTTCTCTCCCTAAGCAATTCTATTTCAGCCTTCATGAGTCGTAAGCGGTCTAACTCGGACCCTGTTCTATACGGGGATACTAACGTTGGCACAGAGGCCAGAGATAAAACATAGCCGTGTAAATGATTAGCCATATAGAGAATACGAGTATAAACAATGAACATAGTAAAGAAATGAAGACATCACACTAGTACAAATAGTCTATTTATAGGAAATACATACATCGAGGCATTTATTACTCCATAACTATTACCACAACTCCTACTTACCCAAAAAATAATAATTAATTAATTAATTATTAATTATGGTAACATACTAAGTGCCATATGAACTTCAGCAAGAGCCATCTCAATGGACCTAATACTATGGTCCACCTCAACACATCAAAAATGGGTAGTCAGACGTTGCTCACGGCAATAACCACGATATTCTAGAAGGGTTATATCAGGAAGACCACCCTCACTTTGAATCTTTCTCGCTAGATGATCCGCAACGGATAGTTTTTCATGCCAACTCGAGTTCTCGATCTCAAAAGTATCCCGAGCAAGGCACATTACCCGGAAAAGGCGATTTAGATACTCCACTTCCAGAACTAACCTCACACGATTAGCCATAAACCGGAAAAAAAGAGAGGAGTATTTACTGTGATTAACCAAAACAAACTCTCATATACATTATCAAAATAACATAATACCCAAGACAACGATTATTTTACGAATCCCTAAAAATAAAAATAAAAAATAAAAAATAAAAAATAAAATAAAATGGTAGTGATCTATTTAAGAACACTCGCCTATAAGCGAGCGGCAGTAGGAAATATCTTCATCTAAGTCTTGCATCATCAATTGTGCCTCGCCATACTGAGTAGTGGAATCGGTGTAAGCACTACGCACTTCTTCTAACACTTGATGAATCTTGTGCATAACCTCACTAGAAGCACATGCCTCTTGATCCATATCTAGTGTCTCCTTATGTTTTTCATAGGCTTTGCGGGCCTTATCTAGAGCAATCAATCAATGAGTTTGTAGCATCCCGACTTCATCCTTCAATATTAACAAACGCGCTAGCTCCGCTTTCATGTTGGCAGGACGAATAAGAGCAGATACAACACACAAGGTCAGAACACACCCACGGAGATTCGGACCCGCATGTTGAGTAATAAAGGCACGAAAATCAGCTATCGCTTGTTCAATATCAGTCGTCATAATTAGCGCTTCTTGAAACAGCCGCTCAGCTTTGTTTCGGGCAGCTATAGTATCATCCAGCGCACGTTGCACAGCCAGAGTCAGGCGCCCGGACGTCTCTGACCTCTGGGCCATCGAATATGTCTCATATTGCTCATCAAACTGCGCGCGTGTAGCCACTCCATTCGCCATTCTAACCTCTCTAAGCATCTCCACTTCAGCTTTTACCAACAACAAGCGGGTTAGCTCATGATCCTTCTCATAAGGGACAACCAGTATTGGCACAGGAGCCAAAGCCAAAGTATAACCATGAAGACGATGAGCCATCCGCTGCAAAATATAGCTAACAACTAGAAGGAAAATGAAATACTGAAAGAAGCTTGAAAGATATTAAAGCAATTCCACTTACACCTACTTATAGAAACACATAGTAATACCATATTTAGTACCATCCAACCATAATAATAAATGCAGTTAACCCAAATAGTGAAATATGTCTTGCAAAAGAACCTAGCTAAATTGGGGCCTATGGTGATTAATTGGGGCATATGGATTTCTTCATCCACCCCATAGAGAATGATAAGGGGTGTCTAAGTTTGATGAAACTACCATTTTACCTCTATGAAATTTTAA
Source organism: Papaver armeniacum (assembly GCA_023531295.1). Classification (NCBI taxonomy): domain Eukaryota; kingdom Viridiplantae; phylum Streptophyta; class Magnoliopsida; order Ranunculales; family Papaveraceae; genus Papaver; species Papaver armeniacum. The sequence goes on from JAJJWW010012937.1 coordinate 75,927, forward strand.
TACTACCAATTTATCCTCATTAAATCCTAATAACAAAAAAAAAAAAAAAACAAATCAAATCAAATCAAAATCATTTCCATTTCCTCCATTTCCATCAAAATTAAGAATTCAAAATCAAAGAAAACATTGTCGATAATCACCAAATTCACTAAAATAGGTAATTTTTCGTTTTAGCTCGAATCAGGTACTTTTCTATTAACCCAATCCCCTAGAGTAGGTTTCAATAACATGTAATCATTCAAACAGTCCAATTTTTTTAAATCAAATTTTTTTGGGTTTATAACAATCGGTTTACGTCAATGCACTTGTAAACCGATTTCATTTAGAAACGGTTGTTGTTTATGCCCACAAAGACCGATTGTCCTGGATGGGAATTCTGGTTGGAGGAAATTGAACCAGAATCGTTTTATGTTAATGCCCACATAACCCGATTCTGGTATGGAAGAGATAATTATTTTTCTATGTTTTTTTTGTTGTTGTTAGAATCGGATTACATGAGCATTTTTATAAATCGATTCCTGTTGTGGAATGTCAGGAATCGGTTTTTATATATGTCTCGTGTAAACCGATTCTTGGTAACCCATTTTTTTTCAGTTAATACTCGAGTATGAAATCATACTCGATTTCATTTAGATTACAATGATTTTACCCAATTTGAAAAAGAGTATAACATCTTAAGCGATATGAGATTGAGAGTCATACTCATTCTTAACTCGGGTATAAAATGAATTTTAATTTTATTTGATGTTTAACAACACATAATTCACAGATAAAAAATAAAAAATTTAGCCACAATCGGTTTATGTTCATGCCCATATAAATCGATTCTAGATAATCGGTTGATTTTCATGTCCATATAAACCGATTCTGGGTAGAAGCAAGTTTCAAAAAATCTTTGTATGTTTTTGAGGTTACAATCGGTTGTTACCAATGACAACATATACCGATTCTAAGTTGATGTTCTTCAAAAAAATTCAAAAATTCAAAAATTTTCATGTTCAAATGATTCATTAACACAAGTTAATTTCACATCTAACACGATATTTTATCACTAATCACCCGAATTAACACTAATTAATCAGGGGTAAATTAGCCATTAAAAAATAGTTGGTTAAGGGGTTTTCCATTTTACTTCAAAATGTATTTTTTTGTCACGTAGTGATATGCCCAAATTAATCCTTATAGGCCCCAATTTAGCCAGGTAAAAGAAAGCCAAACCATAAAATCCTCAATTCAACCAAAACAAAAACAAAGAAATTATTGTTCAAGAAATCATCATCAGAAAATATCCAAAGCAACCAGCTCGGCCCTCTTCCTAGTTAGGCGCCCATTGACCTCCTCAGCATTATCCCGAGCGATCTTCAAATCCTTGGTAGCGCGACCTACGTCCGCCATCAATTGATCATACATTTCCTTCCTAGCATTGGCGACATCGAGCAAACGCTGGTATTCCTGCTCCAACTCCTCGATCTCGCGAGGCAATATGGTTCGCACACTGTGGCTCGCCTTTGCCCGATCCAATAGGTTTTTCAGCCATTGAATGGGAAATCGAAGAACTATATAAGTTTGGATGGTGGCGTCCCACTTCCTCAATGTTACTGGATCATCTGGGGTTTCCTCCGCCAGGGATAGACCCTCCGCTATGTCGAGCAAATCCTCATTGGCCACAATCAGAGAGTTAACAGGCATCTCTTCATGAACACACATATGGCCGAACTTCTCCACCATGCGCCGATAGGTGGCTGCCTTAGACGAAGGGACCCAGAACCCGTGTACCAACCTGTAGTCGTTGTCCACACCAGCTGAGGATCCTCTGGAATATATAATAGCCATTAGCTCAGCATCAGCATCCACACTATGAGAAACCTTAGGGGTCGGCTTGGAAGACTTCTGACGCTTATCATTATCACTCCCCAACTCACTGCCTTTAACCTGTTGGTTCGAGCCGCTCCCCTTACCATGAGCGTTGTCTCGTTTTCCCATATTCTTAAGAAAGAAAGTAGATATAAGCGAAACACTCCAACACAACAAGAAAATACAAATTTAAAGTGTGTAACATATACCAGATCGGAAGAAGGGTGAGGATTAGTAGGAGAATAAACCGATTGACGAGAAGAAGAAGAAGAAGAGCTCGACACAGCCGGCTCCGAGTAGCCTAATGAGAGATGAAAGCAAAAAAAGGGAGAAAATAAAATAATTTTATCAAAGAAATATAGAAGGTAAAGACGTATATATAGATCACCAAAGGCATTTAATAGTTGCAACATAAATAGTTTGACCGACACGTGTCGGTACTTAAAACTTAACAAAGAAAACATAGTACACTCACGGGATTTAGCAAGGGAAGAGCTCTGATTTTTGGCGTTGCCTTTAAGACCACTACCCTCTTAGGAATAATCATGAACAGAACGATCTGATTCAGACTCGTCCTCTGCGCCTAACATATCGGAAGGGGTATGGAGTGGATGATTGGGATCCGGAACCGTCCTAACAATTAAAGGGCGAGTGGAATGAAGAGTCATACGGGGAAAAAGTATTTCAGGACCACTTTGACTAACCGATCAACCAAGTTGGCGTTCCACGCGCTCGATAAAGGTACTGGCGGATGATGACCCCATTTTTGGAGCCTGCAGGGAAAATAGAGGGGAAACATTAGCAGTACGAATGGAAGGTAATCGCGGAATAGGTAGCATACCAGTATCTCTTTTCATCTTCTTAGCCAGCCGATCAGCCTCCACTCGTTGTAGGGCAGGTGCTGATGGTGGCTTTTAGCTTAGGGATAAAATCGTAAAACCGCACATCTGGCATGACGTCACTATGACCAATAGCGCATTTATTGAATCAATCAGCGTATTTACGTAAGAATTACCAAGGTACCTTTTTTTTATACATGTGTCATGTTCCACGACAGAACCCTTAGTATTAACTGACATCACCTCAGTATACACATAACCCTAATTCTCCCACCGTGTCAATGGCAAACCATGCTAGCCACGTCTCTAAGCCAAGGCATGCCAACCATGCCAGCCGCACCACCGTGCCGATGGCAAACCATGCCATCCATGTCTCCGCGCCAAGGCATGCCAACCATGCCAGCCACACCACCGTGCCAATGGAAAACCATGCCAGCCACGTCTCTGCGCCAAGGCATGCCAACCATGCTAGCCGCACCCTTGTGCCAATGGCAAACCGTGCCAGCCACACCTACCGCGCCAAGGCAGGCCAACCATGCTAGCCGCACCCTTGTGCCAATGGCAAACCATGCCAGCCACACCCACCGCGCCAAGGCATGCCAACCATGCTAGCCGCACCCTTGTGCCAATGGAAAACCATGACAGCCACGTCTATGCGCCAAGGCATGCCAACCATGCTAGCCACACCACCGTGCCAATGGCAAACCATGCCAGCCACGTCTCTGCGCCAAGGCATGCCAACCATGCCAGCCGCACCACCGTGCCAATGGCAAACCATGCCAGCCACGTCTCTGCGCCAAGGCATCCCAACCTTGCCAGCCGCATCACCGTGCCAATGGCAAACCATGCCAGCCACGTCTCTGCGCCAAGGCATGCCAACCATGCCAGCCGCACCACCGTGCCGATGGAAAACCATGCCAGCCACGTCTCTGCGCCAAGGCATGCCAACCATGCCAGCCACACCACCGTGCCGATGGAAAACCATGCCAGCCACGTCTCTGTGCCAAGGCATGGCAACCATGCCATCCACACCACCATGCCATCCACGTCTCTGCGCCAAGGCATGCCAACCATGCCAGCCGCACCACCATGCCAGCCACGTCTCTGTGCCAAGGCATGCCAACCATACCCGCCGCTCCACCGTGCCAATGGCAAACCATGCCAGCCACTTCTCCACGCCAAAATGAAGGGTTGCAATAATCAACGACTACCCTTCTCTTCGAGATACAGATCTCAACCATCCAAGTTCGCCACCTAATGCACGGCAACTTGCGGCCCAAGGCCAAACACCACGGTTTGCACCAAACCCTAGTTTTGGCCGCGCCTATACCATGCCAACCTCTCCTTCACATCATTGGCCGCCACAACAAAGGGTTGCAACGATCAACGACCACCCTTCCATCTAAGATGCAGATCTTAGTCATCCAAAGTCACCAGCTAACGCATGGCAACTTGCGGCCCAAAGCCAAAACACACGGTTTGCACCTAAACCCTAATTTGGCCGCGCCTACTCTTTGACAAGGCCATGACTCAACGCTGGCCGCCACAACGAAGGGTTGCAATAATCAACGACCACCCTTCCATCTAAGATGCAGATCTTAGCCGTCCAAAGTCACCAGCTGACGCATGGCAACTTGCGACCCAAAGCCAAAACACACGGTTTGCACCTAAACCCCAATTTGGCCGCGCCTACTCTTTGACAAGGCCATGACTCAACGTTGGCTGCTACAAACAAAGGGTTGCAATAATCAACGACTGCCCTTCTATTTAAGATGCAGATCTCGACCACACAAGTTCGCCACCTGACGCATGGCAACTTGCGGCCCAAAGCCAAAACACACGGTTTGCACCTAAACCCTAATTTGGCCGCGCCTACTCTATGGCAAAACCATGCTCAACGCTGGCTGCTAAAAACGAAGGGTTGCAATAATCAACGGCTACCCTTCTCTTTGATATGCAGATCTCTTCCACACAAGTTCGCCACCTGACGCATGGCAACTTGCGGCCCAAAACCAAAACACACAGTTTGCACCTAAACCCTAATTTGGCCGCGCCTACTCTATGGCAAAGCCATGCTCAACTCTGGCTGCTAAAACAAAGGGTTGCAATAATCAACGGCTACCCTTCTCTTTGAGATGCAGACCTCGACCACACAAGTTCGCCACCTGACGCATGGCAACTTGCAGCCCAAAGCCAAAACACACGGTTTGCACCTAAACCAAATTTGGCCGCGCCTACTCTATGGCAAAGCCATGCTCAACGCTGGATGCTAAAATGGAAGGTTGAAATAATCAACGACTATCCTTCCCTCTGAGATGCGGATCTCGACCGTTCATGTTCGCCACCTAACTTACGAACCAAAGCCAAAACATCACGGTTTGCATCTAAGCCCTAAATTTGGCCGCGCCTATTCTTTGGCAAAGCCATGTCGACTCTACCATAGCCACTGGCATGCCACCATGCCACACGTAACACCTTGCTACACGTTTTCCCATGAAAACACTCGAGACATCTAACACATGTCACAAACTGGGGAATGCTCATAGAGGGTATTGGTTTGGCGGTTTACAGTGTGCGGCGTACACTACGTCCCTTACATGAAAGTGTCATAAGAATAAGGCGGTTAGTAAATACAGGGAGTAATGGTGAAACACTTTCCTTCATTATGGAACATCAATTCCAGGCGTTACCGGTTTTCACCTCCTCCCATTTACTCATCCGTTTCTATTTCTTACAAGAACAGGGTACTTTCACTTTGACTTGTATAAATATATAGGTCTTACCTATTTCCACCGAACAACAAGTTTTTGGTCAGGAGCATACAACACTCAGAAATCACTTGCTAGCTTTCCCATCTGTTAGCTTTCACTTTCTGATACAAGTCAAACAACTACTCTTCCAGAATCAACTATTCTGGTCTCAACATTTTCTTCGCTTCCCTCCCTAAAACCAACCCTTCTCCTTCACTTTGTGACCGAAGCAAGTCTGGAATGGCCATTTCTTGGTTCAGGCCGGATTTGCACAGATTGATCTCTCGAATCTAAAGTACTCCATTGCAGTACATTGTTTAGGGTTTAGACTCTGTTTCTCACCCACTCACGCGAAATTACCGAAATCAGCAGAAACCGTTTTCACCCTCAAAAAATTGGCGACCACAACGGGAGGATTGATCTTTCGGTTACAATATCAATTTCCAGATTTCAATCTCATCTTTCAATCCCAACTTCAACATGGTGGAACTCTGATCTGGATCAGCTGCGAGCCACGAGGCCACTAACACGGAATCTGTCCTGGTGTTAACGCTCCTTTCAACAGCATCACTATGCCACCTATTGAGCCCAACATCACTAAAAGCACTCCTTCAGGTGTTACACCACCGATCACCAGGGCCAGAGCCGCTGTCGCCTCTAATGCTTCTATGCAACCTGCCAATCCTGGCAACACCGAAAGCCCTCCTCCAGGTGTTACACCACCGATCACTAGAGCCAGAGCGCCGCTACCGCCCCTAATGCCTCGTCAAGCATGGCACCTCCGACCACCACCAGGACTCCAGTTACCCCGCCAACGGGACGAGAAACCGGAGGAGCCAGAGGAAGCCGACCCTATACCACCATCGCCGATTTGATGAAACGACAGGAGGTCCTTGCTCGAGCCCAAACGGACATAGTCTCAACTCAAAAAGAAGTACTCATCTTTCTCAAGTCTCTGACAGAACGGCTATCACAGGAGTCACTCCCTCTAAGGCCGATGGGAAACACCTCCAACACTCCTGGCGCCGGCACCTCGACAGAACGCTGAGTGACGCAGTCTCCGGCTTCAACATTGTAACCGTCAGGCTCTGAGAGTTTCAAGGCGCTGTTTCGACGTTCTCTCCAGAAGTGGATCCGCTTCTACGTTCTCCAGCAGCGGCTCCGCTTCAACGTTCGCTTCAGCAGCCGCTCCGCTTCAACGTTCGCTCCAGCAGCCGCTCCGCTTCAGCGTTATCTCCATAAGCTGCTCCAGGATCCGAAGCAGCATTTGGCTCCTTAAGTTTCAACGTCCACTCCAAGAGCCGAAGCCGCTTCAACACCACTCCTTCCTGCAAATGGTCGTGCCATCACACTCCCCATATCAAGGATCATGATCGCAGCCAGCCAATCTTCGTAGTCATGGCCACCTTTTGATCCATCCCGCCAAAACTCGTGACCATGGACAATTTGCTCGCTTACGCATCCAGCCAATCCTTTTACTTCTATGGATGCCCATACAATTCTGGCCAACCTACTTTGTTCCCACGACAATGTAGTCTCTTTTGATTACATCTGCTACCAAGAACTGTTGCCGCTCATTTTTTGATACCAGTCATAGCTTCACCGCAGCAGCAATCACTACAAAGGTAACCCGTACTCCTCCATATTTTAGTTTCACGTGGAAGAAGTAACAAAATCACCAGTACGAACGCACGATTGTGATGTCTTTATCATGGTCAACCCACTGACCATACAAGATGGAAACATGTAAACCATACTTGGAGACTGAGGATCTACACGGAATCCTTTCACTGTCAAAGCTCAGAAGACACAGTCAACCAAAAGGCCATAACCACAACGAGGTTATCTACTCTTCATGGGTGTAGCGCAAGAATATCATCACCTCTCTATCGCGACGGATCCCAAGCCTGCTCAGAGGAAAATAACTTCAGAAACTAAAGAAAAATGCGACTGGGGACTGCTCATCGCAGTCCATCCCGACGACCATCAAAGACTCATGAGATAACTCCAGAGACGCGGATGAAAAATTTTCTTGAAGAAACAGAGGAAGCCACGATAAACAACATAACTCTCGCATTCCTGCCTCTTCGCTATCCAGAATATTTCGTCCATGTGCATCCCAGCGTCACATCCAGAAGAGTACAATAAGCTTGTATCAAATCCCGTGGACATGGATTCAAGGAGATGCGATGAAAGTAAGCTACACATGGGGACTACCAGCATGAGACGCTTTCACTCCCCTCAACCTGGTTATTTCTGATTTTAACATCATGAGTGCCGAACTTTTACGAGCCGCGGGAATTTCTCAACATGAAGCCGTACATGTGCATCGAAAACTCCAAAAGCACGCCACAAAGATACATTCACATATTCGGCCATGCCATCGGATCTAACATAAATATAACTGGGGACTGCTCACCGCATCCATTCCATACGATAGTCCAAGATTCAGAAGCTAGTTCGAAGGATGTCTCTTGGAACAAAGTCCTTGAAGACTTGATAGCAGCACATCGGCAACAAAATGTCTCCCAACTCATCTATTTCATCATGTGTCTTCGGAAGATTTCTACCATACAATCATCCACAACATATCAATCATCGCGATCAGAAGGTCCAAACACTGAACAACCTAAAGTCAAGGATGGACCGATAACGCAACAACAATCTCCAAGATTAGCCCTGACATGATCGTTGCCGAGCATATATTTCATCCATCCATCCCAAGAATGCAGTGGAGCTTTGGTAAATTTTGGAATCAACTGGAGAGACACTACAGACGAAAGCACAGAGATCCAGACGAGCAACAAAAGAGGGTCGATACCTCTTTTCATGCAGACGGAGTTTTTAGAGTTTGAACAGAATGAAGATTCCTTCTTGCTCCATGAACGGGAATAGGTGACTGGGTGCGACTATGACACCTCGGGCCCGCAACACTCCTCCCGAGTTCTTCCTGAATTTTACTGTCGAGCTGTTTTCACCTCCAGAACGAGCTCAAAATCCAAATATTTTCACGTAGGGAGATATGAAATTATTTTCTGTTCAGAATGGAGGGGCGGACCGTCAAAATCCGAGTCCTTACGAGAATTCTACAGCGATTCTAGTAAAGGGCGCTAATTAGGGTTTCGGCATGCCAAACCCTAATTTAGACAAAGTTGCCATCATTCCACGGAACTGAAGCCGGTCGTCATCCTTCCACGGAACTGAAGCCAATCGTCATCCTTCCGAGGAACTCAAGATAGCTCCACTCCAAGCCGCGCAACGCAAGCGGCTCCATTCCAAGCCGACCAATGCTGACGGCTCCATTCCAAGCCGACCAATGTTGACGGCTCCATCCCAAGCTAATCCACTGCTATCGTGTAAGGACCTTCAAGCTCGTCAACGCTATTAGACCAATCAAGACACGATGTAGCCGCAAATGAATCAATTAGATTAACACGAACGTTAATTAATAGAATTTAATCTAACAACGATCTAGATATGAAATTAGCATCACTAGATAGATCTCGAAAAGATATGCGAGATGGACTACTCGAACGTGGCAATCGGATGCCGGACGAAGAAGATGTCATCGATTTGTAGGAAGGCAAAATAATTGTCTTGCACTTTAACAGCCCGGCTGCCCATATCCAAGTGATGGGTGCCTTCATAGATTTCCTTGGTCTTATCTCCTAGACCTAATCGAAGAGAACCATTTATTTTCTTTCTTTCTCTTTCTTCTTTCTCTCCTTCTGCTTCTCTGTTCTTTCTCTATGTCTCTCGGTGGATCTCAAATTAGAGAATTTGATCTTGAATCTTGTTCAAGTAAGCTTAGGAGTTGGTAAGCAGTTAGTGATGAAGTTGGTTTAACTTATATGAAGAAGAAACGACGGATCAAGAGAAAGAGAAAGTTAGGTTTTTCCGATTAAATTTTATATATGGAGGAAGTGATTAACTAAAGGATGATTTGGGTGGTTGGTGATGAAGAACAAGAAGGGTTGGTGTTCAATTGAAATTCTGAAGCTGATTCAGCGATGATATGAAGAGCTAGGGTTTCTCATGAATTGAAAAAAAGGTAATTAAGATTTCTTATTGTCTTTCTTTAAATTTAGATGAAATTGGGTATGGTTTGATGAACTGTGTGATGGGTTTGCTTTGTATTTACGTTAGAAATTGGTGTATGAGGTTTAATTTTGGTTTCTCATGGAATTAGGATTTTCCCTGTTCTTCCCCCAAACTAGCTAATTAGGGTTTATTTTAGTAAATCGAATTTAGGGTCATTGAAGTTGGAATTGTTGTGTTAAGAATTAACAAGAAGAAGATGAAGATTTATTGAAATAGAAATTAAGGTTCATCTTAATGGAAATGGTTTGGTGGTGGAGGAATTGATTGCAGTGAGCCAAGAAGAGGGTGTCTACTGCTGTGGTGTTGTTAGTCAATACAGATGAAGATGGAATTGAGTTTATGTTGTTGTTGTTGTGGTTTGAGCTACAGAACTTCGGAGATGGTGATTATTGTGCAGAGATGGAGCTGAAGTTGCAGCTGGTGTTGATATTGTGAAGTGTTAACTGGATTGAATAGTTAGATGTATATTAGGATGTTGCAAAGATGTTTGCATTGAGATTCAAAGAAGCTTACGATTCTGTGGTCGTGTTCTTGGCTTAAATCTTTAAAGGGGATTGGTTTTAGTTGGTGATCAGGGTGGCGCAGGTTGTGTTAGGCTGGTGCAAGTATAGTCCTTTGATGATGACAATCAGATGTATGTATATAAATGGTGATTGTACTGAGATTGTAGTTGGGTTTGTCTTGGACTTCAGGGTCATGAATGAATGGATTGAAGGTGTTAGATGAATGTTTAGGGTACTGTTGGGGGAAAGATTATGACAGGTTTGATGAATTGGTTTTGTTGATGGTTGTGGTCTTGACTTGAGGCTGTGAAGGGGATATGTTTTGAATCTAAACGAATTGTGGTGCTGATAAGAGTTGTAAGTTGAATTGGTGGCAGGGTTGCAATGTTGTTTATGCGAGAATTGCTTGAGCTGAAGTATAGATGGGGTGGTGTTAGAATTCGAGTTGTACCTCGATAGTGTTGTTGTGTGACGGTCTGGATTGGTTGGTGTTGATCTCGGTGGTTCCGTGATGCCGAGAAGCTGCAAATGGTAACCGATGAAGATCCGAGATTACAAGGGACAAGTGGATGTTGTAAAGAGGTTAAGTTGTGTATGTTTAATTGCGGTGGTGGACTAGATAGGATGAAAGTGATGTTGTTGGTTGTTGAAGCTTAAAAGAAGAAAAAAAGATGGCTGCAATTGAATTCGAGTCGAATTGAAGGTTGTGTGGGTGTATATTTGAGTTTCCAAACAACCGATAATGAAGATAAGTTGAGATAGTAGTGAGCACACTATAGTGGCAAAGTTGTAAGGTGGGGCAATGATTTTATTATCAAAAAAAGTTAAGATGTAATGGAGATGGTTTAAGTTGAGGCTTAATAGTGTGGTTGCGAGATGGATGAGTTGGTAATGATTACGGGGTTGAGGTGAAATTCAACATGGCTAAGGATGATTGTGTTATTGAGAAAGAGAACTCGGTGGTTTATGAATTTGTTGAGAAGAACTGAAGTTAATGATGTTAATGTTGAAAGATAGTTAGAAATGGAAATGGAAGATAGTTGTAATTTATAGAATTGTATATATTGGGTGTTGCATCATGTTTGTGCATTAGTTGGTGGCATGAGCTAATGGCTCAAATTGAAAATGCCTTGTGTTTTCCTGGCTAGTTGGTAGACTAGTCGACTCGTCTGGGTCAGTTTATGTTATCCGCAGTTTGAATCGGTTTTTCGGTCAATTCTTTTCGACGAGTTAACCTTAACTTACTTGACCCGATTTGACTCGCCGACTTAACTCGTTGAAGTTGACCTTGGATGAAAGTTGACCGTTGACTTGACCTTTGACTAAACTTGGACCTAGACTATAGACGTTGACTGTTTGTTGACTCTTTGACTATTGTTGACCGTCAGTTGACCCATATGGACCAGGCCTTAAATTAAAGGAATACTTTGTTGGACTTGGGCTTCAGTCTAGTTTTCTTATTTTAATGTTTTGGACCCCTTATGGTCCGAATTGACCTTCGTTCCTTCTACAAAGTTGTAGATATTCATAAGACAAATCTAGTAGACTATAGAACCAACCTAATTGAATTAATAAACCTTTATTTGTGCTAAAGATAGATAATGAAAAGGTGTAGAATCATAAGTGGGTTTAGAACCACTAGACAGTTCACTTAACTTATAACTAGAGAATTGTATGAGATCGTGTTATCACTACACCAAAACAGACATTTTGTTACACTCGTTGACGTCGACCTTGGACCGATTGACCGTTGACTTGACCTTTGACTAAACTTGGACCTAGACTATAGACGTTGACTGTTTGTTGACTCTTTGACTATTGTTGACCGTCGATTGACCCATATGGACCAGCCTTAAATTAAAGGAATATGGACTTGGGCTTGGTCTAGTTTTCTTATTTTAATGTTTTACTATAGAACCAACCTAATTGAATTAATAAACCTTTATTTGTGCTAAAGATAGATAATGAAAAGGTGTAGAATCATAAGTGGGTTTAGAACCACTAGACAGTTCACTTAACTTATAACTAGAGAATTGTATGAGATCGTGTTATCACTACACCAAAACAGATATTTTGTTACACATATAAGTGTGACTTCTTATTTATTGTCACACATATAAGTGTAATAAATATGGTGTTATTCTTTTGTTACACATTGGTGGTCACACTAATAAGTGTAACTATAATTAATTTAAATCACACTAAAAAGTATGTCAAATCTCTTACATATATTAGTGTAACAAATTAGGCAGTAATTAAGAAAAAAAATATTTATTTTTATTCCCCCACCCTGTTTTGGATACGTACACCGACTTTCTGCAACCCACCATATTGTTAGATTTTTAACCAAAATTCACAAAAACATGTGCTTAATTTTAGAAAATAGTACCAAAAGAATTGAATCTATTAAATTAATAAACAGAAATCTTTTTCAACATCAACTAATTCAAGTTTCAAAAATTGAAGACCAACAAAAGTTAAGATTGTGTACTATAATATACAACAATCACACGGTTCACACCATACCAGTACATTTTAGACCATTTTCATTACAACAACTTGACTATCTATATCTTAATAATAAAGTAGTCCATCATTGACTATACTTAGACAGATGCTTGCCTTATTTCCTTTTACGGCTTAGCAAAGCCAATCAATTATACCTCCATATATGATTTAGGATGTGGTGCAGTAGAGCGCTCTGTAGATACATGTACTAATGAAGGTCTTCCTGCACATAGCACACATGTATAAGTATACGAGTATAACATTGAGAATAAATCTGGATCAATGTTGTGTCAGATGAGAATAACCTGAGCCTAAGTCACATTGCAACCTTTTTTTTTACAAAATTGCTCAGATACTCCTTCGCTACAAGTGTGCCCATCGTTTGGGATCTGTTATCGTTATAATGCTGATAATGTTCTCAATTATTTGACTATTAATTTACGAGTTGTAATATCACAGTCACTACAAATAAAAAGATAAAGAGTAGGATACAAGCCAAAGCACCAGACGAGAATAGCTAATCTCTGACCAGCAGAAAGGGTTCTCTAAAACTGAAAGGGTGCTTGTAAACAGTAACACTGACCGTGCAATTATCCTTGCAGCATCGCTCGCAGACAGCTTCTCTTACAAGATGAAGGCTTGCGGCAGTAACAAATAAGTCCTGCTGCAATTCCATAAAAAGATTAGGCATGATAGAAGGCTTAGGTGTCTCAACTTGAATCATACAAGCATCATATATAATATATCCTTTATGAGCATCCAAATACATTCATATGCACTAAGGATCAATTGTTGGATGCCATCAAAGGAGTAGAAATAAAATCTTCTAATGTTAAGAATACAAATGAACATAAAATATAACATATAGGTGAAGATGCAATAGATAAATTGAATATTAATATATATGTTATGCTACAACGATTACTGAAATAGGAAATAAAAACAAGAAGCTAGGATACTGCGTATGTAGGAAACACAAAATAGAGCACAACACTCAATGAAGTACAAGCTATCGTAACTAAAATGAAGCTATCTTAAAAGATGTAACTATAAAGTTTATAATTGGTAGCCACAAATGAACAATTATGCACTCCTAGAGTTTCTTATAATGCTCAAGTTAAACCCTTCAAGCGATATATTATTCACCTAATTCCATTAGTTCTTTACTATCTCTAAGACGGGCATCTTAATCCTACAAAGATAAAAATGATTAAAGATGTAACTAAATTTATAAGCAAAGCAATGTTAGAATTTCAGTTTCCAAACTTGTAAAACACCAAAAGAAACTACGTTGCATTTCAATTTAATATGTTATACATAAAGAGTGAACTTGGGCCTTACTAACAAAGCACGCACCCTTAAGCATTTTAGCTGGTGAACTAGTCAGCTTTATAACACCAAAACTCTAGAATCTAATGATGTATGTAAGCGTCTTGAATTTTAAATCTACACATACTGAAATACATTTCTATGATAAACCTTAGGAATTTGAATTAGCTACAAAGCCCAATTTTAAATCATAAACCTTCCGTAACACAAAGACAAAAAAAACTTGCCTTAAAATCCAGCAGCATGTAGTCATGATAGCCACCATTATGATGTATAATCTTTATACCAAACTCCTTTTTATTTATTTTTTTCAGGCTTTTTAGCAAATACTTTGATGTGCAGTTTTCCCGATGTCCAAAGGTGTATGTTTTCCCTGGTTGTATTGAGCTCCTCTCCTAATTTCTTCACCTGCAATTTTAAATTCAATAAAAAACCATTTGTCGTCATATTACCAGGACTTCAAATCTCCTCTCAATACCATCATTCATCACCTAAAAATTCCACGACAACAACATCTTCTTGTTTTTCAGGCATGAATATAGTGCCATGGGTTCCTTGGCAATCGTGGTTGATTTTATAACTATACAGTTTCAACTATAAGCCAAATTAAAATCCAAAAATCCCTTTCTAAGAGAATCTAAACAAAGTAATATCTAATACTTTAATGATATTCACATAAATAAAAGAAGGATATCATATTTGAAGGAAAATCCACCGTATGAGTAAGCCGCTCTAACCTGTTCCGCAATAGATTCATGAGCAACATACAGTCCTTGATTAGTATAAAGTATCGCATCTGAGGCTGTAGATGCTTCTGCTGTTATAAAAAATGCTAGCTAGTGAAATTTAAAACCCCAATTGAATATATCCACATCTTAAACCCTAGAAAAATAAGATCCCAAACTAAATCTTATACCTTAATTAACAGACTTTGTCTCAAAATCGATACAAGATTACATATAGAGTGAGAGAGATCTATCATACTTACGAGGAGAGAGAATCCTTGGAGTTGCAGGAGAAGGAAGTTTTTCTACATGTACAGTTATGCCTAGGAAGAGAAGAAAAGAAGGCGAGGAAAAGTAGAAAACGTGGGAGGCTTTCAGGTTTTTTAACCATAAATAATTTTATCTGAAAAAAAAATTAAAATAAAATACAGCTCGGAATAATAATTTTCGGATCTAATCAAAAGTCACACTTAAAAGTGTAACATAATAATAGAAATTAAAATTATGGATTAATGTAACACTTTAGCGGATTGTCACATTAATATGTGTCACATATTTTGTCACACCTATGTGTGTAACAATTCAGTGTTACAAATTACTGAATTTGGTGTAGTGTATGTACCTTGTATGAGCCTTTGGGCTAATTTCTTAGAGTACTTTTGTGATTAACAATTGGTCTATATTAACCACGAACGATTCAAAGGATGAACCAGTGTATTATGGATTTCGAGGTAGGCGAGGCCGGTCATCAATTCAGGTGGGAACCTTATAACCTTCTTGTAATCATTGAGTTTCCTTTGCAAGTATGATTCTCTTTTACTATCCATATGAATGTATATTGTGATTGCATTGAACGATGGTTGTTTTGAATGTAATTGTATGTGTGTGATATGCGTTATGAGATTTCCCTGCGAGGAGTGTCTGTGTTTTCCCCACGGCTCTTATCTAAGTCAAGTAGGGCGGTATTCCATCCGTCGGCAATAGTATTAGTAGGGCGGTACGCCATCCGTCGGCAATAGTATTACATTTCTGCTTATTATGATAGTAGGGCGGTATGCCATCCGTCGGCAATAATATTACATTTTCTGCTTATTATGATAGTAGGGCGGTACGCCATCCGTCGGCAATAGTATTAGTAGGGCGGTATGCCATCCGTTGGTAATATTATATATACTATTTTATTTGAGGGAAATCACTCGTATGCATATCATACTTGTTTGTCTAACTTTCTGATCTTGATGAAAATAAGCCGAATGTTTAGATTCATCTTATTTCTTTCAATTTATATTCTTTTATATCTATGAAGCATATTAATGATTACTTGCGAGTTATATGTTGTCATTGAGCACCCTTTTGGGATGATGTGCTCACTCGTTCCCACTTCAGTTTTCAGTTGCCCGAGGAAATGGTGCACGTGAAGATATTCGTCTCATTAGTTTAAAGCGTTACCGAATTGTGTTACATTTATGTATCTTTTGTATATGTGAATTCTTTATTTAATGTAAAACAACATATTAATAGGTTAATAACATTTGAGAGTTCTTCAATTATAAATATCAGAGTGTTGGGTTCAAGTATATAGCACTTTCTACAATCATGATTCTTTGAATCGGTAATCTAGTTTTGATGTTTCAATTAGGTTGTAATCCCTATCTGATAATCAGGTTTAGTATTTGGGGCGTCACATAACGGCTCTATTCTAAGCCAATACAATGCTTACGGCTCCATTCTAAGCCGATCAACGCCAACGCTCCATTTCACGCCAAGTCTATGCTAGCGGCTCCGCTTCGCATTCCAAAGCCTGGCCCAGAATACGCACAACCATTCCAGATCGAAGCCAACAGCTTACATCTCAACTATCCTCTACCACTCCGCAGCCTAACCTGCAGCGCCACAAGTAGAATCTATGTAAGGCCTCCAACACAAGGATCACAAATTCTCAGGACACTCTCTAAAAAGGTTAGACGAATTTTCCTAGCCATCTTTCATGACCCGCTGCTTCGATTTTGTCCTCGTTTGTCACCATCTTATGCTTACCCCGCAACAATGCTCCTGTTCCGAGCTAAGCAGGGGAATTAATATTGATGGTGGCTTTTAGCTTAGGGATAAAATCGTAAAACCGTACATCTGGCATGACGTCACTATGACCAATAGCGCATTTATTGAATCAATCAGCGTATTTACATAAGAATTACCAAGGTACCTTTTTTTATACATGTGTCATGTTCCACGACAGAACCCTTAGTATTAACTGACATCACCTCTGTATACATCTAACCCTAATTATCCCACCGTGCCAATGGCAAACCATGCCAGCCACGTCTCCGCGCCAAGGCATGCTAACCATGCCAGCCACACCACCGTGCCAATGGCAAACCATGCCAGCCACGTCTCCGCGCCAAGGCATGCAAACCATGCCAGCCGCACCACCGTGCCAATGGCAAACCATGCCAGCCACGTCTCTGCTCCAAGGCATGCCAACCTTGCCAGCCGCACCACCGTGCCAATGGCAAACCATGCCAGCCACGTCTCTGCGCTAAGGCATGCCAACCATGCCATACGCACCACCGTTGTAACACCCCGTGTTTTTAGCATGGCGCATGCTAAAAGATGCGCCATTTGCTTGTGATGAAGCTTCATACAAAGCTTCCTTTGCATGGTGAGATGCATTTGGCCCTGGGCCATATCTGGTGCCAAGTAAGGCACATCGCATGTACATATTGGCTAAGGCCAATACGGCATTGGTTGGAAGCTACATTGGCCAAGAGCCAATCTTGCATCAAATGATGCATTAGGTAAGTTGGGTAGATGACCTTGAAAATGTACAGCCAACATGGTTGGACATCGGGTTGGCAGTGGACAGCCAACATGGCTGGAGATCGGGTTGGTAATGTATAGCCATCACGACTGGACATTGGTGTGGCCTATGGGCCAAAGTAGGAAATACAGCCATCACGGCCCTTCATCGGGTTTGGCTCGGGAAATGTTCAGCCATCCTGGCCGGACAGTGGGCGGCATGTGAGCCGGGGACGAATGTACAACCATCTTGGCCGGTTATTCAGGAAAATACATGGCAACGTCCATGAATAGTAAACGGGGAGTTGATGAAAGTTTATTGGTCCCCTAATCAGAGTTGTAAAAATGTCAAATTTACATATATAGGGAGGGGTAGTTGGTTGAAGGTGCATATGCGGACTATGTACCAAGTAAGCTTCATAGCTTGGCCGGAACGGTATGAATGATGCTCATGCCTCATTCTTAGTCGCGCAGCCTTACGAATGGAGCATATGATGTTGAGGCATCACTATGCCATTCCACGGACTCGATGATGCATCACTTGGATGTATTTGTGGAACGGCCTATACGGACTAGGACATTACCACTGTTGCTTGGCCACGGCCTAGCAAACGAGTTGGAATGAGTTTCTTGTCCCTTCGTGGATGAACTACGGTCTGTGCTTGATCCCTTTAGAGTAGGGAAGGGTACGTAGGCAGCCGCAATGAGTTGTTGCATTGCCGGTCCAGCACGTTGGCCCCTCATATCATCTAAGCTCGGTAGCTCGACGCAAGAGATGATTGTGGCCAGACTTGATGAGGCTTAGTTGCATGCCAGTAAGTGGATGCTCATACTTCCTATCAAGTTGGAAAGAGTTGGTAAGCGAGGTAACGTAGGAAATGGCAAGGGCTTGGTGCGGCCTACGCTAAATTCCAAGGCTTATGCCTGGACAAGACACGACAATATGACGGTTGCTCAGCTGGCTAGGAAATTCAGTGATGAATTCCCTACGTAAAGGCAAAGCCAGAGATGCATGAAAAATGCATTGGCATTGGCATTATGGCCTTAAATCCTTCTGCGGACGAGGGTGACTTTGGAACGGTATGGAAGCTAAGATAGTTGCATCATGCTCCACGAGCATGCTTGCAAGGGCAGATGGACGTGCATTTGCCTGGGGATGAGGCCCAGATCGTAGCTTCAACATGGCGCATCGGGGAATTTACGGCCTGTGGGGCAACGCGCCAAAGGCGTAATTTTACGGTCTGTCACAGTTGGTATCAGAGCAAGTTCTGAGATAACTCTTGGAATGTGCGGAGTGGACTCGTCAAGCGAGTATCTTCCTTAACAGAAAACTTTAAGTTGAAGAGTAGGCCAACTTTTGCGCGGAAAGAGTTGGTAACTGCTATGCCAGTTACATTGTGAATCGAGTTGAGCTTGTATAAGTGCTGTGAGTTTTCCAGGCCTCTGTGGCACCCCGCTTACGAGCATCCGGAAGACCGTCTGAGACGGTGGGTAGATAATGGGACTGATCATCCCCACACGTTGGCACTAGCCAAAGGTGTGCGTTGTCAGGCCCGGCTAGCATCCCACTTATGAGTGGCAACCCGGTAAATACATCAGGGACGGTGGCTTGCATCCAACTGCACCGGCATTAGAGATTGGTCCTCACAGTGTTGTGTTGAGTTTTGCCTTGTCATTTCGATGACATCTTTGAACTTGTGAATCTTAGGGATTCCTTGGTGGTAGTATGGGATGTTATCTAGGATACCTTGTCGAGATATCCTCTTGGCACTGGCCAATTGCGATTCTTGGTTTTGTTGTGGGCACTTTTTGGATTCCTGCGCAGGTGGTATGGGACATGTTCTCAGAAGGTCTAAATTGTTGTTCATGACAACTTGAAGAAACCCGTGATTTCTGAGCATCTGGTATGGGACTTTTACTCAGGAAATCCAACTCGAAGAGATTGTCCATAATAGTTTTGGTTTTGAATTTCGGGGACGAAATTCTTTGAAGGGTGTGATAATGTAACACCCCGTGTTTTTAGCATGGCGCATTCTAAAAGATGCGCCATTTTATTGTGATGAAGCTTCATCCAAAGCTTTCTTTGCATGGTGAGATGCATTTGGCCCTGGGCCATATCTGGTGCCAAGTAAGGCACGTCGCATATGCATATTGGCTAAGGCCAATATGGCATTGGTTGGAAGCTACATTGGCCAAGAGCCAATCTTGCATCAAATGATGCATTAGGTAAGTTGGGTAGATGACCTTGAAAATGTACAGCCAACATGGCTGGACATCGAGTTGGATATGTACAGCCAACATGGCTGGACATCGGGTTGGCAGTGGACAGCCAACATGGATGGAGATCGGGTTGGTAATATACAGCCATCACGGCTGGACATTGGTGTGGCCTATGGGCCAAAGTCGGAAATACAGCCATCACGGCCCTTCATCGGGTTTGGCTCGGGAAATGTTCAGCCATCCTGGTCGGACAGTGGAACTGGCATGTGAGCCAGGACTGAATGTACAGCCATCTTGGTCGGTTATTCAGGAAAATACATGGCAACGGCAGTGAATAGTAAACGGGGAGTTGATGAAAGATTTTTGGTCCCCTAATCAGAGTTGTAAAAATGTCAAATTAACATATATAGGGAGGGGTAGTTGGTTAAAGGTGCATATGCGGACTATGTACCAAGTAAGCTTCATAGCTTGGCCGAAACGGTATGAATGATGCTCAGGCCTCATTCTTAGTCGCGCAGCCTTACGAATGGAGCATATGACGCTGAGGCATCACTATGCCATTCCACGGACTCGATGATGCATCACTTGGATGTATTTTACGGAACAGCCTATACGGACTAGGCCATTACCAATGTTGCTTGGCCACGGCCTAGCAAACGAGTTTGAATGAGTTGCTTGTCCCTTCGTGGATGAACTACGGTATGTGCTTGATCCCTTTTGAGTAGGGAAGGGTATGTAGGCAGCCGGAATGAGTTGCATCATTGCCGGTCCAGCACGTTGGCCCCTCATATCATCTAAGCTCGGTAGATCGACGCAAGAGATGATTGTGGCCAGACTTTATGAGGCTTAGTTGCATGCCAGTAAGTGGATGCTCATACTTCCTATCAAGTTGGAAAGAGTTGGTAAGCGAGGTAACGTAGGAAATGGAAAGGGCTTGGTGCGACCTATGCCAAAGTCCAAGGCTTATACCTGGAAAAGACACGGCAATATGACGGTTGCTCAGTTGGTTAAGAAATTCAGTGATGAGTTCCCTACGTAAAGGCAAAGACAGAGATGCATGAAAAATGCATTGGCATTGGCCTTATGGCCTTAAACCCTTATGCGGACGAGGGTGACTTTGAAACTGTGTGGAAGCTAAGATAGCTGCATCATGCTCCACGAGCATGCTTGCAAGGGTAGATGGACGTGCATTTGCCTGGGGATGAGGCCCGGATCGTAGCTTCATCATGGCGCATCGGGGAAGTTACGGCCTGCGGGGCAACGCGCCAAAGGCGTAATTTTCCGGTCCGTCACAACCTTACCAATGGAAAACCATGTCAGCCACGTCTCTGCGCCAAGGCATGCCAACCATGCCAGTCGCACCACCGTGCCAATGGCAAACCATGTCAGCAACGTCTCTACGCCAAGGCATGCCAACCATGCCAGCCGCACCACCGTGCCGATGGCAAACCATGCTAGCCACGTCTCTGCGCCACGGCATGCCAACCATGCCAGCCACGTCTCTGCGCTAAGGCATGCCAACCATGGCAGCCGCACTACTGTGCCAATGGAAAACCATGCCAGCCCCGTCTCTGCGCCAAGGCATGCCAACCATGCCATCCGCACCACCGTGCCAATGGCAAACCATGCCAGCCATGTTTCTGCGCCAAGGCATGCCAACCATGCCAGCCGCACCACCGTGCCGATGACAAACCATGCCAGCCACGTCTCTGCGCTAAGGCATGCCAACCATGCCAGCCGCACCACCATGCCGATGGCTAACCATGCCAGCCACGTCTCTGTGCCAAGGCATGCCAACCATGCCAGCCGCACCACCGTGCCGATGGCAAACCATGCCAGCCACGTCTCTGCGCCAAGGCATGCCAACCATGCCAGCCGCACCACCGTGCCAATGGCAAACCATGCCAGCCACGTCTCTGCGCCAAGGCATGCCAACCATGCCCGCCGCTCTACCGTGCCAATGACAAACCATGCCAACCACTTCTCCACGCCAAAACGAAGGGTTGCAATAATCAACGATTACCCTTCTCTTCGAGATACAGATCTCGACCATCCAAGTTTGCCACCTAACGCACGACAACTTGCGGCCTAAAGCCAAAACACACGGTTTGCACCTAAACCCTAATTTGGTCGCGCCTACTCTTTGACAAGGCCATGACTCAACGCTGGCTGCTACAAACGAAGGGTTGCAATAATCAACGGCTACCCTTCTCTTTGAGATGCAGATCTCGACCGCACAAGTTCGTCACCTGACGCATGGCAACTTGCGGCCCAAATCCAAACCACACGGTTTGCACCTAAACCATAATTTGGTCTCGCCTACTCTATGGCAAATCCATGCTCAATGCTGGCTGCTAAAAACGAAGGGTTGCAATAATCAACGACTACCCTTCTCGTTGAGATGCAGATCTCGACCACACAAGTTCGCCACCTGACGCATGGCAACTTGCGGCCTAAAGACAAAACACACGGTTTGCACCTAAACCCTAATTTGGTCGCGCCTACTCTATGGCAAAGCCATGCTCAACGCCAGATGCTACAAACGAAGGGTTGCAATAATCAATGGCTACCCTTCTCTTTGAGATGCAGATCTCAACCACACAAGTTCGCCACCTGACGCATGGCAACTTGCGGCCCAAAGCCAAAATACACGGTTTGCACCTAAACCCTAATTTGGCCGCGCCTACTCTATGGCAAAGCCATGCTCAACGCTGGATGCTACAAACGAAGGGTTGCAATAATCAACGGCTACCCTTCTCGTTGAGATGCAGATCTCGACCACACAAGTTCACCACCTGACGCATGGCAACTTGCGGCCCAAAGCCAAAACACACGGTTTCCACCTAAACCCTAATTTGGCTGCGCCTACTCTATGGCAAAGCCATGCTCAACGCTGGATGCTACAAACGAAGGGTTGCAATAATTAACAGCTACCCTTCTCTTTGAGATGCAGATCTCGACCATACAAGTTCGCCACCTGGCGCATGACAACTTGCGGCCCAAAGCCAAAACACACGGTTTGCACCTAAACCCTAATTTGGCCGCGCCTACTCTATGGCAAAGCCATGCTCAACGCTGGATGTTAAAACGAAGGGTTGCAATAATCAACGACTACCCTTCTCTTTGAGATGCAGATCTCGACCACACAAGTTCGCCACCTGACGCACGGAAACTTGCGGACCAAAGCCGAAACACACGGTTTGCACCTAAACCCTAATTTGGCCGCGCCTACTCTATGATAAAGCCATGCTCAACGCTGGATGCTAAAATGGAAGGTTGCAATAATCAACGGATATCCTTCCCTCTGAGATGCGGATCTCGACCGTTCAAGTTCGCCACCTAACTTATGGACCAAAGCCAAAACATCACGGTTTGCATCTAAACCCCAAATTTGGCCGCGCCTATTCTTTGGAAAAGCCATGTCGACTCTACCAAGGCCACTGGCATGCCACACGTAACACCTTGCTACACGTTTACCCATGAAAACACTCGAGACATCTAACACATGTCACAAACTGGGGGATGCTCATAGAGGGTATTGGTTTGGCGGTTTACAGCATGCGGCGTACACTACGCCCGTTACATGAAAGTGTCATAAAAATAAGGCGGTTAGTAAATACAGGGAGTAATGGTGAAACACTTTCCTTCATTATGGAAAATCAATTCCAGGCATTACCGGTTACCACCTCCTCCCATTTACTCATCCGTTTCTATTTCTTACAAGACCAGAGTACGTTTCACTTTGACTTGTATAAATAGGTCTTACCTATTTCCACCGAATAACAAGTTTTTGGTCAGGAGCATACAACACTCAGAAATCACTTGCTAGTTTTCCCATCTGTTAGCTTTCACTTTCTGATACAAGTCAAACAACTACTCTTCCAGAATCAACTATTCTGGTCTCAACACTTTCTTCGCTTCCCTCCCTAAAACCAACCCTTCTCCTTCACTTTGTGACCGAAGCAAGTCCGGAACGGCCATTTCTTGGTTTAGGCTGGATTTGTACAGATTGATTGATCTCTCGAATCAAGTACTCCCAAAGTACATTGTTTAGGGTTTAGACTCAGTTTCTCACCCACTCACGCGAAATTACTGAAATCAGCAGAAACCGTTTTCACCCTCAAACAACAGGTTAATGTACTCTTCAAAGAGAAGGCCCCTAGGTTTGCAGCCGATGGGTGGGGAGTTCTAAAAGAATGTGGTAAACAAATATAAAGAGACTAAATGTAGAAATCGGCTAAAAATAATAGAGGAAGAGAAAGGAAGGATACCTTAGCGGGGAAGAAACGACCAGAGGAATATCCAAGGGTTTCGTCGGTTGAGTACGCCTTCTTTTCTTGGAGCCGGATGGAGGCAAAGCACTACCCTTCCCATCCTCTTGAGACGACTCATCGCCCGGAAGAGGATCCCAGCTAGTGACAATCGGACGAAGAGGGCGACCTTTGATGCTGGAGGATATCTTGTACTTCTTGGCAGTCTCAGCATTCAGCTTCACACGACCCGATGCGTGCATCTGTTTAAAATCATTCTCGGTTAGAGACGGAGGAGCATACGGTTTTTTGATGAGAAGGTTCAGCACATTCCGGGTAATACTATTACGATACCCAATCCACTCATTGGTAACGCTAACATGTCGGCGGAGCTGAGGTTGGCAGAAATCAAAAAAGCATTGGCGGTCACTCATCTGAAGACCACTCTTGAAAACAAAGCGATCAAAATTTTTCCGAACTTCTCTGTCCTCCTTTATCGAGGAAGGGAGGGGAGGGTCATAAGTATTAGAGCATAGCTCGGTTGAACCCACCAAGCGTTGGTATGTCAAGTTTGGTTGTCATATTTTAGTGAATCAAAACTCATGTTAAGAGTCGCTTGATTATGTACTAAAGTCAACTTCGTATAGGTTAGCTTGAAAGTATTAGGATATGATACTTTACAATCATTGCGAAGACTTGAAGATGTGAAGAAGCAAGGAGATACAACGACAACAATCATCCTTCCACTTGAGGTTAGTGATATTTGACTTGAACTGTTTCATTCCCTAATGTATCTTTCAAGTCATGCATATTGAAAACAAAACTACGAAGCATATTTGAACTCTAGATAGACATAGTATTAAGGAATACAATACGAGGTTTATTGCTTAACCATTAAACTTTGTAGATAAGACATCTCCATAATCATTTGAATGCTATTGTGATTATGTATGGGTATGAGGTGAGGATTTCATCCTAGGGAACAATGTTTTACATGTGTTCTTAGGAAGTAAGTTCATAAACTTGTTTGTGAATCGAAAAGGAAATCGCCAGGCGTTATTGGTTTTGTTATTCATTGCATATCTTATGAACAACCAATATGTGTGATTGAGTATAACCGTTCACGACTTGTTGTGTTCTTGGTAGAACTATTCACAAAGGACTGACCTATGTATTGGTATGACTTTTATTAGTGAAACCGATCTTAAGTAATCACCTGAGATGGTATGATCGGGTTTGTGATTTTCAGTCTGACCAAATATGGGAAAGGGGAACCGATCCTAGTAAGAGGTGTAATACATCACAAAGGGAAACCGATCCTTGTATGAGGTGCAACAAGGTTTATAGCATAAAGGGGAACCGATCCTATGAACATGTGCAACACATTTTTAGGCAAAGGGTAACCGATCGTATGGACATGTGCAACACATATAAGTTAGATACCATATATATGTGGGGAACCGATCCTAGTACCTAGTCAACCAAATTTTGGAAAGCTAGTGTGACTATGCACAGTACTCACATGGAAGGTAGAACCGAAACTTGTTTTGGTAGAACCGTTAAACCCATGATTGTGATTGAATGTTATTTGATCAATCGCATAGTTCTTGAAAGTCAGATGAACCAATTCTAAACTTGTTTGGAAGTGTGGAAAATCGGTTTCAAGGTTGTAAGTGTGAAAGATAACATACAAAGTTAAGATGTCGACATACTTTGAACACGTGCCATGAATGTTTATTTCTTTAATTTTTCAAAGTTATTCCTTAATAACTAAGGGAAGAGAATCCCAGGATCGAAACATAAATAAGTTAAGAATCTTTTAATTAAGGTATTTAACTTCATTTTGTAGGGAAATAAGAATTAGTTATGTGCATTTACTAATTAGATATTTTCCGAGAGATTTCGATCATTATTTTTGGACAGAGCATTTCCAGGAATTATGGAGACCGAATTTGTGCTTTAATGAATATCTTGAGAATATTTTCGGTTTTGGAAATTCCTTGGTGTCCTTCCTTGTCTATAAATACTTGAAGTTTGCCTTTCTAGCAAACTAATCCTTCGTAACAACAGACTTCCTCTTTGTTGTGTTGTTACTGGTGTAGCCGCCTATTTGGAGAGGAGAGTAACCTAATTAGGCTAAATCTATTACGGCCGCTCAGTTTAAAGTCTTCTTTGGGATTGAGAAGCTCTACGAGTACCATTGGTGGGAAACTAGATAATTGCGGTTTATCTTTTGTTTTCTTTAATTTGATTGACTAACGGTGGTTGAACTTTGATTGCACCTAGTTTGTTTATGCTTTAGAATCTTCTCTTCTGATATAAGATTCACTCAAACTAGTTCAGAGTTTCGACATAGATCTTTAGACTGTTGTTAGTTCTAAAGATGATCTTGTGATAATCCATTGTTAACAGACCTCGTTCTGTGCGTGATTGATCAAAAGAGATTCAAGTGATTGTTTGCAGGTGTTTATTGAAGATCTAAGAAGATTTGAAGACAAAGAAGATATTGAAGATTTCTGATTTGTGGGTTCATAATCTTTGGTGTGCACGATACTTGTTTCGGTAAAAGAGGATCCAATTAATAATCGGTTTATCTTTGTGATAGATTGGATTGATTAATTGAGTAGATCGGCATCAACACAATTTTTTGGATTAATAGTGTTGTTGGCTTAATCTTAAACGATTACTTCGGTAATTGAATATACGATAGATCTAAGGACCTGACGAAGGAGTTTATGTTAAGATAAACGGAAGAGCCTTTGTCCAACTCATATCACTTGGTTGAATAGAGTTGATACCAAACAAATTTGGTGTTCCTTTACTGTTTGGAATACGAACCAAAGGAATTGTTCCAAGTACGTGATTAAGGTCGGAGGCGTGGGAATACAGACGGAACTAGGTGAATTATAGGTTTAGTTGCTTGGTCTCAACTTGTAGATGGTGGATTTTCAATAAAGGTTAAAACCGTAAAACTATGAGGCATGTTTTTGACACAGCTTTCAGGCATGCAACGATTCATATTTTACGAAGCCATGATGAATATGTTTTCGAAAAGCCTCCACTAGCTGAGCGTTCGATCCCTGGCATTTCATCATTCCCTCTATGCTGAATAACATAACGCCTTCAGGATGTCGGTGATACTCACTGTTCCCTGACTGCAGGAGAGAGACCCACCTCCACATAGAAGAATAGTTGGGCGGGGGACGCCTTCAGGACGTCGGTGACACTCACCGTTCCCTGACTATGTGGAGAGACCGTGTATAGATTCAGGCGGTTCTCCATAGATTGAGAGCACTAACTCCTTCAGGTTGTAAACAACACCGTGACTCCATGAATATGCACCATTCAGAATAGATGTGACGCTTTAACTAGATAATATCTTTTCTGCAATAGATTAATTCTGCCGCGACATTCACCACTGAATTCCCAGAATAATCTATTATTGCTCCTATTCCATGGTCGAATCCACGGCCTGATCCCATGGAATGGCAATAACAATTGCTCCTATTCCATGGTCGAATCCACGGCCTGATCCCATGGAATGGCAATAACAATTGCTCCAATTCCATGATCGAATCTACGACTTGATCTCACGGAATGGCAATAAACTAATATATTATCTCATTATTCCAATTTCATGATCGAATTCACTGCTAATCTCATGGAATGGTAATAGATAACTTTATTACTCTGATTCGTGGTCGAATCCACGATCCCATGGAATGGTAATACCTATTTTATTATTCCGAATTCATGGTCGAATCCACGGATGATCCTATGAATTGATAATAAAAACTACTCACTTTTATTACTCAGTTTCATGAATCATTCTCCACCGAATTTCATGAATTAGTAATAAATACTCAACAATCGGGCATCTGGATCATCACTGAGTAAGCCCCATAAAAATGGTGTAAGTGTACTCGACAATGATGCACGACTGAGCACCCGGATGCACAAACGAGCATCCAAAAATATGGACAGATGAGGAATCCTACGCAAAATAGGAGAAATCAACAAATAATAATAAAATAATAAGAGGCGCACATGGGCCGGGCCCACCGGCCGTCCGACCATGACCTAGCCGTGGCCAGTCCCATGCCTCTCCATTATTTTTCCCTATTTTGTTATTTTCATGAACTCATGAAAACTTCCTTCAATTTAGCAACTTTCCTTGTTTGTGCAAAACTCATGAATTCCCCATAATTTCATGGATTCATGAAATAATATTATAAAATAGGGAAAGGTGTGCGGGACCGGGCAATCTAGCCGGCCGGCCATGCCTAAGCCGTGGACGGTCCCACACCTCACAATCCCTAGCTTTTTATAATTCCCTAAACTCATGAAACTCCTCCGTTTCAACAAAAACTCATGGATCCTCCATAACTTCATGGATTCATGAAATAATATTTATAAAATAAGGAAAGGTGTGCGGGACCGGGCAACCTAGCCGGCCGACCATGCCGAGCCGTGGTCGGTCCCACACCTCACAATCCTTAGCTTTTATAATTATTATTCCCTAATCTCATGAAACTCCTATGTTTCAACAAAAACTCATGGATCCTCCATAACTTCATGGATTCATGAAATAATATTATAAAATAAGAAAAGGTGTGCGGGACCGGGCAACCTAGCCGGCCGGCCATGCCCGAGTCGTGGTCGGTCGCACACCTCACAATCCTTAGCTTTTATAATTATTATTCCCTAATCTCATGAAACTCCTTTGTTTCAACAAAAACTCATGGATTCTCCATAACTTCAAGGATTCTCCATAACTTCAAGAATTCATGAAAAATAATATTATAAAATAGGGAAAGGCGTGCGGGACCGGGAAAACCTAGCCAGCCGGCCATACCCTAGCCGTGGCCGGTCCCACACCTTGCAATCCCTAGTCTTTTATAATTCTTATTTTCCTAAATTCATTAAACTCCTTGGTTTGAGCAAAAATCATGATTTCGTCATAACTTCTCAAATTTTGCTCAAATCATGAAAAACCAAAAGCCAACAGGTCACACGACCGGCTAGCCTCTCACGACAATTTTAAATGTTAAAATATACTTATTTTAATATTTACAAAATATTGATCAATTGAGCTTACATGCTCATTCCAACAAAAATCAAGAATTTCAGTCAAGATGAAACTCTTCTGGAAATTCACAACATTGCTCGAACGCACATCAGAAAATACTGAAACTCTCACTACGGAGACACGGGCACCACGGCAACAAGTGCATACCTTCATGACCGACCAGAGTCATCCTCAGGTCTTTCACAAAGCCGGTCCCACACGTTTTCATAATTCTGACCTAATTTGCTCAATTGCTCGTATTGGGCCCAAACTATCTCCAACCAACCTGGGGATTGCTCAAACGGCCAACAACTGGTCAAGTGACCACCAAGAGTCGGTATCATGCTCTCTTGGTAGGTCCCCATCTTTCATACCTAGGTTTTATCACCTAATGCTGAACCCAGCAATATTTCAATAAATGATGAAACCGGCATTTAATCATCATTCTATCACCAACTGTTCAACTCGGAAACCTGGTTCATGCTCACTCGAGCACTGGGAACCACATGGACGCCCATCATCCCTGTGGTACGTCCCTCTATCACTCATGACCTATTTTCAGCGATTCATCAACTATGATCTGAAATTAGGGTTTCGAATAAATGTTCTACGAATCATCATTCTGAGTAAGATTCAAACACTAATGAATTTATATTGATTCAACCACCAACATCTAAAGGATTCAACGAGATATGGCGAAACTACCATGTTTTTTCTTTAATTCTAACACCTGAGCTCTGTGTTTTTGTGAATAGACTCTTTAGATGTTTTCATCTAATCATATTGGTTCCTCAACTCCTACAACCAAGATGCTTCCATCCACTTAGATTGGTTAGTGCCATCCTTAATAAGCATAAATTTCTAGGCTCTGGAGTTTATTTATGCAACTAAAAAGTTTCCCCCATACCCCCAAACTTAAATCTAACATTGTCCCCAATGTTCTAAAGATGAAATTAAAAGCATGAACAAGGAGAAACTGTTACCACTTGAATAAAAAGAGTTAAGGAAAGATATTACCGTGTTGCATGAGAATGGGTTACCTCCCAAGAAGTGCTAAGTTTAACGTCTTCAGCCAGACTAACAAAGGATTAGTCACCTCATAGAATCATAAAGTAATAGCCGGAATTTCTGTGGGTCATCAAAACCAAATAAAGCTACCACAAATAAAAGGAATCTGCAGCATGCCAAGAAAATGAACAAATAAAGCATACCCTTATCTAGTTTCCTGTTTAAGACAACTATATCTAGTTGTGGTTCAGGTTCAGGCTCTATGAAAAGATCTAAATAAATTTCTTTGGGCAGCATTTCCTCATAAATATGATCCGAAAGATCAAGTTCTAAGGTCTGGAAAAATTTAGAAGCACACAATATAACCTGAATAATTGAGGATCCTCTAAGTCAATCATATTTGACTCACACAGTTGACCACAATGAAAGTGGTGGTCATTCTTAAGCAAATATGTCGTTTCTATTTTCCTAAAATAATTAGGTTTAGTCTCAAAACTTAATAACTGGCACATTTGGAATTTAAACATTCCCACAATTGGAAGAAATAATTTTGGTGGGAAAACAAAATCAATCTGGGTATCACAGCCTGGGTAAACCACATCAACCAGAGGATGGGTTTCTAATAACTGAACTTCCTTATGGACATCACTAGGTTCAGGAAAACGTGTATGAAGAGAATCTTTTAAAATGGTTGAGGCACATATGTCAAGTCCCAAGTGAGGGATCTCTGTAAGAGCTAAAGGTAAGGCACAGGAGAATAATAATCACCCCAAAACTTAGAGTTTTGGGTGTCTCTAGATAGACTAGCTACAATTTCCCTAATTTCTAGATCATCAGAATCCTGAAAAATGGTCAATTGCTTTGTGTAGATTATACTCAGGTGATGCATCCTCACTCAAATTTAAAAGCTCTACGAGTTCATCTTCTTCGTCTAAGACTAATGTTTCTAAATCGCTAGACTCAAAAACAATATTCTCAGAATAAACTCGTTCCTCTAAACCATTATCAGCTTCGTAAAAAGGAAATTCTACATCGTCTAAAACAGTATCTCTAGTCAAATCCTCGTCCTTTTGAATAGGTGAATAATTGTTAAAATTATTAGGATCTGAACTAGAAATAACATTATTTTCTTGAAGGTCAATATTTGAAGTAACAAATTCCTGATTACTATGCCTACATATTTCAGATTCTTTATCGACACTATCCTCGTCATAATCATCATTATAATAACATGAAAATGGTCGAACCTCGTCATAAAAAAGTAGTGTTACCAATTCTAACCTCGTCATCTTGATTATGCAAATAACTATCCTCATTTTCAAGGGTACTATTGGCAACACTATATTGGAAATTAAGACTATCTTGAGCAAGTTTTTCCACAATCCTATTTGTATTCTCAGTAAATTGCTTGAGAGACTCTTCTAGAGACATCCTAGTTGACTGCTCTGGGGACTCGTCCGGAATATTAAAGGTTTCCTTCATAAATAAGGAATGATTCTTGAAAGCCTCTTCTAGAGAAATAGACGAATTGTTTTGCTCATATAATTGATGGGTGTGCGAATAGTAATTGGGCTCACCATGGTATGAACCATAACCTTGAAATGGGGGATGCTCCCAACCACTATTCATACTATGGTAAAAGTTGTAATGTCTATTTTGAAAATCAGTCGGATATTCATTGTATTGGCTATTATAATACCAGTTTGACATTCTATTTTTGCATGGGTTTATGTTGTCAAATAAAACCCACTGACAGGGGATTCGTGGGTGGATAGAGTCTTACCTCCCGTACCAGACGGACGATGAACCGTTGAAGTCGACTCAGGCCACGACTCCTATGTCAGTGTACGAACCCGAGGGGCCGAGACAGTATCGTAACTGCCGTCCTTCCAAAATCTTCTTCACTCCTTGGACTCCTCTTTTCTTTCCTTCTTTGGCGATGCTTTCTTTTTATAGCACTTTTTCTTTCCTTATAGCTTCGCTCCAAATCTGAAAAGAATCAAAAAATACCAACGGCGTAAAAGAGAACAAAAAATAATAAAAATAAACCTAAAACAAATCTAAATACAAGTCCGCGTCGGCGGCGCCAAAAATTGATGTTGTTTTTACAGTGGTAAGAAAGTTGTCATTCACTCAGACTTGTTGAGATTGGTTTTAAGACTTAAAAAGAGAAAACGCTAAAATAAAGAAAATATGTACACAAGTTTTGTCACAAATATCGAGAGGTACTAAGACTCGGGATTCCACCAATTCTTATATTCATGTGGTTCAACTAATAATTCTATACATCCATAGCTCAAGTAATTGACTATAATTTATTTCCGAAAGTAGATTTTGAAAGTAGTGATTGTATATCTAAAGCATGAGACATCAAAACACTTAAGAAAGCATGACCCATCAATTGAAATCACAATCACTCAATAAAAACCATAAAATAATTAATAATCCATGCAAAAGTCATGAAAGAATTAAATAGAATTACCACACGCGTGAAAAATGGCTTCCTCCGTCATCTCAGTATTGGGGTTTAGCTCCTCATATTATTCACGTGCTCAAAATAGTTGTTCATGGCTCAAATAGGTGAAAAACAAGAGAAAACTAATAAAGCAGACAGTTCGCAACGTTTTATAGGCGTTACAAACTGACTGTTACAGAGACTTATTGCAATAGGAACTGTTAAGGAAACGATAAAACTGATATGTTGTAAAATAAAAGACTGCTCTAGTATGTCTAATGTTCTTCGTGTTCTTCAGCAGCAGCAGCAGAACCTGGTTTCCTGCAACCTCGATTTCTCGGCTCTGTGGTGTTCTAAACTTCCCCTAAATTTCTCTAAACTTCAATACCTCCCCCTGGAACTCGACAAAGCCTTTTATACACTTCAGCAACCTCAAAATCCCGATTAAATTTCTTCTTTTCTTTTCGTGGAAGTCACGGCAATAATTTCTTCCCTTACTTGTTTCACACGTTTCTGATCTTTCCAACTCCTCCCCAAATCTTCCTTAGATAGAAACTCATCTTAGGAAATAATATCTCGCCTTTAGTCTCCCTGTAATACCAAAAACCAATTCATACAGGGTCCGTGTATAACTCCACCTCTGTTTCTATCCAACTCGAGTTCTAGCCCAATCCAGCCCAACTAAACATCCATACCAGCATTGTATTGCCAAAACAGGCCTAGCCCATGAAAACCAGTGATTCAATCTCCTTGAAACTGGTCCAAATCATCAGCCCTAAATCCGCAGCTTAAACCAAAATTTTCCCGCCAATTTGAAATTCAATTTGGAGAAGATGACCTCCCCTTATCCTGTTCCGGTGTCCCTTTAGCAATTAGGGTTACAATTAGCAATCCTTGGGGTGCGAATAGCAATATGTGGGGTACGAAGAGTAATTCCTTGGGCTGTAAATAGTGAAAACTTTTGGGTGCCTTTATCGCGTTTCTGGGGTGCCTTTAATACTTTCTACGGGGTACTTTCCGAACCAATTTTGCCGCAAAAGCCTATTTCTCCAAAAACACCTACAAAAACATAAAATGATCAAATAAGTACAAAATCGAGCACTAACAATACACAGTATTGAGAACAAATTAGACACAAAAATGTGTCTATCACTCATGACCTATTTTCAGCGATTCATCAACTATGATCTGAAATTAGGATTTCGAATAAATGTTCTACGAATCATCATTCTGAGTAAGATTCAAACACTAATGAATTTATATTGATTCAAAGAACCAAAGATTCGAATTAATCATATAATATTTGGTAATCTACCAATATTTAATATTTTATTGGGTCATGTCACCAATACATATTTCGTCAAATTGAGCAACACTTGCTCGGTTGCTCAAATATTGATCCAGCTATCAATATTTAGTAATCAGTAATTTGTCGAATTGAGCAATATTTGCTCAATTGCACGTCAAGTTATCAATATTCAGTATTTTGTCGAATTGAGCAATACTTGCTCAGTTGCTCGTCAAATTCTCAATATTCAGTAATTCGTCGAATTGAGCAATACTTGCTCAGTTGCTCGAATATTGATCCCACTATCAATATTCAGTAATTTGTCAATAATTCGTCAAATCGAGCAATACTTGCTCAGTTGCTCGAATAATCCACATATATTCAGTAACTCATCAATATTCAACAACTCGTCGAATTTACAATATTTTCTCAAACGAGCAACATTAACATTCATGAATCGCTGAGCATTAACATGCTCGATTCAACAAAACCTAGGCTCATTGTTTAATCAGTCAACAACTGACAAACTAAATACACGTCTGTCATACAGACTCCACGATTCGTGAGACATCAATCACGTCAAATTGGGGGATAACAACTAGGGTTTTGGTATGGCGGCCTACAGCACGTGGATTTCATCCACGACGAGAAATGTGCGTAAGTTGTGTAAACGGTTGAAGGAGTTAGCAAAGTAGTGGGTGCACGATCCGTCAAGTCTCCACACGACATGGAACTGACTTTACCACGATCTTCCACTTTCCCACTCTTTCACTCATGAAACCGTCACACTTACATGGATCAAGATGTTCACAACTCTGACAATATAAATAAGTCTCTGAATCCATGATTGAGGACAACGAAGGATCACTAGCTATCAGCAATTGTCCACACAGAATTTCTCGAGTAACTACTCTCAAGAATTCATCAATCTATCAGAACTTATTCGAACTCAACAGTTCACCAATTATTGCAGAAACCTGTTTATGGGTGAAAACTATTTCTGCCGGTTTTGGTAATTTGGGTGTATGGATGAGAAATGAATCTAAACACTAAACAAATGCACTGCACGGGAGTGCTTGTGATTCGAGAAATCAATCTGTACAACTCTGGCCTAAACCAAGAAATGGTCATTCCAGACTTGCTTCGGTCACAAAGTGAAGGAGATGGGGTTGATATTATGGAGGGAAGCGAAGAAGGTGTTGAGATTATGAAGGTGTTGACTGTTTTATGACTTGTATCAGAAAGCTGAATTGGCTTGCAGAATGTAAGCTATCAGTTCTGTCTTGTCCTGTCTTGTGGAAATAGGGAGGAGAACCTATTTATACAAGTCATTAAGCCTAACCCACGTATCTCATGGGAAGTGGAGGAAGTGGAGTGATGGAGTAGTGGAGTTGTGTGTTAGTGTCACATGACCAGTCTTGCCCACTTCTCCTGTCATCACTAACCATCCATGACTTCCTGACACGTTCTTGTGATGGCGCGTTGTGCGCTGCACGCTGTTGTTGATGGTGGATTTCCATTTAAGGTTAAAATTGTAAAAACCAGAAAATTATGCGCTAACATCTTGTAAAAGATAAAGCCATTAATAAGTGTTGAATACTTCTTCACTTTACTAATTCACCTAGAATGGAGCATGTGACAACAATCCCATTCTGTGAATTAAATACACGAAATTCATCCTGGTTGGAGCATGTAGCAACAATCCCATATACCCTGTGAATTTATAGCATTATTAATTAATGCGTGAGCAGCCTTGTATTTCTTGTACTCATTATCAGTGCGGCATGACGACTGAGTGTTGCTCTCAGCAGAGCAACACGAACCTCCAAGCATTATAATGAAAGCATGTACGAAATACCCGCATGTGTTTGCAACTCTCGGTGTGTTATACTAGCCCGATTGAGCAACTCTCGGTGTGTTATACTAGCCCGATTGAGCATCCGGACTGTCCGTATCAGTCTGGATATGATCTCGATCATCCAACTTCACCAGCATGATTGGATGGCCCAGATCAATTCCATAACCCCCAAGCAGGTATGGAATATTCGCTGCCGAACCAACGCGGACCCCGCATGGTCGGCCTCCAGATTGGCATAGCTTGCCAAAACGTCCAAACCAGAGCGGTATGGGCGGAAAACCCTAAATTAGGGTTTGCGGCACATTACATGTGTCACAAAACAGTCTCAACCATCCATCTTCGCAGGTATAGATGGAGGGTGTAGATGTAGATTCAAAAGGCCCAGAGCATGTCAACACAATCACCGTGGGCCCGCCTACATACCCGACCAATCGGTCGGGACCAACCATGTTGGTCATCCCAATTAAATACGCCCGAATAAAGCATGGTTACACGGCCGTGAAAGCCAAAATTAGGGTTTTGAGCATCACGAGCGTCCATCTTCTCCGGCACGAATGGAGGGCCCAAGATTAGATTAAGCAGGTCCGGTCATACCAACATGACCACGGTGGACCCATAAATCTCTTCACCTGGTTGGCCAAGGCATACCTTGCCTGGTTATCCCAAATCGTCCGCCCAAACTAGCGTGGATACACTTCCCAATTGTAAACTAATCTCGACCGCTCAACTTCGCCGGACGATTTGAGTGGCTCAGATCACGTTTTCATGGGACAGTCAGGTATAGGCGTGAACACCAGCCTACCACCTACACGCCAGACCGATCGTCCAAGACCGACCAAGATTGTTCATCTTGGAACGCGCGCCCGAAGTGGGCATGATGCGCGGCTTTTGCGGCACCAGATTTATGTTGCAAAATCGATCTCAACCACTCCTCTTTACCGGTCAAATTGAGTGGCCTAGATCGCACCTTCATGAGACAGTGAGGTACGGACGTGTACACCGGCATGTTGTCTACACGCATGCCCGGTCGGTCCTTTCCAAAACACTTCCCATGCTTGGTTTCGACCAAGCTGAAGAGTGATGCCTGCGCACCTCTTCAAAACCCTAATTCCATCAACGGTCGCAGATGAGTGTCTCAAAGATCATCTCGTCCGTCCAACTTCACCGGCTTGGTTATACAACCCTGGTCAGGAGTTAATTGGTCAGTGAGGCGTCATGGTAATCACCACCCGTCACTCTACCACACCATGATGCAGTACACATGATACTTCACAAGTATCGACTTCCTAAATAACTTGGTTATTTAATCTAGCATTACATGCAACTTTCTGTGGGTCCCACGATCCACACACTCGAGACATCAATCATGTCACAAACTGGGGATACATCTTTTGGGGTATTGGTCTGGCGGTTTACAGCGTGCAGCGTGCAACGCGCCATCACAAGAACGTGTCAGGAAGTCATGGACGGTTAGAGATGACAGGAGAAGTGGGCGAGACTGGTCGTGTGACACTAACACACGACTCCACTACTCCATCACTCCACTTTCTCCACTTCCCACGAGATACGAAGGTTAGGCTAAAAGACTTGTATAAATAGGTTCTCCATCCTATTTTCCAAACAAGAAACAAGACAAGTCCAGATAACAGAGGCAAGTGTTGATACAATCGTATTCAAACACCGGAACTGATAGCTTACACCCTGCAAGCCGATTCGGCTTTCGATACAAGTCATTCATAGCCGACACCTTCACATTCTCAACACCTTCTTCGCTTCCCTCCATAAGATCAACCCCATCTCCTTCACTTTGTGACCGAAACAAGTCTGGAACGACCATTTCTTGGTTTAGGCCGGACTTTCACAGATTGATCTCTCGAATCTACAAGCACTCACCGCGCAGTGCATTTGTCTAAGGTTTAGACTCATTTCTCATCCACACATCCCAAATTACCAAAACCGGCAGAAATAGTTTTCACCTATAAAAAGCTGTAAACCGCCAGACCAATACCCCAGTAAGTATCCCCCAGTTTATTACATGATTGATGTCTCGATCGTGTGGATCGTGGGACCCACAGGAAGTAGCATGTAATGCTAGGTTAAATAACTAAGTTATTTGGGAAGTCGATACTTATAATATATCGTGTGTATTCTATGCATGTAATGCATCGAATATATTTAGCACGTATGAAGCATCGCTATTTTAAGGCTTAATGGAGTAAATCACGATCAAGCGTCTTAAAATAGCATCACATATAACCATCTTCGAGTGATCGTTTGGAGGCTGCATGGGCGAGCCATGCTTTTACCGATCACTCTATGTGGAAGAGTGGTGGACGGTGATCATGGGAATGCTTCATTGGTCGCTTGACTCTTTGCCTGGGCTGTTCAACCAAGCCGGTGGAGTTGGACGGATGAGATAATTTTATGACACTCATCTGCGACCGTTGATAGAGTTTAGGGTCTTGAAGAGGTGCGCAAGCATCACTCTTGCCTTGGTCGAAACCAAGCATGGGAGGTGTATTAGGCAGGACCGACCGGGCATGCGTGTAGACAGCTTGCCGGTGTACACGTCCATACCTCATTACCCCATGAAGATAAAATCTAGGCCACTCAATTTGTCTGGCAAAGTTGAGTGGTTGAGATTGGTTTGCGGCAGAAATCCGTTGCCACAAAGGAATCGGGGACCGCGGGTCCATGCCTAGTTTGGGCGTACGAATCGAGGCGTTCTAGCCATGGTTGGTCTTGGCCGATTGGTCAGGCGTGTAGACGGGCCCATGGTGATCGTGTTGACATGCTCAGGACCTGTTAAGTCCACATCTACACCTTCCATTTATGCTTGCGAAGATGGACGCTCGTGATCGATTAGCGATACATGTAATATGCCGCAAACCCTAATTAGGGTTTTGGATCGGTCGTGTGTACACGACTTCAGCCTAACGGTTTGGCAGGTTATGCTCCTCCTTTGGGGAGGCCGACCATGTAGGGCCCTGTTTATGGGTGAAAACTACTCCTGCAGAATTTGGTAATTTGGGGTGTGGATGAGGAATGAATTTAAACCTTAAACAAATGCACTGCGCGGTGAGTGCTTGTAGATTCGAGAGATCAATCTGTGCAAGTCCGGTCTAAACCAAGAAATGGCCGTTCCAGACTTGTTTCGGTCACAAAGTGAAGGAGATGGGGTTGATCTTAGGGAGGGAAGCGAAGAAGGTGTTGAGATTGTGAAGGTGTTGGCTTGCTTATGACTTGTAACAGAAAGGTGAGCAGGCTTGTGATTGATGCAAGCAAGCTCTGGGTGTTGGAATACGTTTTTGTATTAACACTTGGTTTTCTGTCTCGTATGGACTTGTGTTGTTGTTTGAAATAGGGCGGAGAACCTATTTATACAAGTCATTGAGCCTTATTCACGTCTCTCGTGGGAAGTGGAGGAAGTGGAGTGATGGAGTAGTGGAGTTGTGCGTTGGTGATACACGACCAGCCTTGCCCACTTCTCTGTTCATCTCTAACCGTCCATGACTTCCTAACACGTTCTTGTGATGGCGCGTTGCACGCCGCACGCTGTAAACCGCAGACCAATACCCCCGTATGTATCCCCGGTTTGTGACATGATTGATAAACTGGAATGTGTGGATTGTGGATCCACGAAAGATAGCATGTAATGGTGAATTGAATAATCTGTGTTATTCGGGAAGTTGATACTTGTGAAGTATCGTGTGTATTTTGTGCAGTGTCTCGCATCATGGTGTGGTAAAGTGATGGGTAATGACGCCTCACTAACCAAATAACTCCGACCGTGATTGTATAACCAAGCTGGTGAAGTTGGACGGATGAGATGATCTTTGAGACACTCATCTGCGACCAGATTAATGAATATTAGGGTTTTTGAAGAGGTGTGCAAGCATCACTCTTGACTTGGTCGAAACCAAGCATGGAAAGGGATTTGGAGAGGACCGACCAGGGTATGTGTGTAGACAAAGCATGCCGGTGTGCACGTCCATACCTCACTGTCCCATGAAGGCGCGATCTAGGCCACTCAATTTGACCGGTAAAGTTGAGTGGTTGAGATCGGTTTGCGGCAGAAATCAATTGCCGCAAAGGAGTTGGAAACCGCGTGACATCCCTAGTTCGGGCACGCGTTTCAAGACGACCCATCTTGGTCGGTCTTGGTCGGTCTTGGTCGATCA
The DNA here is from genome assembly GCA_023531295.1 of Papaver armeniacum. NCBI lineage: Eukaryota > Viridiplantae > Streptophyta > Magnoliopsida > Ranunculales > Papaveraceae > Papaver > Papaver armeniacum. The sequence continues at coordinate 115,660 of JAJJWW010012937.1, forward strand.
TATCAGCGTGTAGGTGGTAGGCTGGTGTTCACACCTATACCTGATTATCCCATGAAAACGTGATCCGAGCCATCCAAATCGTCCGGCGAAGTTGAGTGGTCGAGATCAGTTTGTGGTTTGGGAGGCGTGGCCATGCTAGTTTGGACGCACGTTTTGGATGAACCAGGCATGATATGCCTTGGCCGAACACATGAGGAGGTAGATGGGCCCACGGTGGTCATCTTTGGTATGACCGGCCCTTGCTTAATCTAATTTGTGACCCTCCATTCGTGCCGGAGAAGATGGACGCGCGTGATGGCTTGAAACCCTAATTTTGGCTTTCAAAAGCCGTGCGCCATCTCTTGTTTGGGTGACAATTTTTTCACGACCAACCATGGTTGGTTTTGACCGATTGGTCAAATGTGTAGGCGGGCCCACGGTGATCGTGTTGACATGCTCTGGGCCCTTTGAGTCTACATCTACACCCTCCATCTATACCTGCGAAGATGGATGGTTGAGACTGTTTTGCGACACATGTAATATGCCGCAAACCCTAATTTAGGGTTTTCCGTCCATAATGCTTGGTATGAACGGTTTCTTGGCAAGTTAGGCCAATGACCGACCATGCGGGGTCGGCCGTGGGTATTCCATACCTGCTTGGGGGTGATGGAATTGATCTGGGGTCATCCAATCATGCTTATGGAGTTGGATGACTGCGATCAGATCATATCCGGACTGATACAAGATGGCTTTATCTTTTACAAGATGTCAGCGCATGATTTTTTCTGGTTTTTACAAATTTAACCTTAAACGAAAACCCACCATCAACATTAAGTCCCCTGCCTAGCACATAATGGTTACACTATTGTGTGGAGGCATGAGATGGTGGCATATACAAACGTAAGGAGACAAAATAAAAGAAGTCTACCTGGAGGGATTCTGGCCGTGGGCAATCCTCCATACGTGCGTGTCCACAGGCCTTTGATGAACCGGCTTTCTCCCTTAGGTGTTTGAGTCCGGAATAAGATTCTTCTTTTTACTGGGATCCTGGGCGTGGGTGCTCGCACACCGCTGGTTGAATTGCTCGTATCCAAATGCTCTTTCGATTCTTGATTAGGGTTCAAAAGAAAGCCTGACTTGGTCGGTGTTGAATCCTCGCATATCGGGCGCCGTAATCGTTTTAGGGTTTTCTAAGCATATATGCAGGTGTAGAGGTTTTGAACCATTTTTGCGATTTTTCAATAGGGCTTTCCCACAGAAACTCCGTTTCCTCATCATGTCGAACAACAGTGGATCGTCTTCTTCATACCATCCAGGATCTTCCGTTAAACGTGCACGACCTGCGTCTGAACTTCATGATAAATCCCCTGATCGTGTTCTCCGAGTCAAGAAGATCATACCGGTTTGTCTCTTTTTCCTTTTCTGAACCATCTCTTGTTCGTCATAATGATCAAGTAAATAATCCCTTCATTCTTGCAGAGATACCCTACCGGAACATGTGTCACGGTTATCGATGATGATGACTTAACCAGTCCTCTTCCTTCAAACTCAAACACATTCACCCCTGTGAACCTTGAAGACGCCGACTTGGGTATCTCATCTTATGAATATCCAAATGCAGGTCTTTCATTCGATGTTCGCATGAAATGTTTATCCTCCCGGCTACCGAGATGTCGGTGGATTCCTCGTGCGGAAGGAGTTTGTGCCTTTGTACACAAAGTTATGGAGGAAGTACGGCCATATCGCAACCAAAAACGTGGTCCGACATTGTTCCTCTCGCTTTGGTCACCATGGTAAACTGCCTTCTTCCCATGATTGCTGAGATGGAGAGTATTTCTATCCGCAACGTTCTTTGAATCAAGCCTCGAAAAGTGGGAGAATATGGTATCTACCCGTGAATCCATGGAGTTCAACGTGGGGCTGGTTGCGGCAGCGTCTTGATATCATCAAGGTTGATCGAGCTGGTATCCTTGTAAATGTTGTTTCCTTCTACGAAGGCTATTTTGGAAGAGGAGAAGGCTCTGGGCTGCAGAATCGGAGAAGGTAGAGCAGTTTGTGCGGGACTTGAAGAAAAGAACAGAAAGATATCACGCTAGACCGGGAGATGATGCTCTCAAGGAACTATAATCTTCTAGACGGCCTCTTCTAAACTTCATTCCTTTATTGTTAATGACGTTCATGTCAAAAGTTTTTAAACGTCTTTGCGGAATAAACGCATTGGTTTTTGATTGGTGAAACGAGTTTTTTCATTGACACATCTCTCGAATATAATTGATGATTCAAACAGTAATGAAAATAAATGCCCGTATTGTTGACACTGAAGAGACGGTGGTCGGGCATGATATGCCTTGAGCCACTTTCCATTGATAACTGCTTCCAGCTTGCCTCCGTCTACCTTAATGATCTTGTAGTAGCCGGTATTGTAAGCCTTGGTGACTGCGTAGGGACCTTCCCATTTTGGTGAGAATTTTGGTGCAGACATGTCTTGTTGGATGTGTTTGGCCGTTTTCAAAACCAAATCTCCCACTTTGAAAACGCGTGGTTTCACAATTTTGTTGTATGCCCTGGAAATTCGATTTATGTACACCTGAGCGCGTTCTTCTGCTTTATTCCTTCTAAAATCCAGAGTGTCTAACTCTGCTATTCTAGAGTCGGAGACTTCATCCTCGTTCCAATGGATCCCGGTTGCTGCTGCAATCCTGGCTGATGGGATTCTAATCTCTGCTGGGAGAATTGCATCCGCTCCGTAGACAAGTGAGTACGGCGAAACCCCAATGGAGCTTCTGGGTGATGTATGGTACGCCCATAGTGCCATTGGTAACTAATCATGCCATTCCCTAGGATTGTCGTGTACCGTTCGACTGATGATCCGGATCAACGTCTTGTTGGTACTCTCAGCTTGCCCGTTCCCTTGAGGATAGTAGACGGTGGAGAAGACCTGTTTAATGCCATACTCCTCAAGTAATTCCCGTACCTGCTTGTTGGCGAAGGGAGTGCCATTATCAGTGATGATATGCTTGGGCACGCCAAAACGACAAATGATGTATTCTTTAATGAAAGCCGCAATTGTTGCTCCTGTAGTTCCTCGTAGGGGAATGGCCTCTACCCATTTGGTGAAGTATTCCGTCGCGGTTATGATGTACTCGTGCTGCTTCGATGACGGTGGATTGATTTTCCCGATAATGTCCAGTCCCCCACCTGTAAAACGGCCATGGGCCGCTTATAGAGTGCGAGAGGGGTAGAAGGCGCATGAACAAGGTTCCCATGGATTTGGCATTTGTGACATCTTTGAACAAAAATGGCTGCATCGTCCTCCATGGTCGGCCAATAGTATTTCTCGTGTATTTGGAGAAACAGTTTCCTCTTCCCTTGATGTTCTCCTTCGTGTGTCTGCTCCAAAGATGATCGGGATTTCTTCTCCGGCCCGGGCATCGTAGAGAGATAACCCCGAAGCTCTTGCGATAGAGGATCCCTTCATGGAATATGAACCGCTTGGATCTTTGCTTCATCTTAATAGCGTCCTTTTGACCGGCAGGAATTATCCCATCACGGAGATAGCTAATGTAGGGTTCTCTCCAGTCCCCAGTGCGGTTCACATTAAAAATCTCTAATTGGTGTGGTGGTGCACGGCAATTTGAGCAGGACTTCAAGTAGTCCGGATTGAGCCTCCATCTCGGCCGGTAATAACCCGGGCGTTGAAGTCGCCAGGAAAGCGTTACCACCGGTGATTGTCCACAAATTTCATTGTGAATACGATCCAGTTGTAGTTGTGCTTCGTCACCTCCCGGACATCTTGACAGGAGCCATCTCGGATTCCGATGTCTGACATACCATGAAGCATGAAGAAGTTTTGCAGGGTTTTGAGACCGACCTTTCCTTGGGAGAGTGAGCTGTTGAGCTCTCGAATGATCGGAGTTCGCCAATCGTCGGTCTTGGTGTCTTTGTATTGCGGTAGCCACGTCGATTCTATGGTTCTCCTCTTCACCGTCGTGGTTTCTTCCGCCCCTTCAAACTTCAGTTTGGAAGCCAATGTTGCTAGGCAATCGGCGTGTTTGTTGTTCTTTGCGACCAACATGGGTTATGGTTGCATCGGTAAAGTAGTTTAGTAACCTCTCGTGCTTCGATCGGTACGGGGCTAGTGTTACTTCTTTCAATGCATATACTCCATTCATTTGATTCACCAAGTAACTTGGAGTCACCTCTTATCTCCGGACGTGTGACTCCGCTTGTTTAGCTATTGAAAGCCCTATGAGGAAAGCTTCATATTCTCGCGGAGTTGTTGGTGCATTCGAAGTCTAACTTGAAGGAATGTGAAAATACTTCTCCGGTTGGAGAGACTAACACCACGCCTGCTCCTCCAAGATATCGCTAGGGGTAGCGGAGCCGTCAAAATACAAGAGCCACACTTCTTCTTCCGAATAGAGACGTCAGGAAATTCTCCAGGGAGTTCTTCATGTAGTCTCGTAGTGCCTTCTCCAGGAAATGCGCGGTAAGTCCGCAACTGCTTGGCCCTTGATAGCTCTAGGCGATGCACACGTTATGTCTAGTTTGACATTTGGAGAAGCCATTTGCCTATCCTCCCAGTCAGGACCGGCTTTGAAAGTAAAAACTTCGCAGGATCGGATTTAGACACGAGTATCACCCTATTAGATAGCAGGTAATGCCTAAACTTCGAATGTAATGGATTAAGGCTAAACACGCTTTTTTCGCTCGGGGTATCTCGAGTTCGGCGTCTCTCAATATTCTATTTGAAATAGTATATGGGACGTTCGATTCTCTCATCGTCTTCTGAGCGAGTAAAGCCCCTACGGCGGTGTCACCGAAGGCGGTGTAGAGGACAAAGTGGCTTCCCTTGTACGGGAGACTTCATGACGGTTGGAGATGATAGTATTTGTTGAATTTTCCAAAAGCTTCTGTTGGGTTGCGGTCCAAACAAAGCTGGCTCCTTTCTTGCACAAGGTGGTGAATGAGGCAAAGTAAGTTGGGCTAGACCAGGGTATAAAACGTCGAATGTAGTTCACCTTGCCCATGAAACTCGGAGTTCTTTCACGGTTTGGGGAGGCGGCATTGTGAGGATAGCCTGAGTTTTGGACGGGTCTACCTTTATTCCTTCTGCGGTCACTTGGAATCCCAGAAATTTACCTGAAGAGACACCGAAAGCACATTTCAAAGGATTCATCTTCAACTTGTATTCTCGACACCTCTCAAACACTTGCCTCAAGACATTTGTGTGGTCTGCTCGAGCTTTTGACTTGACCACGATATCATCCACATAGTCTTCTACTTGTTTATGCATCATGTCGTGGAAGATTGCCGTCATAGCACGTTGATACGTTGCGCCGGCATTCTTTAAACCGAATGGCATAACGGTATAATAAAAATTGCCAAGAGGGGTTCGGAAAGCCGTCTTACTCGCATCGTGCTCATACATCCTTATCTGATTGTATCCGCTATAACCATCCATGAAAGAGAACATGCCGTGTCCGCTGGTGGCGTCCACTAACATGTCGATGTTAGGTAGAGGAAAGTCGTCCTTGGGGCAGCACTTGTTCAAGTCTCTCGAAATCTACGCAAAGACCGGATTTGTCCGTTTTTCTTCTTTACCGGGACCACATTGGCTAACCAGGTTGGATGATGAATAGGCTCGATGAAGCCAGCAGCTAGCGAGCTTCGAATTTCGTTCTTGATTTGATCCTCTACTTCATGTCCGAATTGCCTCGGAGATTGCTTGATTGGCTTGGATCCGGGTATGACATGTAAGTGATGGGTGACCAATTTTTCATCCGGACCGGGCATTTCCTCGTATGTCCAGGCAAACACATCTTGGTACTCCTTGAGTAGTTGAACAAGACTCGTACGTTCGTCTCCGTGGATAGAGTCGAACCGATAGAGACCGGCACGGGAGATTCTTCATTCCCGATGTTAACAGTCTCGAGCTCGTCAGTTGTGGAATTGGTTCCATCTTGTAGTTGCTGCGGGGCGTCTGGTACCTCATCTTGCGTTTCATCATTCTTGCAGCATTCAATTGGGCGGAGAGGCTGGGTTCCAGTCTCTCCTGCTAATTGCTAACATCGGCGCCGGTATATTGTTCTCCCCTTCGATCACATTTCACCTCGAAAGTGCGTCCCCTTTTGGTGTGAGCATGAGTTGGAGTCTCACATAGGATAGAGATGGACGCCTCGTTACGTAACGTGTGTTGTAGTGTTTGGCCTCCAATGGTGTAAGTCGGTCTCCTTCCTTGATTGAAGCCCACGTGGGTAGTGGGGTGCACGGGACTTTGTCTCGATCCTCCTGTGTGGTACCTTTTGGCTCGAAACAGCTCCACTCCGCATATTGGTGCATACGGAGACAATGATGCGGGAATGCGGATGACTTTCTCGTTTAGCATGGTCTTCAGCACCGGTGATACGTCGAGGAATGACCTTGTTGTCATGAAGCCATGGTCTCCCTAGTATCATATGGTAGTCCGGCTCCCTTTCTATGACTTCAAACCTTGCTTTTGATCGGACGGAGTCCTACCGATAAATTGATTGACATACCCGTATGTCTTTGGTTTGGTTTCCTTGAAGTCCGTCATCGTGGTAGGCTGCCGTACAATCTTGCATGGGTTAACCTTGGCTGTCCTGAGAGTCTTGAGAGTGATTACGTTCGAATATGCTCCTGTGTCGACGAGGGCTCTCCTGAACTCTGAACCCTTGATGTGCGCGGTAACATGTAGAGCCCGGTTGTGACCTTCCTCTGCCATCATGTCGTCTTCCGTAAATGTGACATTGTTTATAGATATTTCCGACGCAGCTAGGACTTCTGGACGAGAAGGAGTCAGGTGTGCATCCAGAGCTATTTGATTAATTGCAGCAAACGTCTCTGCCCGTTGATTCCTCGAGAGGTGCAAGAGTTCACACAAGCTTTCTACTAGAGATGCCGCTTCCTGATCCACTGGTCTCTGGTTCGTAGTAAAACTGTTGACCTGAGGGGAATTAGTCCCCGGTGTAGAAATCTCCTGAATGCTCATTTTTGACGTCATCTTGATGAGGAGATCAAGTATGTCGTTTACCGCTTGTTTGATTAGCTCCATGTTCTTCGTGTGAATCTCCTGTACCCGTGCTAGTTCGCTTAATGTTGGAAGTCTTCTGATTATGCTGTCGGGTACACCGTTAGGAGGAGGGGTATCTCCGTTGGAGGAGCCATCAGGATTTGAGACTGTCGAAGAGGTCCTAAGACCAACCATCTCAGAATTGATTGAATGGTATTGAAAAGATTGACTTTACAACCGAGAGATCAACCTCCCACTGTGGTCGCCAATTGTTTATGGGTGAAAACTACTCCTGCAGAATTTGGTAATTTGGGGTGTGGATGAGGAATGAATTTAAACCTTAAACAAATGCACTGCGCGCGGTGAGTGCTTGTAGATTCGAGAGATCAATGCGTGCAAGTCCGGCCTAAACCAAGAAATGGCCGTTCCGGAACTTGTTTCGGTCACAAAGTGAAGGAGATGGGGTTGATCTTAGGGAGGGAAGCGAATAAGGTGTTGAGATTGTGAAGGTGTTGGCTTGCTTATGACTTGTAAGAAAGGTGAGCAGGCTTGTGATTGATGCAAGCAAGCTCGGGTGTTGGAATACGTTTTTGTATTAACACTTGGTTTTACGTCTCGTATGGACTTGTGTTGTTGTTTGAAATAGGGCGGAGAACCTATTTATACAAGTCATTGAGCCTTATTCACGTCTCTCGTGGGAAGTGGAGGAAGTGGAGTGATGGAGTAGTGGAGTTGTGCGTTGGTGATACACGACCAGCCTTGCCCACTTCTCCTGTTCATCTCTAACCGTCCATGACTTCCTAACACGTTCTTGTGATGGCGCGTTGCACGCTGCACGCTGTAAACCGCCAGACCAATACCCCAGTATGTATCCCCGATTTGTCACATGATTGATGTACCTGGAATGTGTGGATTGTGGATCCACGAAAGATAGCATGTAATCTTGAATTGAATAACTTGTGTTATTCAGGAAGTTGATACTTGTGAAGTATCGTGTGTATTTTGTGCAGGTACTGCATCATGGTATGGTAAAGTGATGGGTAATGACACCTCACTAACCAAATAAGTCCTGACCAGGGTTGTATAACCAAGCTGGTGAAGTTGGACGGATGAGATGATCTTTGAGACACTCATCTGCGACCGTTAATGAATATTAGGGTTTTTGAAGAGGTGCGCAAGCATCACTCTTCAGCTTGGTCGAAACCAAGCATGGAAAGGGATTTGGAGAGGACCGACCGGGTATGTGTGTAGACAACATGCCGGTGTGCACGTCCATACCTCACTGTCCCATGAAGGCGCGATCTAGGCCACTCAATTTGACCAGTAAAGTTGAGTGGTTGAGATCGGTTTGCGACAGAAATCCATTGCCGCAAAGGAGTTGGAAACCGCGTGACATCCCTAGTTCGGGCACGCGTTTCAAGACGACCCATCTTGGTCGGTCTTGGTCGATCATATCAGCGTGTAGGTGGTAGGCTGGTGTTCACACCTATACATGATTATCCCATGAAAACGTGATCCGAGCCATCCAAATCGTCCGGCGAAGTTGAGTGGTCGAGATCAGTTTGTGGTTTGGGAGGCGTGTCCATGCTAGTTTGGACGCACGTTTTGGATGAACCAGGCATGATATGCCTTGGCCGAACACATGAGGAGGTAGATGGGCCCACGGTGGTCATGCTGGTATGACCAGCCCTTGCTTAATCTAATCTGTGACCCTCCATTCGTGCTGGAGAAGATGGACGCGCGTGATGGCTTGAAACCCTAATTTTGGCTTTCAAAAGCCGTGCGCCATCTCTTGTTTGGGTGACAATTTTGTCACGACCAACCATGGTTGGTTTTGACCAATTGGTCAAATGTGTAGGCGGGCCCAAGGTGATCGTGTTGACATGCTCTGGGCCCTTTGAGTCTACATCTACACCCTCCATCTATACCTGCGAAGATGGATGGTTGAGACTGTTTTGCGACACATGTAATATGCCGCAAACCCTAATTTAGGGTTTTCCGTCCATAATGCTTGGTATGAACGGTTTCTTGGCAAGCTAGGACAATGACCGACCATGCGGGGTCGGCCGTGGGTATTCCATACCTGCTTGGGGGTGATGGAATTGATCTGGGGTCATCCAATCATGCTTATGGAGTTGGATGATCGCGATCGATCATATCCGGACCGATACGGTCGGTCAGGATGCTCAATCGGGCTAGTATAACACACCGAGAGGGGCTCAATCGGGCTAGTATAACACACCGAGAGTCAGCCTGTACGGGTATTTCGTACATGGTTTCATTATAGTGCTTGGAGGTTCGTGTTACTCTTACAGAGTAACACTCGGTCGTCATGCCACACCGATAATGAGTATCGGAAATACAAGGCCGATATGAAATTCACAGGAAGGGATTGTTGCTACATGCTCCAACCTCGGAGGAATTTCATGTATTCACGAGAATGGGATTGTTGCTACATGCTCCATTCTTGGTGAATTAAGTGAGGGAGTATCCAACACTTATAAATGGCTTTATCTTTTACAAGATGTCAGCGCATGATTTTTTCTGGTTTTTACAAATTTAACCTTAAACGAAAACCCACCATCAACAGGCCCACATTGGGTCGGTGGTGAACATGGTGATACCTGACTGACGGTCCTAGGTCTGATCTAATCCATCCAAACAGGCTGGTGAATTTGGATGGTCGTGATCAATTTGAGACCTTAGTGGAATTTCCTGCCCTTTAAGCATCACGTCGGCCATGCTCTGGGCAAACGCACGTTGCTCTATGGCTAGGTCAGGATATGGTCGACCAGGCAGGTAGAGAGGGGGCCCGCCGGTGTGCAGGACAAGCTTGTCCGACCGGTCATGGGATAATCCACACCGTCCAATCATGCAGGTGAAGTTGGACGGCCGTGGCTGGTTTTGAGACTGCCGTTGGCGGTCTTGTGCGCACAAGCTTTTCCAATCTGTTCCACACCAGCCCAACCATCCTACTCTAGGCTGGTGTTCGGTGGTCGTTTGGGAGGCGTGGTATGCATTCGACCGACCAGGGCATAAACGGGCCCACTGGTGGTCATTAAGGTGGTAGCCTTGCTCTCGCCGAGGATCGTCTAGGCTGGTTAAATCATGCGGCCAACTTGCGTGGTCGTGATTATTTCTGAGACTGACATGGACAGTCCAGATGCTCGATCGGGCTAGTATAGCACACCGAGAGATGTATGCTCAATCGGGCTAGTATAACACACCGAGAGATGTATGCTCAATCGGGCTAGTATAACACACCGAGAGTTGTAGCCTGTACGGGTATTTCGTGCATGCCTCATTAGTGACACTTGGATATTCGTGTTACTCTACTGGGAGCAACACTCAGTCGTCATGTCGCACCAATAATGAGAGTTCAGCGGGAACAGCACAGGAAATACAAGGCTGGTCATGCATATAATGCTATAAATTCATAGGGTATATGGGATTGTTGCTACATGCTCCATTTTAGGTGAATTAGTAAAGTGGAGAAGTATTCATCACTTATCAGTGGCTTTATCCTTTGCAGGATGTCAGCGTATAATTTTGGCTTTTACAATTTTAGCCTTAAATGAAAATCCACCATCAACAAAACCTTCAGCACATTCACAATCCTTGATCACCATTGATTTCACACAATTTTCAGCTTCCCTCCTACAGATCAACCCATCTCCCTCTTTGCGGCCGAATTGACTCTGGAACGGCCATTGACTTGGTTTAGGCCGGAGTCCTACAGATTTATCTCTCGAATCTAAGCACTCCCTTTGCATTGCATCTGTGTGAGGTTAAGCAGTTTGCTCGGTCGAGGAGTCTCGACAACACGCTCGACTCTTCACTTTCCTAAAAAACTAGCGAACCGTTTTTCCCCATCCACAGATTGGCGACCACAGTGGGAGATTAATCTCTCGGTTGCAATCTCTCATTCTCACAAAATGGTTGATCTTAGGTCAGGTTCAGTCACCAATCCCAACACAAACAATGCTAGCACTAGCAACAATGGTGGTACTCCAGAAACTACTCCTGCTTCCAACATCGGTGCTTGTGATACCACTCCTCCGCAAACCAAAATTGGAGACAATCCTCTCTTCGGCCGGTCTCCCGAAGAAATTAGAGAAAACCCACCTACCATAGGTGATCTCATGAAGGTGCAAGAAACTCTTGCTAAGAATCAGATTGACATGGCTAACACATGGAAAGAGCTGTGCAATTATCTCAAAACTCTCACTGACAAGATGTCAGAGAAAGATCAGAAGAAAGAAAAATCCAAAGAAACATCTCCGGCTGCTGATCCTAAAGTCACCCCGATCCATGTAGTAGATGATGATGAGGTGCACAAAGCTGCAGATAATCCACCAACAAAGGAACCTGCAGGCTTCATCACTCGTGAGGACCTGGAACGCTTCATGGAGGATCGAGGAAAAGACAAAGCATCATCTATTCATCGTCATCAACCTTTGTATCCTGCTTCTACACAAAGAATTCCTCTTCCGAAATGTTGCACCTCCCCAACATTCACACTGTACAATGGAACATGGAACGCTTGAGAACACATCTCTCGATTCCTGGAGGCACTAGGAGAGCAAGAACAAAATCATGTCGTCCGTCTAAAAGAATTATCGAAATCTCTGACAGGCCGAGCATACACCTGGTACAACAACATTGCAATTGGGAGCATCACTAGTTGGGGAGAAATGGTTAATGCCCTCTACAGGAAATACTTCTTCGTCTCAGAGCATATTACTCTCTCCGACTTAAGAAGAATGTCTCAGAAGAGCAATGAACATCCGAACGATTATGTGAAGAGGTTCAGAGTCCAAGCTTTGGATTGTCATGACCCGAATGTCACTGAACAACAACTGGTGGACTTGTGCATCAACGGAATGATCCCAGTCTGAGAGACTTGCTAGAAAATCTCCGGTTCCATACTTTCTCGAGAGCTTCACGAAGCAGCCAAACGATCAGCGACTACTGCACCTGCTTTAATGTAAAGAGCAAAGTCTGCAAGGTGGAGGAACCTCGAAGCAGCCGACGCCTAGTCAACAATCAGTACAATATCCAGCCTTCAACAAACGTTGTTGTCGGAAGGAATGAAAGGAAAGCCGAGACACGGCATCAGAGCACTTCTCCAAACATCCCAGGCTCCTCTGAAGGCGCGAAGAAAAGATAAACAATCCTGAAATGCACAAACCTCGACCCGGCATCAACGAATGGGTAAATGATCAGACAGACTAAAACTTCTCTTTTCTCATGAAGGAGTGATCGAGTTACTGGAAGTCTGGTTCAAGATGGTGCAATCAAATTGTCGTTCACCAGGAGAGAGCCAACTGAAGAAGAAATGGAGAATCCCAGGTACTGTCGCCTCCATAGGTTCATCGATCATCCAAAAAGTAACTGCAATATTTGAAGCACATCTTCAAAGAAAAGGTTGATCCATAAAACTGGGGACTGAAAGAGTACACAAGAATCCTCTCCTAATCAGAACTTTTACAATCTCTGAACAACCGGTCAAAGAAGCAGTTCAATCGTTGATCGAGCGTATCTGTGAAATTGCTCTATCTGTCTAAGACACAAAGGAAGGACATGTTTACAACACCAAATACATTGTGTCAGACATCTGTCCATCCCGGAAATACTCCTTGAACCTTCATCCAGGACAAGGAGATGCACGATCGGGGACTGCTCACCACAGTCCATCTCAGAGGAAATGAATTTGGAAGAATGTTGATCGATGCTGACACCGCCATCAACAACATTCCACTGAAAACCCTCAGAGTCGCAAGTATCACTCAACTAAGCTGCTACTCCTCTGTTATCTCAATCAGAGACCATGAAGGAACGCTCAGAGATACATGTGGTTGCATCACTCTCAAAATGAAAGTTGGCTCAACCTGGACGAAACCAAGTTTCACATAATCAGGGAAGATCCCAGATACGACATGATTCTTGGATGGACGTGGATTCATACCGAGAAGATGACTACTGACAAAGCGTCTTGGGTTGCACATCTCTCCAACGAATAAAGTTCTAATCCAGAAGATTTGGCGGACGTTCCATCATCAGAGTACTTGGAGGAATTTCGAACTTTGACGAGGTTGAAACAAGAACCTGCAAAAGATGCATAGACGTTCATCAAAAATTCATGCACTCAGGCAAGTCCCGTTCCTTCCATGTCTATGTCATTTATTTCCTCACATGCTATTCTAGCATGGGGACTCAATTATGCTAGCATCTCTGCTATTGCAAGATGATATAAGTTGGTAATCTCATTTCAGCAGTATTTTACCAAGTGGTTGAATCTGACATTTCTCTGAATCGAGCATTGAGACATTCATTACTGAGATAATGTCCAAGCATGGCAAGGAATACTTTGGGCGTTTCTCCATAGCCTTGCAGGAGTGTCCATATGTCCCACAAAATCAGAAAGCTCTGATGTCTGCACAAGTGTTGAATCCCACTACCGCAGGGAAAGGAATGCTGAATCAACAGAAGATACTCGGGGCCGAGACGATCAAGCGAAGCTTAAATAATACGACGCTTCAATGCTCAAGTATCTAAGAAGTCTTCAAATTGTACTCCCAATCAAAGAGTACACCTTCAATAATAGCGCCTCTGGCTTCAGCACAAACATCTCGACGATGACACACTGATTCACCACCGACACGATCAAAGTGAAACTGAACTACAATCGCTGAGTCGTCACTATCTCCATGACAAGACTTCTGAAGCAGATGCAACATCATTCATCCATCGATGGCACGAATTCCTTCAACATGCACCAGGGACTTGATCTTATTGGACAAGATTCAAGACATAGCAAGTCATTGCAACCTGATGCGATTCCATGAAAACTTTATCAACGGAATCTCTCTACATCACGAACTTTGCACAACTAAGGAACTTCTCTCTTCATCGATCACACCCAGAATGGAGACTTCTGATGCAATCTGCCGCAACGACATCGACTCATTGATGAAGCCAGTTCACGGTAAAGTCATACTGATCAGGATAATTCGGGTTGTACTCCCAGTACACCTACATCTTAGGGATGCTCAACACAACAACTAGTTCGTGAACGTGAAGGTTCACAGAGTGGAGGAACTCCACCCAGTATCGGCATCAACAAGGATATGTGGAGGAACTCTATTCATGGTCTCAGCATCAACAAGAATTTCTGGCCAATTGTGATCTCGGCATTAATAACAATCTCAGGTGCAACATCAGTCTTCATCAACTAACCATTCTCTGAAGCATTGCTCGATGAAGCGGAATTCTACAAGCATTAATGATTCGTGTCAAGATGTTTAGACATGAAAATATGTTCACATGAAAGTCTTCCCAAAGCTTGAATGACTGGTGGGCACAAGCCAAAGACTTCTACAAGATGTTCTCATCACCTCTGCAAATGAGATACATCACACTTCAGGCCATGGGTTTACAAAAACGTACCAATGGGTGAGGAATGGGACAATGCTTCCTCAACGAAAGATGTTTGTCTATGTCTCTACTACAACATACCAAAAGGTCACATCAATTGGACATACGAGCTGAAAGATACGGCCTTTACCGTCACGTCTACGAAATCTGAAAATTTTGTACGGGATTACAAATTACAAATGTGCACGCTTCGTTGGCCGACCTCTACAACTCCAAATTCTCTCATGTGATAACTCAGTCTCTTAGATTCAAAAGTTGGGGTCAAGCATCGAATTCCGACGTCGTATGAGGTTCCTACAGCTTCTAGAGCGTACAACATGCAAGCAGCAATTCTTAGACGGGATTCATAACTTCCACAGTCGATCAGTGTCCACCGGGTCTTTCCACTAAGTACTTCATCAAGGTACCTCCAACTTCGACCACCTAGGTCTTTACATCAATTTTTCTACCTGGGTCCTCTATCCAAGTTTTGCCAGAAGAAGAGAAAACGAAAGGAGAGATTTTAACAAACTGGGGACTGACAGTCCACTGATCATGACGATCAGTTTCACAGTCCAAGACCCGTGGCACCAGACTCTCATCATAAAAGTAATGCTACCACCGGGACATGAAACCATGGTCATTACACCACCCCTTCTTGAGAGCAACCTCACTTATGGTCCCGTGACCACGGTTTCAGAAGTGATGTTTCTATGACTGACAGAAACAAGATGGCTGCAAGCACCATGCTCATGTATCAATCAAGGGTTCCTGATCTCAAATGAATCAATGGCATTGAAATCCGTCACCAACCCTTCAAAACACAAGCGAATAGTCCAATGACACAACATGGGTGTTTTACAACGAGCTCGTCGGAGACAATTTTACACTGTCCCGTACAAAGCAGCGAGCTGGGAGAAGTTGGTGAAGAATCCAGGGATGGGTCAGATACCATTCTCTTCATACGGATGTCCTCTACAACATATACAAAATTCACAACAATTGGAGAAACGAGCGAAGAGTTGTGGCCAAAACATTGGACCACATGCTAGCTGAAAATTTTCTGAAGGTCTCCTGGAAGTTTACTGTTTCGTCGATTTCGACCCCTACACGTGCTCAAAAGTTAAAAATCTTCTTAGATAAAGCTTGTAAATTTCCTGCCTGGCATTTTTAGGGGCGACCCCAAAAGAATTAGGGGCGACTTTTTTATTCCCAACCCATATACACCGTTAAGGGATGACCAAAAATGCGGAGAATACGTTAATGCCCTTACATAATCGGAAGCTATTTTGTGCCCGATTATTATAAAGCAATCGGAAGCTTAGTAACGATATTATTCTACTGATTAATATCGATTTTGTGCCTAACGCGTATCTTGCTTCTATAATAATCGGTAGGAAAAACAACCTCACGAGACTACCGATTGTTAAAGCTCCTAAATTCCCCAAATTGGTGATTTCGTCAAGGAAGAAATTTGGGGCAACTTTATAATCGGAAGTCATATTAACTACCGATTATTCTAGTTCCCAAATTCGAAAAAAATGACAATTCTGCAAAAACAAAATTTGGGCAATCGTATAATCGGAAGTCTTATTAACTACCGATTAATATAGTTCTCAAATTCGAAAAAATTGAGATTTCTGCAAAAACAAAATTTGGGGAAACTGTATAATCGGAAGTGAAAATACTTCATTTGACTACCGATTATACATTTGCCCCAACAAAATAGAGCCGTTGGAACTCTAAACTCTATATAAGGATTGTATCCTTTTACTCTCTATGGAACACAAATACCTTTAAACTCTCTCCAACATCATCTTCAACATATTGGCCCAACCATTCATTAATCCTACGGAGTTCACGATTGAAGAAGATTTATCTTTATGTAGGCGCTATGTTCAATTCTATCCGAGACGAGGAGAAGAACGCAGGCAAGGAGGCATAATGAGTATGAGTTATTTGGGGAAAATTCACGAAAAATTCTGCGCCGACACTGGTAACCCAAACAACCGTCACTCCGCTGATCTTTTCTGCCGAGTTGGTTTAATAAACAGACATGTCGAAGAATTCGTCCATTTAACTTATCTTGTGAATCAATATCGATTGAGGGGTGAAACCAATGATGAGGTTATAGAACGATCTCTCGGGGAATGGCGGAGACGGAAAAGATCCAGCTTCCGTTATGAAGCTCATTTTAGAATCCTTAGGGCGATGAAAAGATTTAATCCGTTCAGGACTCGTCCAACACGCCCGCGACGCTAATGACAATACCTTGTAATAGAATTGCGGGTGTTCAATGTGAAATTATGATGATGTGTAGGTGATATTGTTATGAATTTCAAAATATTTATGAAAATCGGAAGTTTTAATTGTTGATCTAACTACCGATTATACTCCAACGGCTAGTTCGTTCAAAAGAAACTAGTCGTGCCTCGAAAAACCACACACAATCGGTTGATAATACATATTGATAAACCTCCGATTATACTACTCTAATGAAACTGAGAACTCTGTTGACAAAACATCCTATAATCGGAAGTATATAACAATAAATATTTACCGATTACGAATAATCGGGTGCTTTGTTCAAACATTTCCTAACGATTGTGTGTAATAATTGTACGTAATTTCAGTACAGTCTTTTAAAAGTACGCATCAACGGCCATATTTTCAAAAAAAAGAGACGTTGGGACTCTCATCAATATAAGGAGGGTAAACTCTTCTTATTTATGCACCAAACAACACATATATAGCATCGTGTATTCTCCAAATAGATTTTCCATCGTCTACTCTTGTGAATTCATTCTATATCTCAACTTAAAAGCATGACAACGTTTGACGCAGCTGAAGATTTGGTCATTGTGAAAACATGGTATCGTGAAACAAGACGTGAAGATGTCATAGCAGGAAGGTTAACACCCGAAGTCTTTTGGGCGAGGGTATATAGCCAATTTGTGCGAGAGTATGGAAATCCAAAGCAAAGATCACTCCAACAAGTTCATGATCGTTTCCGACTTGTCCAAAAAGGGGTAAATGATTACATAAGCTTGTCGATCCAACAATTTGTAAGTATAACGCTCGGTTATTCTTTTTAAATAACACCGGGTGTCTAATATTTCTTACTAAAACGAAGTTGACATTATTTTATGTTTGTTTATGTAGGAGACACTCGCAAAAAGACAATACTTAGTGGAAAAGGGTGAAGAATTCACTTATGATGGAAGTTATGAATTCCTGAAGTCCGTCGCAACAGTATAAATGTTGATTGATGGTTACAATCGGAAGTTATTATTTTATATTGTCTACCGATTCTGGGAAGATTTTCAGCTTTTTTGTCAGACTTTGGTGACAATCGGAAGTTTATGCAATATGTTGTCTACCGATTCTGGGAAAAAATTTCAGTTTATTTTTTGTCATAGTTTGGTGACAATCGGATTTTTATATAATATGTAATCTACCGATTCTGGGAAAAAAATTTCAGTTGTTTTGTCAGCCTTACAATCGGAAGATAAATTCAAAAAGTTAATAACCGATTATAATATTGATTGAGTCTGTTTACAAAAGCTTGCATAATCGGTTGATATATTAAAAATATAACTACCGATTATAGCTTTATACTTCACAGTATTTTCCACAATATTCTTTTATTAGACAAATGCTCCTTTAATTCTTTTCTTTCAATGGTCCTCGACACTTCGGTGTATGGCCTACCCGCCCCCTTTTGCTTAATAGGTTCATCAACCTCCCTTAAACGAGGGTGAAGAGCTTGCTCCAAATCATGCATCAATATTTGCTTCTTGGCGTCATTTGTTGTAGCATAACGCTCGGCTATTCTTGCACACAATTCCGACTCCATGAACGACGGACCATCGACTACAGGGGTGCTTGGAGTGAAATTTAATTGCTTTCAAAATGGATGAATATCATTGATGTCAATCACATCGACGTACCTACCCATTTTATGACGACATGGGAGACCAATACCTATCATATCCTTGCAAACACAAACCGTATTCTCGTCATCGTAAGCTTTATACAACTTCAATTGTTCCATCATGTGATTTATTGCCCATTTTGAAACTTTATGAACAATGCCCCTTAGAAGCAATCTTTCCCTTTCATGTTCCGTAGGGAATTTATGTACACTAAATTGCATAGAATCCTTAATACTTACGAGATCACGATTGGTGAATTCATGGATTGCTTCTTGGATCGACACAACTCCATTTTGACTACCTAGAAGTACTTTCTTTAATCGGCCATGAGGCCCCTCCGCAATTCTTGTCGCCTCGTTCTTGAAGTTACGATATTCATATGTCCATGCATACACAAACCTCTCCTTAATCGGTAACCATTGTGTTTTACAATACTCAACGAGTTTTGGGTAGTCCTTGCCATATTCTTCCTCAAATTTCTTCAAGTTTCTTTCATAAATTTCCTCGGTCATTGACCAAACGATCTTGTCCCATGCTTTCATGAACGCTCTCCAAATTATTCCATCCTCCTTCCATTTTTTCATCAAATAACCTCTTCCATTCCTCTCGTTCTTCCGCGGTTAATTTACTAATGCGCTCATCCTCTTCCTTCGACCTCTTGGTACCCTTCCTTGGTTTTTTAGCTTGGAAATGGTGATGGCAATTGTGTTTGAGGTTGCCTTGAATGTGTCACGTACATTGCAAGTTTCGGGCTTCAGGAAACACTACCGCTATTGCATGCATTAAGGCTTGATCGTTATCCGTTACAATAACCCTTGGAAAATCATCCCCATTGTAAATGGACCTCAGCGTCTCCAACATCCAAATGAAACTCACGTTGTTCTCATGATCCATTAAACCCCATGCAATCGTAAACGTGTTTTTGTCCGAAGTGTGACAAGCAATGTTCAACAACGGCATGTTATATTTGTTTGTCATGTAAGTGGCATATATCAACAAAATTTGATGAAAACACTGAGCCAATTTTATCATTTCGGGATGTGCCAAGAAAATACGTACCACTTTACCATCCTTTTCTTCCGTTCTCAACGTGTAGTCGTGTAACTCAGCTAACCACTACGATTGTTGCATGACCGTTCTACCATCCCATTCCGTCCTTTTGATCGTAGCTAGGGCCGACCTAATTGTAGACAAAGAAGACAAGTTGTCGGGGTCGTCCGCCTTTATTTTACTTAAGATCGCACTCGCCTTTTGGATACGCATAGACCTCACCGTCTCCATTTCATGTGTTTTTAACTTCGCAACCGTTACATGTCCAATAAGAGTATCCGGATCATCGTGGTTGTGACAACCATTAGCAACTTTAGACATTTTCCAATCTTTACTTTCCTTACCATCGGGCTTATAGAAGACAATCTTAAATGGGCATCCAATCTTCTTTGTATGAGTTCGGTACTTCTTCCTCTCCGTCTTCCTTACATACTTATTATTCTTTCCCTCGTGACTCTTTTTCTTCCCACCTCGCTCACAAACCATTTAAAACCTAATGTCCTTCACGCAAGGGTTCTGAACTACCACGCACATGTTCTCTTTTGCCTTGTTCATAAGCCATTCCTTTGCTTCCTTCTTACTTCCAAATATCTAAATGCGCATATAACAAACCAAAAAAATAAGCATAACCATCTAACATACATGATTGGAAAAAGAAAAGATAATTCATGAACATACCAAATCATTTGCATAGTGTAGGGAAGTATCAGGCCTCAAATAATAATCGTCATCAACCGCTACAACAGCCTACGCACAACAACAACAAGTTATGCATTAGCAATCAGAAGGAAGTTTAGATAATAAGTAACCAATTGTAACACAATCGGTAATTTAATACTATACAACATAACCGATTATGAGAAATCGGTAGTCATGTACGAATATAGTCTACCGATTACGACATACACAAATGAACAATTTTTCTGTATAAAAATCTTCAATAATCGGAGGGACTATAAATTCATAAACCAACCGATTATTAAATATCAAGATTTATGAATATTTCATTTTTTGGAGAAATTCGTATTTGGGGCAACGTTATATAATCGGACATGTATTTATGTATACAACTTCCGATTGTGAGAAATTGAAGCTTTCAATTTGGGGATTTTTTTCATATTCGGCAGATTAATAAATAAAAATATATCCGATTGTGGATAACCGGTAGATATTGTACTAAATTAACTACCGAATATATGTCGTTCATGTCATTCAATGCATGCAGAAATCGAATTTTCACATTCAAAAACACACACAAACGCACATAACATGGATAACATGGGTATTAGAGTTTGTTAACAACATACCTGTATGTTTGATGCATCGTTAGCTTCGATCTCGGGTGATTATCCATTTTCTTCCATGAAAGCGTCGTCTAGGGTTTCATCTCCATCAAAGTTTGGATCATTCAACATATACCCCAAATCGTCATCTCTAAACGGTAGTGAACCTTGAACTTCAACAACTTCACGTCCTTCTTCGTACCCATCCATGTTTATTGAAGTTGGCAACAATCGGGAGTTGGCGACATATACCCCCTTCTTCTTCTTTTTTTTCCTCTTCTTCTCTCACTCAATCGGAAGATATCTCACAATGACCCAATTTTTTTTCCAAACACTAATATATAGACCCCAGACTACCGATTACAATAGTTTTCTTCCGATTATTTTGTGAAACTACCGATTATTGTTTTGGCTACCGAATATTCTAGTTTTTGGCAAAGGTTGAATCCTGGGCCACTTATAATCGGTAGGGTTATAAGTTTTATCATCTACCGATTATGGCAGATTTCAAAATTTCGCAAAAAAGGACTTTAGCAAAAACTCATTTTGGGGCAACCTATAATCGGACGGTAAGAAGTAATAAACTCTACCGATTATGGTAGATTTCAAAATTCATCACATGAAGGATTTTAGAAAAAACTCATTTTGGGGCAACCAATAATCGGTAGGTTTTGGAACCAATTTGACGTCCGATTATGGCTACATCCAAATCACGGACCACATGGTTATGCCTGGCTCTGTACCCTCTAAACCTATGGATTTTGGCACATGTTGGATTTGGGGCTTCGTATAATCGGACGGTAATAAGTAATAAACTCCACAGATTATGGTAGATTTCAAAATTCATCACATGAAGGATTTTAGAAAAAACTAAATTTGGGGCAACTGTATAATCGGTAGGTTGTGGAACCTATTTGGCTTACGATTATGGCTACATCCAAATCACGAACCACATGGCTATGCCTGGCTCTGTACACTCAAAACCTATGGAATTTGGCAAGGGTTCGATCTGGGGCTCCTTAAAATCGGTAGGTTGTTAAGTTGTTAACTTTACCGATTATGGTATATTTCAAATTCCCTTACATGAAGGATTTTAGAAAAAACTCATTTTGGGGCAACCCATAATCGGATGGTTTGGTAATATATTTAACTCCCGATTAACGCTGCATCCAAAACACGAACCAAGTGGTTATGGCTGGCTGTGTACACTCAAAACCTATGAAATATGGCAAAGGTTGGATTTGGGGCTCGTTATAATCGGTGGGTTATATAATTATATACCCTACCGATTATGATAGATTTCAAAATTCATTATGTGAAGGATTTTAGAAAAAACTCATTTTGGGGCAACTTATAATCGGTAGTGTATGTAACCTATTAGGATTCCGATTATGGCTACATCCACAGCTCAAGCCAAGTGGTTATGGTTGGCTCTGCACCCCTCAAAACCTATGGAATTTGGCCAAGGTTGAATATGGGGCTCCTTATAATCGGTAGTCTTACAAGTTGGATAAACTACCGATTATAAAAGGGATTATTAGCCCAAGTATCTACACAATAATCGGTAGGTATTGTTTCAATTTAACCTACCGATTCACCTTTAACCTACCGATTATGGTGTTGGCTACCGATTATATAAGGGCATATTGGCCATTTCGAAAAATCGAAGATAAGGGGTAGCTTAGATTTACGTTTGGGTGACCTTTTTTGTCTTTTAGTGTCGCCCCTAATTCGTTTGGGGTCGCCCCTAAAAATGCCAGGATTTCCTGGGCATAAGGATACATGGGTAGATCGCGAAAAACTGAGATCGGATGAAGATTTTACGGCGTTTTTGCTAAAAGGCTGAGTTCTGAATTTTCTGGTGACGTATTTCGGTAAAGCTTTTCACTTATTCATGAGAATCTTCATTCATTCATTAACAAATCATCAATTTCATACTTCTATGAAGAAAATATACAATGGTTACTTACTGGAGTAGTCCCTAAAGTGCTCAAGGGACCGGAATTGCCAACATCACCATTGGAAACATCATTGCTTTCACTCGGTTTCGAAATCTGGGGTTTTCTTCTTCACCATCCTCCGAAGACGAATGGGAATCATCAGTACTCCCTTGTTTCATGGAAATCTCCTCTTGAATACATCAAAAACAATTAGTGGTATTTCTTTCAAGGAGTGTCATGAACGATTATACGAAGAGGTACTTATATCGAATTCTTCTTTGACGCTCGATTCAGAAATTATTTGTTCAGCAACAATGAATTGAAGACTGTCAAGGCTCGATGGAGTAAAGTTATGAAACGAAGTAACAAACATTGGTTTCATGATCCTAATTGCACGGACAAGAAAAAGTCATGATATAAGGAGCGCTAACAACTCACCAAAGAGACAGCCGGGGACTTTACATTGTTCGATATCATTCTATGATCCTTATTTCTGGATTCTCCACTCCAAAGACTTACTGCTATTTCTGAGTAATCCACATCAATCGAACAAGGGCCCATTTTTCGAGCTGCTTTATCGATGTTATATTCCTCCATCAGAGACTTCCCGTGCATTACTGATACTAAGTAATCAGGAGTACAACTCAGTATGAAGGATCTCTCACCATCACTCAGAGGTCCCAGAAGCACCATTTCTTGAAGCTGCATCTGTAGAGATATCATCTTTGGAAGTATCATTACGGGAACCAGTCATTCTTGCAAAGTTGTTGTGACGTCCATACAACATTCCTACTTCAGTATCTCATCCGTAGATGCAAATTTCATCAAAGAAGTGGAATTAAAGCACAACAAAAATAATTAGGATGCTCACATCAGCGTCTACAAAATGGTAACTCTCAACTCTTGCCTATTTATGGTTTCATGAACTTAGTGATAATAAGGTAAAATTTCGAAAATCTTGCTTGCTCCATCAAACCTGCAAACACGAGCAACACCCATTACTTAAAAGTCTGACGCCTGACTTTTCGCGAAATTATGAATAATTCACATAACCCTTCATGTGAACATTCACTGATTTTCTACCGTGTGTGCATACACTATGAAATCACGAAATTCACGAAAACATTATTGTTTGCTTTTAACAATTGTTTAAAATCATTTTGCAAAATTTTTCATAAAATCGTGAACAACCCACGTAAATCTTTATTGTGTGAACGGTTTTTCAAAATTTGGACAGACGTCCATTCTACAATTGTGAAAACTCACATACAGACATTATTTCACCATGTACAATTGTCTACTTTCAACAGTTGTTCAAAATCAATACATTGATTTTAAAAAAATATATATATTTTAATGTGAAACTCACGTAACTTTGAAAATATATGTATATTTTTGCTCCCTCTCGCGAGCATCCGTCTTTGAAACGAGAGTTTATTCCATTTTGTGAAATCTCACAAATTAAAAAAAAAAATTCTACTTTTGCTCAAACGAGCGTTCGTCTATGAAACGAGGGTCTTTTATACTTTTGTAAAGGTCCACATATTCCAAATAAATTTTATCATGAGGTGCAGGTCTTTTCAAAAATTCCTTTAACTTTAAGGATCATTATTTATCACTTTTACTACGAACCTACGTTCCTAAAAGTATTTGTGAAAGTTCATGCTTTGAAAATAAATTTTGGTTTTCATGAAACCTCATCAACAAAATTTTCTCTACTGCAACTAGACCATGTCTACTCAAGAATTCATGTATCTCTTTCATATTAGGGATTATTGCTCGTTTCTTAAACTAACGAACGAACGGGCATATGTTTTCTAAAACAAATTTTCATGAAACTTACGCATACATGCACACATGGAATTTTATTTTGAACAACTCATGAACAACTGAACTTTTAAAAATTTAGGGCTTCTCTCCCTTTTATATTAATTTTACTTCCAAAACCTAATAAAACATGGGTTTTCTTTTTTGGACTTGGGCCCATGAATCCTAAACCGACCATAACTAGGCTTCTGAACGCTCAAATCAGCAGTGCCTTATCTCTCCGCGCATATGAGGTGACACTCTATCTTGATATCAGGGTCCTTATCTGTGCATTTGCTCGTACATGACATCATTGGGGTAAATCGAGGATTCTGAAACTACCTTTGTAGACTGAGCTCGACCACTGATCTCGTCGACTGAAAATCACCATTTAATGCTTACTGCGGAACATGACTGTTCCTCACTAAGCAGGGGACTTAATGTAGATGGTGGATTTTCAACAAAGGTTAAAACCGTAAAACCATGAGGCATGTTTTTGACACGGCTTTCAGGCATGCAACGATTCATATTTTACGAAGCCATGATGTATATGTTTTCGAAAAGCCTCCACTAGTTGAGCGTTCGATCCCTGGCATTTCATCATGCCCTCCATGCAGAATAACATAATTGAGCAGTTCTCCGTAGATTGAGAGCTTAACGCCTTCAGGACGTCGGTGACACTACTGTTCCCTGACTGCAGGAGAGAGACCCACCTCCACATAGAAGAATAATTGGGCGGCGGACGCCTTCAGGACGTCGGTGACACTCACCGTTCCCTGACTATGTGGAGAGACTGTGTCTAGATTTAGGCGGTTCTCCGTAGATTGAGAGCACTAACGCCTTCAAGTTGTAAACAACACCGTGACTCCCTGACTATGCACCATTCAGAATAGATGTGACGCTTTAACTGGCTAATATCTTTTCTGCAATAGATTAATTCTGCCGCGACATTCACCACTGAATTCCCAGAATAATCTATTATTGCTCCTATTCCATGGTCGAATCCACGGCCTAATCCCATGGAATGGCAATAAAAATTGCTCATATTCCATGGTCGAATCCACGGCCTGATCCCATGGAATGGCAATAACAATTGCTCCTATTCCATGGTCGAATCCACGGCCTGATCCCATGGAATGGCAATAACAATTGCTCCTATTCCATGGTCGAATCCACACGGCCTGATCCCATGGAATGGCAATAACAATTGCTCCTATTCCATGGTCGAATCCACGGCCTGATCCCATGGAATGGCAATAACAATTGCTCCAATTCCATGATCGAATCTACGACTCGATCTCACGGAATGGCAATAAACTACTATATTATCTCATTATTCCAATTTCATGATCGAATTCACTGCTAATCTCGTGGAATGGTAATACATAACTTTATTACTCCGATTCGTGGTCGAATCCACGATCTCATGGAATGGTAATACCTATTTTATTATTCCGAATTCATGGTCGAATCCACGGCTAATCCTATGAATTGATAATAAAAACTACTCACTTTTATTACTCAGTTTCATGAATCATTCTCCACCGAATTTCATGAATTAGTTATAAATACTCAACAATCGGGCATCTGGATCATCACTGAGTAAGCCCCACAAAAATGGTGTAAGTGTACTCGACAATGATGCACGACTGAGCACCCGGATGCACAAACGAGCATCCAAAAATATGGACAGATGAGGAATCCTACGCAAAATAGGAGAAATCAACAAATAAAATAATAAGAGGCGCCCAGGGGCCTGGCCCACCGGCCGGCCGGCCATGCCCTAGCCGTGGCCGGTCCCATGCCTCTTCCATTATTTTGCCATATTTTATTATTTTCATGAACTCATGAAAAACTCCTTCAATTTAGCAACTTTCCTTGTTTGTGCAAAACTCATGAATTCCCCATAATTTCATGGATTCATGAAATAATATTATAAAATAGGGAAAGGTGTGCGGGACCGGGCAATCTAGCCGGCCGGCCATGCCTAAGCCGTGGCCGGTTCCACACCTCACAATCCCTAGCTTTTTATAATTCCCTAAACTCATGAAACTCCTATGTTTCAACAAAAACTCATGGATCCTCCATAACTTCATGGATTCATGAAATAATATTATAAAATAAGGAAAAGTGGTGGGACCAGGCAACCTAGCCGGCCGGCCATGCCCGAGCCGTGGTCGGTCCCACACCTCACAATCCTTAGCTTTTATAATTATTATTCCCTAATCTCATGAAACTCCTCTGTTTCAACAAAAACTCATGGATCCTCCATAACTTCATGGATTCATGAAATAATATTATAAAATAAGGAAAGGTGTGCGGGACCGGGCAACCTAGCCGGCCGGCCATGCCCAAGCCGTGGTCGGTCCCACACCTCACAATCCTTAGCTTTTATAATTATTATTCCCCAATCTCATGAAACTCCTTTGTTTCAACAAAAACTCATGGATTCTCCATAACTTCAAGGATTCTCCATAACTTCAAGAATTCATGAAAATAATATTATAAAATAGGGAAAGGCGTGCGGGACCGGGCAAACCTAGCCAGCCGGCCATGCCCTAGCCGTGGCCGGTCCTACACCTTGCAATCCCTAGTCTTTTATAATTATTATTTTCCTAAATTCATGAAACTCCTTGGTTTGAGCAAAAATCATGATTTCGTCATAACTTCTCAAATTTTGCTCAAATCATGAAAAACCAAAAGCCAACAGGTCACACGACCGGCTAGCCTCTCATGGCAATTTTAAATGTTAAAATACACTTATTTTAATATTTACAAATATTGATCAATTGAGCATACATGCTCATTCCAACAAAAATCAAGAATTTCAGTCAAGATGAAACTCTTCTGAAAATTCACAACATTGCTTGAACGCACATCAGAAAATACCGAAACTCTCAGTACGGAGACACGGGCACCATGGAAACACGTGCATGCCTTCATGACCGACCAGAGTCATCCTTAGGGCTTGTACAAAGCCGGTCCCACACGTTTTCATAATTCTGACCTAATTTGCTCAATTGCTCGTATTGGGACCAAACTATTTTCAGCGATTCATCAACTATGATCTGAAATTAGGGTTTCGAATAAATGTTCTACGAATCATCATTCTGAGTAAGATTCAAACACTAATGAATTTGTATTGATTCAACAACCAAAGATTCGAATTAATCATATAATATTTGGTAATCTACCAATATTTTAATATTTTATTGGGTCACGTCACCAATAAATATTTCGTCAAATTGAGAAACACTTGCTCAGTTGCTCAAATATTGATCCAGCTATCAATATTTAGTAATCAGTAATTTTTCAAATTGAGCAATATTTGCTCAATCGCACGTCAAGTTATCAATATTCAGTATTTTGTCGAATTGAGCAATACTTGCTCAGTTGCTCGTCAAATTCTCAATATTCAGTAATTCTTCGAATTGAGCAATACTTGCTCGATTCTTTGGAATATTGATCCCACTATCAATATTCAGTAATTTGTCAATAATTTGTCGAATCGAGCAATACTTGCTCAGTTGCTCGAATAATCCACATATATTCAGTAACTCATCAATATTCAACAACTCGTCGAATTTATAATATTTGCTCAAACTAGCAACATTAACATTCATGAATCGCTGAGGATTAACATGCTCGATTCAACAAAACCTAGGCTCATTATCTAATCAGTCAACAACTGACAAACTAAATACACGTCTGTCATGCAGACTCCACGATTCGTGAGACATCAATCACGTCAAATTGGGGGATAACAACTAGGGTTTTGGTCTGGCGGCCTACAGCACGTGGATTTCATCCACGACGAGAAATGTGTGTAAGTTGTGTAAACGGTTGAAGGAGTTAGCAAAGTAGTGGGTGCACGATCCGTCAAGTCTCCACACGACATGGAACTGACTTTACCACGATCTTCCACTTGCCCACTCTTCCACTCATGAAACCGTCACACTTACAGGGATCAAGGTGTTCACAACTCTGACAATATAAATAAGTTTTTGAATCCATGATTGAGGACAACGAAGGATCACTAGCTATCAGCAATTGTCCACACAGAATTTCTCGAGTAACTACTCTCAAGAATTCATCAATCTATCAGAACTTATTCGAACTCAACAGTTCACCAATTATTGCAGAAACCTTCAACACATTCACAATCCTTGATCACCATTGATTCCACACAATTCCCAGCTTCCCTCCTACAGATCAACCCATCTCCCTCTTTGCAACCGAATTGACTCTAGAACGGCCATTGACTTGGTTTAGGCCGGAGTCCTATAGATTGATCTCTCGAATCTAGCACTCCCTTTGCAGTGCATCTGTGTGAGGTTAAGCAGTTTGCTCGGTCGAGGAGTCTCGACAACACGCTCGACTCTTCACTTTCCTAAAAAACCAGCGAACCGTTTTTCCCCATCCACACAACTATATGAAGTTAGGTGTAATTTTGTGTAGCGGCTTAATCCTGAGAGTATTCAATTCTGGACAAGGTCCCGGGGTTTTTCTGCATTTGCGGTTTCCTCGTTAACAAAATCTTGCTGTGTCATTTACTTTATATTTCTGCATTATAATTGTTTTATTATAATTAAAGTAAATTATACAAACGTTAATTCCTATTTACTTGATAAGTGAATCCTATTGTGTTTGGTTAAGTCTGAACCTTTTTATCAAGTAACATACTTCGTTATTGTATTGTCTCGATCTCGTATCCATAGACGATCACACGAAGTGTGAACCGATTAGTTGTATTGTCTCGACTCAGTCCATAGACAATCACTTTCGGAGAAAGGACTTATATGTAGGAAAAGTTTTAGCTTGAGGTATATTTGGGTACCCTCGCCTTTTCAATAAGGAACTCCTTCATCAAAACCCAGCTGTCGTGCCACACGGATGGTATTGAACGTCTCAGAAGAAAACTTCCCGCCATGAAAACCAGGAAGACGCCCGGGTAAAACGGAAACAATAATGTCAAAATCTTCGGCTGAAGGTATCTCCGCGGAAGACATCCTCCTCTGGGATTGGCTAACAAAATTATAATGAAGAGAACCAGTGCGACCGTCCTGATAAGTGATAGGGTTGAAATATGCACCCTTGTCCATGAAATCTTTGAGCTTTTCCTTGGGAAGATGACCCTTCTTGTGATAAATAGCCATCCGAGAATGGAACTTGGGTATCGTCACTAGATGCTTGGAACCATCCTTTTGAATGACTTCCTCCTATCGAGAGAGAGCAAGGGGATTCGGTTGAGGAGGCATGTACTTGGGGAAGCGCTCCCAAGCCCATGCTTGAATAAAATTGGCAAGCAGGAAAGTTTCAACCTCATGGGATCCATCCACGCTATGAATATCACGCGCCAACAAATCTAGATGGTGGTACAAACCACCCAAGAACATAGGAGCGAGCAGAAATAACACGCCGCGAGACATGAATACGGCCATAGGAATCAGATCATTATTGATGGAAAGAAGGTGTTGAGATCAGAATGGTTAACTCTGAAGGTGTGGTTGTTTTATGACTTGTATCAGAATGTGGAACTCGCTCGCGAATGAAAGCTATGAGTTCTTTGGTAATTTTCTGGATACTTGTGTTGATAACCAAAATTGTTGTTATTGGTCAAAATAGGTCGAAAACCTATTTATATTAGTCATAGTTGCACGTACCCTGATCTCATAGGAAGTGGGAGTAGTTGAGTGATGGAGAAGTGGCGTCGTGTGAAAATGTAGAAAACCACGTCTTACTATGAGGGAAGACGAGTCATTTTACACCCACTACTTCTCTGCTGCCACTAACTGTCCGCTTTTCCTGACACTTTCTCATAATGGGCGTATTGCACGCCGCACGATGTAAACCGCCAGACCAATACCCTGATGAACATCCCCCAGTTTGTGACATGTTTGATGTCTCGAGTATTTTATAGAAAATATGTAGCAAGTTGCTGAGTGGGTCTTGCCTAATTATTCTGACCATTCAGATGCAAGCTAGGTGGCGGGTAGTCATGTGTGACAATCCAAGTCATGAGACTTGCCGCAAAGAATAGCATGTGACGCTATTAGGTTAAATAACTAAGTAAATTTGTGAAGCCGGTACTCATAAAATATCGTATGTATTTGATGCATGTAAAGCATCTCTTTTAAACAAGCAGCTCAAAACAATCGATGCATGTGAAGCATTGTTGTATTGAGCCTGCCTTGGTTGGTCGCGAGACCTAGTGTCTTAAAAGGAGCATGACCGACCATTTTAAGGAAGCTGATGGGAGCTATTTATGCATGCCAAAGGTAGGCCGGTCGGTCCCTATAGGAGAGTGATGGCTGGTAGCCATTTTGACATCCTATTGGTTGGTCCAAATTAAATCCAGACCGGTTAAATTGGATGGCTAAGATAATTTGCGGCAGTTATTGGTTGCCGCTAATTTATTTAAGACTCCTATATCTATAGACTATAGTAGACTAGAAATCAAGACTTATAGTTTTGATCACTAACATTGACAAACATGCTTGAGATAGCAACGCATGCGAGTTCGACCGAGCAGTACTCTAACAATCTCCCCATTTGTCAATTTTAGTGACAAAACTATCAATACATATGGAATAAATAAATAAACTTTTGTAGCTCCTATTCCACATGCCTAATCTTCAACATTACTCGAAATCTTCATCACTTCCAAGTACTCCAATGATCCCAAAAGTTGTAAGTTTAGCATCATCGTTGTTGAAAATCCGTAGCTATAACAATGAGAAAACAAGAATTCTCAATCATTGTTATACAGTTTCATAGTATTATTATACAACATCAAAGTCCAATTGTATCAAAACTTTGACAACAATACTATGGTGATATGTATACCCCCCTACATAATGATCCGAAAACCATATGTATTTGTAGTGTGAACTACATATTAATTCTCCCCCTTTTTGTCAATAAAATTGGCAAAGGTACGAAAATGGGATCCTAATGAAATTTCCAAAGAGACATTTCATGATCAAAAGAAAGCACATATCAACTTATTTAGATGCAATCATATAGCCGAAGCTAAATGCTTTCATCAAGGAGCTTGTAAAGATACAAGATAACCCATATACTATTCCACAGCCGCACTCCCCACAAAGATTTGGTAATTAAGCACAAGTTCAAATAAGAACTCTCCCCCATAATATGTCATTCCCGAAATAACAACAAGAGCGATATTAATTTCAAAAGAAAAGAAGGATTTCTTTGGACACAACAAATCACATACGGATATTAATTTGAATCCAAAAATACTCAATTAGATTAATCACAAGAGAACCCATAATTAATCTAATCGGAAATGCTCAACATAAGATAACTTACGGATGATAGACGCATTTATGTGTCTATATTAGTCTCAATTCTCTGTAATGTTAGTACTCGATTTTGCGCTTATTTTGGTATTTTATGTCTTTGTAGGTGTTTTTGGAGAAATAAACATGTGTGGAGAAATCGGCTCGAAAAGTTGATAAAGGCACCTGAAGGATACTTACTTTTCGGACTCTCAGTTTGGAAAAGGGGCATCTCAATTACTAAGGAGTACTCCACTGATAAGGGGTACCCTAATTGCTATTTACACCTCACCTGCTATTCGCACCCCTG
Source organism: Papaver armeniacum (assembly GCA_023531295.1). Lineage (NCBI taxonomy): Eukaryota > Viridiplantae > Streptophyta > Magnoliopsida > Ranunculales > Papaveraceae > Papaver > Papaver armeniacum. Next base: position 147,713 of record JAJJWW010012937.1, read on the forward strand.
GTCTGGATAAGGGGAGGTCATCTTCAAGAATTCAAATCAGGAAAAAGGCGGGGAAAATGGTTTTCAAAGGCAGCAGATTAGGGTTTGCGATTTGGGCGATCTATAATGAGACTAAAGGGCTAAAATCAAATAGGTGTCTTCATTTTGGTCTAACAGGGCTGGTAATGGGTTTTGTTTTGATCGAATTTGGCTGAATCATCGACATGACTCAAAACAGGGGCATGACCATTTCACGGGAATTTCAGGCGAGAGTTTGTGGAGTTTTTGTCGGAATTTCTTCACAGGAAAGAGTTGGTTTGGGCCTGTTAGGATCATACAGGATGGATATGTGTTTTAGAATCACAAGAATAGAAGATTATCATGGGTTCTCGTGAGAACAGAGGAGGAGGAAGTCTTAGTGTTTCTTGGTTTAAATTGGGAAGTTCCGGGCAACAATATTCTGTGAGATTTGGTTCAACAGCAAACCAGGGTTGGTAATAGAGTTCCTACGTAAAAAAAAAAGGGGAAAGAAAGTTATAGTTCTCGTAAAAACAGGGAGTAAGCTTATCTCGGGTTTGGTTTTGATATTTTGGGAAGAACGTGGAAAATAAGGAGAGAATATCTTATATTCGACTCAGCTTAATCTGTTGAGAGACTTTTGGAAGTTTTACAACTAACACAGCCGCGTAGAGGGATTGTAGGAGAAATCCCGTGACTTTTGGGACAAGAGAAGAAAACCATATATTCTCGGTATTTTTGGTTTCTGTGTGTATATATAGAGTTGTGAGAGTCCTAGAGAGGGTGATCGGGAGTTGGGGGTGGTTTACGTGAAGTTCTGGTTTGAAGAAGAAGTTGCAGAGGAGTTTCTGCATTCTCAGGGAAGAGAAGGAAGAAGAAGAAGAAGAAGAACTAAAATTTGTAAGTCAGTCGCAAAGAAGTGTAGTTAAGTTACTGCAGCAGAGAAATATCTTTTACGGCGCAGTCTTATATTCTCTGTAGTCCTTTGTAACAGTCAGTCTGTAACGCTTATAAACGTTGCAGTTGATCTGTTTTAACTTTTTCTTGTATTTTCACTCTCTTCAAACACTTTGGAGCCATGAATAAATATTTTGAGCATGTTTTCACCATGAAGAGCTAAACTCCAACACTGGGACGACGGAGGAAGCCATGTTTCACAATTTCTTGGTAATTATAATTGATTCTTTATGACTTTTGCACTTGTTTTAATTGATTTATGATTTTCATTGATTATTTGTGATTTTGTCTGATAGTGTATGCTTAGTCTAAGAACTCTTGATACTCTATGCTTATGATTTACATCTAATACTTTATAAAATCTACTTTTGGCAAAGAAATAGAGTCCATAAAAGAGCTATAATTGTTAAGAATCAATATATAAACCAATTGATTTTGATTAATGGTGGAATCCTGAGTCTCAGTACCTCTCGATATCGTGACAACCTTGTATATATATTTCCTTTGTTTTTTAATATTTTCTAGTATTAAATCTGAAATCGAATCTTTACAAATCTTTGAACGAACTTTATTTACCACTTAAAAAACTACATCAACGGAGCCTCACAGTATATACATAAATTATGGATCCGGGAAGATCAATACTGCGGAATAAACAAAGATTCATTCTATTTTCCATCACTATTTACACAATGACATATAATAGACATAATCCTCGTAAACAAAAGTTCATCCTATCTTCCATCAATAATGACATAATAGGCTTAAAACTTTTGTGATGTCAAAAGCTCATTTATTCTTTTATCAATACATGCATATCGACATACAAAAGACTTAACTTTTGACAAGGTATATGACAATCATAGTTCACGGAAGCAAACACACATATCCCATAACAAATTGTAATATATAAAACCATAAAGATTAATACTGCAAAAATCATCTTCCAAACAAATTTTTAGAATTTAAACAAATAAACCTAAAAACATGAAGATGAAAACATTGGACATAGCTATGTCTAATCACAATAATGGCTATTCCAAACTCTAGTTATTCTTCTAAAAAAAATAAGAAAAGAAGCTTTACTAGACAAATAAAACTCCTACAAAGCATTTTACTTACTTTGAATACTCTTCTCATATTCTCTGTATTCATCAAGCTCATCTTCGATCAGATCAATTCTTAATTCCAGATTATCCATCTTTTCTTCAAGTTTCTTGGAAGAGGCTTCAAGTTCACTTTTCAGGGAACGAACTTGTTCCAAGACGAGATTCATGGTTAAAGAGAGCTTATCAAAATAAGAAACAGAGATGTTCCCGTCCAGAGAAGAACCATGATTGTCAGGGCTCATCACATTATTAGAAGAATCAAACCGTATCTTCTTAGATAAAAAGAGAACAGTCCAAACATCACTTTCTTTGCTTGAAAGGCTTGTAGGGGACATGATAGAAGAGATAGATGAAATGTTTATGCTAAGAAAAAAAACTTCATCTTAAAAAGAGCTGAGGATAGAAGATAAATATCCAAAATGACCTTTGACTAAAAACCCTAACATAAATTGGTTATCCTTAGAAAAGGTTTTAAGGAGAAAACCGTTTGAAAACCAAAACAGTTCTAGGATAAAATAATTTGAAACATCAACAGAACTATTTCATCATAACCCTCTTGAAGATTAGGATTTTTGTCTAAGAGGGATAGACAAAAATCATCAATACAGAATTACAAATTGTAGTTGTTAAAATCCACTACAGTACTGGATAACTTCTTACGAGGGGATGAAGTATTTGTTATACCTTGTTTCTGTCTTGTTTTTAAGAAAGAAGAGTTATGAGCATCATCCTTTTTTTGTTTTAGCACAGAATTGAATACCTTGATTGTTGATTTTCGTAAACTATGCATTCTTTTGGAAATCTTTTTTACAAAGGCTGAGGGTTTTGTATGAGATTTCTTTTTCTTCTTCGGCAAACAATGTTTGACAGAGGAGAACTTTTCCTGTTTCTTAGTGCTACAGGTTTTAAGATGATCCTGATGAACATGTGAGGAAATCGCAAGATTAGGTACGTTCTTGTGATTTTCTATACGATCCTTATCGTCAAGGTGACTTAAGAATGATATGGAATCAAGAGGAATTTGCTGACAATTTTTAAGAGGCATAGTCGAAGAGGTTCGATATGTCTAGTAAGAATCACGATTGATCATCTCTGGTTTTAAATTAGACAGTTGGCATTCCAGATTTTCAATCCTTTTAATTAAGGCTTCCTTTTCTAGTTGAACTGAGGAAGTAAGATTGTTTATCATGGAATAATTAGGACTGTTAGGAGGACAGGCGTGATTATCAGCAAAAAGATTAAGAGAACCATCATAGATATCATCCTCAGGACAGTAGTCAAGAGTAGCCATCCATGCTTTAGTTATCTCACTCATCTCCGTATCAGGACATTTAGAAGTATCTTGCACACTTCTATAGCACTTGAAACTAGTATTGCTAACATAGTTTTTCTGAACTTTTTTATTGATTGACTGAGCTTTCTTTTGAGACTTTCTTTTACTTTGTCTAAGAGATTTCTTAAGCTGTTGTATAAACAGTGACAGAGTCGAATTAAAACAATTCTCATCCCTTTTATCAATCAATTTAGGACGTCGAGACTTACGATCAGATGCAACAACATGGTTGCTACACAGATGACGTTTCTCTCTTTGTTCAAGTTCAAGATCGAAAATTTTCAACTTTCCAGCTAGGGAATTTGTGGAAAGTGTATCAAGGTTATTTCCCTAAATGATGGCATGCTTCTTAGAATCGTATCTAGATGGCAGCGATCTGAGAATTTTCATCACAATGTTCTTTTCAGGAATAGTCTTACCCAATGCAAAAGATGCATTAACAATTTCAGACACTTTGTGATTAAACTCATCAAATGAATCTTCATCTGCCGTACGAAGGTTTTCCCAATCAGAATAAAGGCTTTGAAGCCTAGCTTCCTTTTCACTGGTATTACCTTCGAATACAGTTTCTAAGATATCCCAAGCATCTTTATACCTATTCCACGTAGTCACATGGTGCTGAAGATATGGGGTAATGGCATGTATCTCGGCAGGACTGTATTCACCAATGTTCTTGAGAACGTTTACATTCCCTACTGCCACAACGGGAGCATTATAGCCATTAACTACATAAACCCATGATTGAAAATCACGCGCTTAAAGAAAGGCATGCATAGCAATTTTCCACCATAAGTAATTAGAGCCATCGAAGACTGGTGGTACGTTTATGGAGATAGAATTTCTGTCCATAGAGTCAGATCGCTACAAACACAGACTTGTAAGGTCTTTAAACGTGTTTGCCTGCTCTGATACCAATTGAAAAAGCGGGGGTACAACAACCACACCCAATATTTCGCTTAGCAATCTGTATGGACTAACTCCAATATACTTTCAAGAGAATCAACTAGACTCAATCTTAATAAAGTATATCAAGGAGTTATATTATCTCGATCTCTCGATTTAATTCTTACTCAAGCAAATAGAAAATCATGAGTCTAATTAAATACAAGAGAAATAACTTGGATGGTACCAAAGACCAATATCCAAGTGTCAATCAATGTAAATCAACAATCACAGGTTGGATATTCTAATTGATTGAACCTAATGCACAACCTGTGATATTTTAATTATATAACAAAATATAATGCGGAATAAAAATAACACAGACACCAGAATTTTGTTAATGAGGAAACCGCAAATGCAGAATAACCCCGGGACCTAGTCCAGATTGAACACACACTGTATTAACCGCTACAGACACTAGCCTACTACAAACTAACTTCGGTCTGGACGGTAGTTGAACCCCAATCAATCTCACACTAATCCAAGGTACAGTTGCGCTCCTTACGTCTTTGATCCCAGCAGGATACTACGCACTTGATTCCCTTGGCTGATCTCACCCACAACTAAGAGTTGCTACGACCCAAAGTCGAAAACTTTAATAAACAAATCTGTATCGCACAGAAAAGTCTACGGTAATAGATAAATCTGTCTCCCACAGAAATACCTACGAGTTTTGTTCCGTCTTTTGATAAATCAAGGGGAACAATAAACAATGATAACCCAGACTTATATTCCCGAAGAACAACCTAGTATTATCAATCACGTCAGAATAATCTTAATCGACGCAGCGAAAGAAGATATTGTGGAATCACAAACGATAAGACGAAGATGTTTGTGACTACTTTTATATCTTGCCTATCGGAGATATCAATCTCAATCCAATCGTTACGATTGTACTCAACATGATAGAAACAACAAGATCAGATCACACAACTACAAGAAAGTAGTATCGGTCTGGCTTCACAACCCCAATGAAGTCTTTAAGTCGTTAACCTACAGGGTCTCGGTAGAAACCTAAGGTTAAAGTAGAATCGACTCTAGCTATACAACTAGTATCATATAGGAGGTGTGGGGATTAGGTTTCCCAGTTGCTAGAGTTCTCCCTTATATAGTCTTTCAAATCAGGGTTTGGAATCAATGTTAGCTTAGTAACAAAGCATTCAATATTCACTGTTAGATGAAAACCTGATTAAATTCAAGCTAATATCTTTCAACTGTTGGATCGAAAACTTAGCTTGTTACACACAAATGAAATGCACGTTTCTAGGTTTGTGTAACCGTACCCAAACATGTACATTTGTTGGTTCAACAATAGTTAACCAAATGGTTAGCCATATGAGCACTTTCATATCAACCATATTCTTCTTCACCATAACTAGTTCAAATGACTCAAATGAACTAGTTAGAGAGTTGTTCAATTGCTTAGATCTTATAGAAGTATACAAGACACAATCGAAGCAAAAATGATTTGATTCACTCGAATCGATTCATGAACTTTATAGCCACGGTTTGAAAATTGCATTCCTTAGTTTATATAAGTATAAGTTCACAAATAATCATTTTTAGATATAACCAACTCAAGTACGCGGACTAAGTTCGTGGACTTAAGTTCCCGGAAGAAGTTTACAAACTCCAGCAGATTTTCTCGGGATGAAAACCTACGACAGTTCGCGGACTGTTGTTCCGGTTTTCCTGATCAACAAAGTAAGCATACTTTGGTTCAAGGAATAAGGACTTAAACATGTATGCGTTTCCACACAATGCTTACATCCAACAATTGTTATATAATCTAAACTCTTATTTCAATCATTGAAACATTCTTAGAGGACGTTATATAGTTGTTATCCACAAACTATTTTTCGTCAAAGCCATTTTCAAAGTGATTAAAACATAACATGACTTTCGTCACTAGGTAAAGATGAACTTGGCCAAAGCGAAAGCTTACCAACACATATTTCGAGAAATAGATAGTCGAGATAAACTCGGCTCGAAATAGCAAATGTGTATAATCAAAGTCTATATAGCAAAACGAATTTTGTCTCAAGATAGGAGATAAAGTAGATAGACTTTTGAGTGATAGATAAGTTCAAGTCTCCATATACCTTTTAGTCGATGAAGTTCCACCAGTTCCTTGAGTAGTTCTTCGTCTTGTATGATGATCGCCATGGAGTTCTTGAGCTCAACCACACTTTCTATCCTAGTCCGAGACTTAGCTATAGTAGACTAGAAATCAAGACTTATAATTTTGATCACTAACATTGACAAACATGCTTGAGATAGCAATGCATGCGAATTCGACCGAGCAGTGCTCTAACAGACACACTCCGTAAGATTCTCTTATTTTGAGTAAAATCGAGTAAAATTGTCTCGTTGTTCATAACTGGCCTTGAGATTAAATTATGTCGATACTATGGATATAAATCCTTGTGATTTGTTAAGGTCCACAAATCCTTATTTTTCACGAAAGAAAGGTCACTCATGTTGTTATCATGGGAATGACATTTTATTGGAGAGAGTTCTTAAATGAACTTGTGCTTAATTGCTATATCTTTGTGGGGAGTGTGGTTGTGGAATTATAAAGGGGATGCTTGTATCTTTTTAATCTCCTAGGATGAGCGCTAAGTATTTATTACTATGTGATATCATCTAAACAAGTTGATATGTGGAGTTACATTTTAACTATGTTATTATGTAGTATCTTCATCTTCCTTAAGCTTTAGATATCTTTGGTTGTATTCATTATGATCCCGCGATTTTCGTACCTTTGTTAATTTTATTGACAAAAAGGGGGAGAATTATTTAGTAATTGGTTTACAGATCATTATGTAAGGGGGAGTTGATCATTTAAGCAATAGGTTTACCTATTAAACAAAAGATGTAAGTATTGATTAAGGGGGAGAAACATATCACCATAGTATTACTTCAGACTTGAGATACAATTGAACTTTGGAGAGAAGATAATAATACTATATTTTTGCATAACAACGATTGAGAATATCTGTTTTCAAAAAGTTGTTATCGATATGTAATCGGTTCTTCAACAACATCGATGCTGAGTTGAGCACGTTCAGAATCATTGCAACTTGAAATAATAAAGAGTTCAAGGATAGTTGGAGAAACTAAGGAAATCAAGAAGACATGGTGGATTGAGGAGTTTTTTCAAAACATTATTATTGTTATCCATATGTATTAAATAGTTTTGTCACTAAAATTGACAAAGGGGGAGATTGTTAGAGAATTGCTCAGTCGAACTCACAAGTGTTGCTATATCAAGCTTGTTGTCAAATTTAGTTGTCAAAACTATATCTTGATTTCTAGTCTACAATTAGTTAAGTCTCAGTCTAGGATAGTGGAGTTGAGATACGAGCCAGTCATCATTTGCATTCCACCGTTTGAAGGAGAAGATCAACTGAAGCTTTTGGAGAACTTCATCAACAAAAGGTAAGTGAAGATTGAATCACCTGTTTCTCAAGTTATATTCACAATTCTATATTTGAGACGATTGTTGCATAACTAATTAGACTAGCTTACATAAACAAAAATTTCGAGTCGAGAACTAATTATTTAGTTTACGAATTTCTCGAAATATAATGACTAAGCTTAATGAACATTTGTTCATACTTGATCAAATTCGGTGGAGAATAATTTATTGTTCAGAACCAAATCATGATTCAAGTTTATCATTCGAAAATAGCCTGGAACAGTGATATGTGTCATTGATATTATTCAGGAATGTTTCGAATTGATTTAGAGAAATATAGAACTACTATATTCGGAATATAAGACAGTGTTATCAGTCTTACAAATTGAGAAAACTGTAATATGTCTGAAGCCGTATTAGATGTATTTGTACATGTAAATTGAGTAATTATATGTCGACTTTCAGATTTGTGTGATATGCATATTTGTATGTACATCATGGGAAAATATGTTTATTTCGTGATCCGGGTAGGTATATATATTCGTATACAAAAAATTGTGGAACTATGGTAAAGGAACCGGGTTAAAATAATCAAACCGGTATGCTAGCCAAAACAGTTCTACGTTCTATAACCAGTTTAGTACCCAAACCGATACGCATGCTGAATGTTTTGTGAACTCCTGAACCGGCAAAGGTCTTAAGTTTGCAAACCGGTACGTGAACTAGAAAGTTCTGTAAACTTCGGAACTTTGAGTTGGTTCAAAGTTTGCAAACCGGTACGTGAACTGAAAAGTTCTATAGAGTCCGGAACTTGGTAATTGCATAATTTTGCAAACCGGTTTATGAACTGAAAAGTTCTGTAGACTCCGAAACTCGGTAATTATATATAAATTTTCAAACCGGTCCGCGTACTGTGACTCAGTCGATTCATGAACGATTCAAGTAATTTTACTTTGTACATTTACAAACTATGTCGACCATGATTCAATTGCGATTAAATTATTTTTATGAAGTGATTTGCACTTGATCATTTCTCAGGTGATTACTTAGGATCGGTTATACTAATTAATCAAAACTAATCATACCAAATCATAAGTCAGGCATTGTGATTAGTTGTACTAAGATGCATAACAAAGTTATGATCGGTTCTACCATCTCACACATATTGGTAATCCAAAGATTTGCAATGAATAACCATACCAATAAGCCTAGCGATTTCCCTTTCGATTCATAAAACAAGTTAAGGAATGAACTTCCTTTAAACAAATGTAAAACATTGTTTCCTAGGATGAAATCTTCACCTTTACCCATTCACATAATCATAACAACATTCATAAGATTATGTCGATGTCATATCTACGAAGTTTAAAAGATAACCGTTATACTTCGTAGTCTAATTCCTTAATACTATGATCATATGATCATGTCTCACTACTAGAGTAATATATCCATACACAGCTTCGCAGTTATGTTTTCAATATAGCACGACTTGAAAGATACGTTAGGAATGAAACAGTTCAAGTCAATATTACTAACCTCAAGAGGAAGGATGATGTCGTCGTTGTAGCTCTTTACTTCTTCACGTTCTTCAGGTCTTCGAGTAATACTTTTATGTCTCAATATTCCTATACTTTTTAGTCTAAACTATACGAAGTTGTCTCTAGTACATAATCAAGCGACTCTTAGATGAGTTTTGATTCACTAAAATATGACAACCAAATTTGACATACCAACGCTTGGTGGGTTCAACCGAGCTATGCTCTAACACTTCTTATGTACCTGCACACCACAAACTTGAATACACTTATGATCGATCACACACAGAACGAAGTCTGTTTACAATGGATGATCACAAGTTGTCTTTAGATCTAAAAACAGTTATAAAGATATCGTCAATACTTTGATGTAGTTTGAGTGACCCTTATGTCAAAAAAGAAGGCTTTCAAGAATAATCAAACTAGGTGCAATCAAAGTTTCAACAACCGTTAGTCAATCAAATCAATAATCGAAAACTAAAATAACAATGCAATTATCTAGTTTCCCACCAAAGGTAATCATAGAGCTTCTTGATCCCCCAGAAGTCTTTAAACGAGCGGTCGTAAGAGATTTCACCTAATTAGGGTACTTTCCTCTCCGGATAGACGGCTCCACCAGAAATAACACGAATGAAGTTTGCCTGGCTTTTAGGATAGTTTGCAAGAAATGCAAACTCAACTATTTATAGACCAAGGTTATTTGGACAACAAGGAAATTCCAAAACCAAAAATATTCCCAAGATATTCAATAAGTACCTAATTTTGGTTTTCATATTTCCAACTAATATCCAACCTGTAATTCTGAAATATCTCATTAGAAAATATCTAATATTAGTTTATCACTTAATTAATATAACTTTCCAAGAGATATGTTTTGATTTGCTGGAAAATTAAAAACATATAATCGAAAATCTTAATTAAAATATTCTCAATATTTCAGATTGGGATCACCTTGAGTATGAAGGAATATCTTTGAACAATAAAAGATAAAAATTATATTCAAGCCAAAATTATGTCGACATCAGGAACTTTCCTATTTAGCAACCCCTAATTCCAAACTCACACAAAACCGTAAATTAATATGTGAATATATAGGATCGGTTTTGCTCTTGGGACCGATTCTACCATGACTCCTAACATAGGTTAAGATCGGTTTTACCAAGTCTCCAAAAATAGGTAGGGATCGGTTCTACCATGACTCCCAACAATAGCTAGGATCGGTTCTACCATGACTCCCAATATAGGTAAGGATCGGTTTTGCCAAGACTCCCAACAAAAGCTAGGATCGGTTCTAACATGTATCCCAATATAGGTATGGATCGGTTCTACCAAGACTCTCAATATAAGTTAAGTTCGGTTCTACCATATATCCCAAACTAGGTAAAGATCAGTTATACCATAACTCTCAACATAAGTCACGATCGGTTTTACCAAAGTTCTTACCTAGGTTCAAATTGGTCATCCAATAGATCTTCAATGAAAACTGGACCAAAACGCCTATTGATTTACTTTCGATTACGAAACAAGTTTCGTATATATACTTCCTTTAAACATGTATAATCAAACATAGTTTCCTAGGATAAAATCACACTTATATCCAATACACAATCAAGTAACGATTTACATAGATTATGTCGATGTCACATTTACAAAGTTCAAAAGATAAACGTTATAATTCGTAATCAAATATTCTTCCTTGAAACTTTGATCATAATAAAATGACCAAGTCTAATACTAGAGTATTAAATATAATCTTGCATATTATGTTTTCAATCTTAAACGACTTGAAAGCAACGATAGGAATGGAAACAAGTCAAGTTAGTATCAGTAAAATCAAGTGGAATGATAATGTCTTCATTGTAGTCGATACATATTCACGATCTTCAAGGTACTACTTGTATGTCTCAACATTCCTAGACTTTGTAGTCAGGCCTAAATGAAGTTGACTCTAGTACATTCAATTAAGCGACTTTAACTGAGTTTTGATACTAAAATATGATAAACAAACTTGACATACCAACGCTTGGTAGGTTCAAACGAGAAATGCTCTAATAGATTAGTTCAATATTGTTCTTGAGAGGTGGTTAAAAATCCATGCTTCTCAGCTAACTGAGTGTAAGTGTTCTGGATTGTGAGGTTTGCTAGCTTTGGCTACTACAACAGATTTCAAGCCTTGATCTTTGATCTAAAGGGAAATAAAATAGGCTTATATGTATAGGCAGATTGGTATCAAAAGTATTCACTTAGGTTGAAACTCTTAGGATGTAAAGGACGTCAGCTAAGGGAATCAATTGGGTAGAGCCTTGCGAGGTTCAAGAGACGTAAGGAGCACAACTATAACTGAATCGCTTGGAGGGTGGATTCAGTATCAATTACATTACAGTCTAAAGTATTATAGTAAGCTAGTGTCTGTAGCGGCTTAATACATTTTGGTGTTGAAATCTGGACGAGGTCCCGGGGTTTTTCTGTTATTAGGGTTTCCTCACTAGCAAAACTTCTGGTGTCTTGTATTTTTCCCTTTCCGCGTTATATTATTTATCTTTATAATAGGATTTACACAAGTAGTATGTATTCAATCTTAGTGAATACGTACGTCCATATTTACTGCGATCGATTACGGGACTTGTTCTTGTAGAATTTGTATCTTGAAAGATAGATACCAAGTTTCATACTTGGCAGAATTCCGATTGGATTATTTGGATATGACTATATTGATCTTGGATATTGATTTTTGGGATCGTCCAGGTACTCTTATTATAAATCAGGTTCACGGACTCCATTGTCTAGACTTTCTGATTAAGAAGACATAGAGATATAAACTCTATATACATATTGTCAAGGATCATTAAGTTTGTCTACTTGCAATTGTATTAGGTTTTGTCCATACAAATTGTCGAACGAAAAAGTTGGTGGTGTACTTGGTATCATCTCATTTTCAACTATCAAACTTGTTTTTCCATCCCTATTGGTCAAATTATCAAATGAATGTAAGAAAGAGAAGCAGAATGTGTATGCCAAATACCAAATATGTGCATTTAGAATACCCATACCATGTAAGCCCAAGCCCATTATTTATATACGAACAACGTATCCTAAAACTATATTCCCTACATACTACTGGATCACGAAGGGTTTTTCTTTATGATCTTATATATATTCCTTAATTTCAAGCTTTAGGGGAGGAAGCTCTCGTAATCGGTCCTTAGGTTATAAGAAACAAATGTATATTATCTCTTATATTTTATGGTTTAGCCTTGTCTGACATTGAGTAGTTCAGTATAAATGTATACAAACACAAAATGTTCATGATAATACCACTTTTAGTGTACTAAATTTAAATTTTGGAATAATGAGAAACTGCATAATATCTCAATAAAATAGGCAGGTACCAAATGTTGGTTCATTTGGAAAGAGAGGTGTAATAAAATTTCTTATGAAAGACAAGAGAATCTCAATCTTGACCTCTTTGGCTATATATAGACATATTCATTTTTGAAATGACGAGGGTACCAAGTACATCATAATCTTTTCAGTATCAACGTATCTGACAAATACCTTGCTGATAATATAGAAAGAGACTGTCAAGAAGATAGCAACCACAAGGTATACATTTGGGATATATAATAGGTATCAAAACAATAATTATAATGCGGAAAGTAAAGTAAAAGCACACAACAAGATTTTGTTAACGAGGAAACTGTAAATACAGAAAAACCCCGGGTCCTAGTCTAGTTTTGAATACTCTCAGAATTAATTCGCTATACAAAGACTACTACCAATTTCGTATAGTTGAGACCAAGTAAACTACTCGTAGTTACCTAAGTATCCATGCGTCTTCAACCAATCTGGCTAATGCATGTGATTCTTAAGACAGAGTCCACTATCTTAAGTTGCTTCACCATTCGTGAAGACTTCTTGCACTCAACTACTTTGGATTGTATTCTGGAATAGTAAAGGACTAATCTGTTTTCGATAACTGCTCTCTCAATCTCAAGACGTAAATCAGAGATTTGTGTTGAGTCAAACAAAGGTTCTTCTGTTTAATCTAATAAACTCCTTTGTTTAGATTACATCAATTAAGATCTAGATTATCAAGATAACCGGATCTAGGTTTACAATCTATCAGATTCAAATCCTCAAGAAGACTACCAAATGATAGGTTGCCGATCTATACGACTAACAATAAGATGTTTATCAAAAGATCAACAAATCTAAGTCGGATCCCAGCCGATCAAGTATCTGCACGAAGTAAATTACAAAGATCAGAAACCGATAAAAAATCTTCTTGTCTCCAAATCTTCAATGTATTTTATGTACCTGCACAAATAAACTTGATTTCACTTATGATCGATCACGCACAGAACGGAGTCTGTTAACAATGGATGATAACAAGTCTATTTTTAGATCTAAAGATAGATTTGAACTACCGTAAATCCTTGATCTAGTTTGAGTGACCTTATGTCAGAATAAAAGGCTCTCAAGAATAATCAAACTAGGTGCAATCAAGGTTCAACAACCGTTAGTCAATCAAATCAATAATCGAAAACTAAAAACAATGCAAATTATAGTTTACCACCAACGGTACCATCTAGACGCTTCTTGATCCCACAAAAATCTTTAAACTAGCAGACGTAAGATATTTCGCCTAATTAGGTTACTCTCTCTCCAAGATAGTATTACAAGTAATACTATTAGTCAGCTACCACGGTGACTACAAAATGAAGTGCTTGTGTTAGGATAAGTTTGTAAGAAGAACAAACTTCAATATTTATAGTCCAAGGTAGATTGGATGTCAAGGAATTTCCAATACTGAAAATATTCCAAAGATTTGTAATAAATACCAATTTTCGGTTTTGTCTAATTTCAACTAATATACTGAAATCCCTCATGGATGACAACTCAATATTAGCTAGTATACAAGTATACTTTACTAATATGTAGGACATACCAATATGTCCAAGAAATAATATATTAGAGAGAGTCTAGTCATGTGTTTGTTTGGTCCTATTTGGGAAAATATATTATAGTTTGGTCCTAGAAATTATGGTTTGGTCCTAGGGTGATGTCATGGATGATGTAATTGTCATTGTGTGGGGGCAGAAATACCCTTTTAGATTAGGACCATATATATAGTCAATTGGTAAGAGAGAGAGAAATCATTTCTCAGATCTATAATCTCTTTCCTCTTGGTTTTCTTCTATTTTCTTCCTGCTGTTACGATTTCTAGGTTTTTTTTCTTCTCGACGATTGAATAATGAAGACGACGAATAAGAAGCTGCTGCTACTGTTCGTTGAAGATGATGAAAAAGATAAAGATCTGATGTTGTTGTTAAAGATGTAATCAAGAACTGATGCTGTTGTTTTGAAGATGAAGATGAAGATGAAGTTCACCAAACAAATGAACTGTTGCTGCTGTTTTGAAGATGAAGATGAAGATGAAGACGAAGATAAGTTCATCTGCTGCTGTTCGTCTTGCTGTTGAAGATGAAGACGAAATCTGTTTTGTTGTTCGTCTTGTTGTTAAGATAAACTCGTGTGTTCAGATCTGATTGATTTAAGTTTTGGATGTGTGTTTGATTTCTGAAATCTTCTTGTTTGATTTGTTCATCTTTTTCTTCTTGTTTGATGTTTTACTGCTCTTGTTGAATATGAAGATGAAGATGATGTTTGTTGCTCGTGTTGGTGATGAACTTTGTTGAAGATTCTTGATTTTTGATGTTTTTGTTGCTCGTGTTGAAGATGGAGATCTGCTTTTCTTTGCTTCGTGTTGAAGATGAAGATGAAGATGATGTTTTTGCTGCTCGTGTTGGTGATGAACTCTGTTGAAGATGAAGAATTTATTTTTGCTGCTGTTGAAGACGAAGATGATGAAGATGATGATGCTTCAGTTCATTCCATAAATGAACTCTGTTTTTTTAGGTTTTTATATGGAGTTCATTTCTGGAATGAACTATGTTTTTTTAGGTTTTTATATGGAGTTCATTTCTGGAATGAACTCAGTTTTTTTAAGTTTTTATATGGAGTTCATTTATGGAATGAACTCTGTTTTTCTTAGCTTTTTATATGGAGTTCGTTTCTGGAATGAACTCTGTTTTTTTAGGTTTTTATATGGAGTTCATTTCTGGAATGAACTCTGTTTTTTTAGCTTTTTATATGGAGTTCCCAGAAATGAACTCTGTGTTTTTAGCTTTTTATATGGAGTTCATTTCTGGAATGAACTCTGTTTTTTAGGTTTTTATATGGAGTTCATTTCTGGAATGAACTCAGTTTTTTTAGGTTTTTATATGGAGTTCATTTGTTTTTTTAGCTTTTTATATGGAGTTCATTTCTGGAATGAACTCTGGTTTATATGTTTTCAGAAAAATTAAGTAGAAATTAACATGACTTCATTTTGACGAATGAACTGCTACAAAAAATAAGTTGGAATTAACACGAAAGGGTACTTTGGTCTATTTAATATTTTTAAATAATTATGGACCAAACAGTAAAGGCGTTTTCCCAAAGGACCAAACTGACATGGGCCTACCTAAAAAAGGACCAAACGATATTTTTCCCTTACTAATATATCTTTCAGAGATATGCACTACACCAAATTCTGGGATTAGAAACAGAACCAGGCCGTTACAAAAACGGATTGTAACGGCCCTCGCCTGTTGCAAAAGTGGGTGTTACATTTTTTTTGTAACGGCTTTGTGGCCGTTACGAATTTTTTTTGTAACGGCCCTCGTAACAGGTTGAGCCGTTACGAATTTGCCACGTGGTAACAAACTCGGGCCGTTATTTAATTTTTTTTGCAACATGGATGTTGTAATAACTGAGTCAGTTATTTAACTTTTTTGTAACAACAAAAAAATTATCGCCTGGCTCAACCTTGACTGGTCAAAATTGGTCAAAATCAATTTTGACGTAGGGCAATATTGACCGACAGTACATTTTCTGCCGGAAACCAGAATTCCAAATACTATCCTGTACAAACCTTTCAATACATCCACATTCAACAATAATTGCTTCAATCAATTTACATCAACATTCATTCAGTTCTATTAAGAAAGAATACAAATTCTTCTAAGTACCAAAAAAAACTCTGTTAAGTATCAAATTCTGACAAGTAACTAAACACTTTTTTACATTCATTCTATGTTGGGCAAGTTGTCATCGTGCTTGCTCACTAGCATTCAAATTCAGTTTCATAATTCATACTCCATAGTTGTTACTAAAATGAATAAAAGTGTTTACACAACCACATGTTACATAGCTCTTACGGTATATGTTGCACTAGGTTTTAAGATTGATTTCAAGAAAGTTAATACTCACTGCTCTTGGTGCCTCCTTTACTACCAGTTTATCCTTGTGGCTATCTATTGCTTCGATTGCAAGCTTGGATTGGTATCGGGATCACCACAATCAACTTGAATGCCGGTAAACAATAAAATTTCAGATTAAACTAGAGCAGTAAATAGATAGTAAAGACTAAAGACCCAACATGGGAGTTTCTTCGCAGCCCATTACCTCAAATGCATGCCCATATCTTCGATATAGAGGCCAGCCAAAATGGATATACAGATCCCTTCGTTGGCACGCTAAGGGGATGGAAAGTAAATACCCAACAAAATTATACATAAAATTCAAGTGCTCACTTTAAGTTTATCTTCCTCCAAAACTCCCCAGCTTAGATGCAACCTACAGTTCCTCGTCCTAGTGGTTCACTCCATTCATCCTCAGAAATAATAAAAACTTTTCATCAGCCTTAGACTACCATATGTACCTGAAACCAGTATTACGAGATTAGACTTGAGATAGTTTTAACAAAGATCATGAAAAATATCTAGCAAATGCAGTAATGTAATAAAAAAACCTAATGTTTGTGATCATTATGCTTGCTAATGACTTCGACATAATCGGCAAGAAGATAAACAGTAAAACCCAACTTCCGACAACTCGTTTCAGTTTTCCAAAATTTACTAAGAGACTTAAGTTTCATAGCACATGATAAAGAAATAAGAATACAATATTTGGTATTCAAACAGTACGACAAAAAGAGTAGTGTGAGGACTCTAGTATTGTTGTTACTCTAAGAAACAATATGAAGCATGGGAGGAATAAAAATAGAAACGGAAAAGAAAATACCGACATCTTAATTCCTTGACATATGTTTGCTCCTACCAAGATGTTGGTCAGTATTAAGGGACTATGTTCAACTATCAAGAGACTGACCTTTTTCTTAGCATCTTGGAATAATGCACGAACATGGAGAGCACCAGCTATCAAGGGTACTTGCAGAATACTCCCACTCCTCGCTACAAGCAAGCAATCATGTCATGGTTCTGTTAATATTGTCTTGGTAACGGTTAACAACACCAATCCAAGGGAACTGTAGTCGATATCATTTTCCTTCTAATATCTGGTGAACCCCAAGAATGTCAACCAATCTAAGAACTTTAAATTCTTAAGAAATACCGTGAATCATACTTGGAAGTTGGAACATCTCTTCCACCTCGTAATTTGAATACTAATAAAAGACAAAATATCTTTATGACCGTAGGATATGTTTGAGAATATAACGAAGAACTGCAAGGCAGTAAGAAACTTACATCAACAGCGTCAGTACCCTTATCCATGAGATCTATCTTTGTCAAGACCCCTAAACTGATCTCTCCTGAAAAATTCAAACAACAAATACTATGAATAAGGAACTGGGTCGTAGGACTATACCTTCTCAATAAATGAGCAAACCATGTTCTCAATATTCGCATTGATGCTATCAGATTATAAAGAAAACCATCTACAGAGCCGGGTTTACCAGTCAATTCCATATTAAGAAAATAAGTTGAATCATAATATGTCATGAATTACAGCAAGAGAACTAAGAGCATCGATCTACAATTCAAACCTGATGAAAAGGTAAATGATTCAATGAAACATACCAATGACAACTTTTGTCAACCCAAGTGTATTAGTGTCCCTTACCATACCAGTGTTTGAGAATATAACAGAATAGTTTGTTACAATAAACTAGCAATCTAGCATCCCCTAATACACATCATGCCATAACCCAGTAATATAATTCATTCGGTAAAAAGAAAGTAAAACTCACCTTTTAATAACTGATACTAAATTTGTTGGGTGATATTTGTCTTTCAGCATATATCCAAAACCAAATTCAGTCAGAATATACAAAAGATGAAATAAGTACAAACAACTGCGGTCAAAATGAACAAAATGCGTTTACCATTCATCCTTGTGTGCATCAAAGAAAATACGTCTCTGAGTAGAAATGTACTCTGATCTGTATTCCTGATACCTAAACAACCAAAAGCAGATTTTACTCCATCGTAAATAAATGCATAAATAAAGCAAATCAATTTCTGTATCAATCTGCGACTGCCTATTACACCTGCGCTCAGCTTTAGCCGGCAGTATGTCATCTTCAAGCTCTTGAATAAATTGCTTATACGACATTAAGCCTTCACTGTAACAATTTACAAATAGATCATTTACCTAATAAAAACATATTTGAGAAGCCAAATCGAAAGCATCATGTAAACCAAGATAAATACAAGACAAACCCATGAAGTAAGAAAGGAACCAAACCAAGCTATGTATAGAATTTTTTAAAGTTCCATGGTGCAAGTCAAAGGATCAAAGTTATGTATATAATTAGCTAGACATCTAGACATCCTCACATCAGGAGAAAGTGATGCATAAAAACATACCAAATTAGTCCTGCAAAGGACCAAATATTTCGTTGTTCTCTCTCAGTTGATATGCCTAAAGGATAAACGTCCAAACAAGAGAGGTACAGGTTGCAAATTGTTATGCTAAGCTGAAGATGGTTTATTACCAAAGACATAACCTCAATTAGTTTGAACTAGTAGCTTCCACAATCATTTATTTTGCCAGAACAATAGTGATGACCATTAAGTTCATAACTAATGGCTGGAAATGTGCATCCCACTACTAAGAAAAGGTTCCAACTGAATCTGTCCCTGATTTGCAATTATTCCTTCTAACTGAAGAGTACATCCTCATAAACATATACCATGAAAGATTCTCAAAGAACTATTCAGCGAAGAGAAAAAAAAGAAGTAACTCAAAAATTGAGAAGGTGATATGTGTTTTGCAAAAGTTTGAACCACTTAACATGGAAATATCTAATAAAGGACGATAAGGAAACCAAACGAAGCCCGTGACCAGCTCTGTAATTCAAAAATGTGGGTGAAATTCACACATAAAATAAGGCAATCAGAAATTCCAATTGATCTAGATAACAGAGACTCGAGAGCCAACAACAACTTGTTTGTCAGTTTATTGTCAGTCAACAACAACTTCTTAGTAGCTAGCTCCAACAAAAAGTGAGTAAGAACTGAATTTAACTTCCATTACCAGCAAACTTCTCCTTCTGCTAATCTCAGTATCACTCAATCAAGCCCCTTCCAAATGCATCATCCACACAAAACTGACCACTCCCTCTACTTCTTAACCCGAACTGTAAACAAGCATAGCTCAAACATTCTAGCTTCAACTACCAATCAATCATAAAAACAAACAAAAAACCCAAAAACATCAAAATTACCTTAGAAGTAGTTAGAACAGAACCATCAGCACTACTTGAACCCCTTGTAGCTTCTCAGTTAACTTATCAACTTCATTCCCATCTGCATCTGAATAAAATGCCCTAAATCAGAAACCCAAATCTCATAATCGATTGAACAAGAAACCCTAAAAAAAATACCTAAATCTAGATGAAAATAAATCGAAATCAAAACCAAAAATAGATACCTAAATTAAAAAAAGTAGAACAAATGCTTTCTCACGATTAGTTGAGAGTGAAGATCAGTTCTTCCAAGTGCGAACTCCGACGAACAAACTAAAATCGAATCATAATACAGAAACCTTAAAATCGATTTATAAATCCCTAAAAATCCTATCATAGATGATGAAGAAACTGAATCGAAACTGATTCATCAAACTCGATCTAGTTTTATCGGCTGAGAGGAAGGGAAGATATGCTGAGAGCATAAGAGAGAAAAAAAAGAAATAAAAAATGAAATTCTCGATCTGGTTTCAGTAGGGTATACAGAAATCACACATGGGGGGAAATATCCTCTAATGTTACTCCTCTTGGGTGGAAACACAATGGTACGCGTGTAAATGGCACACTCACAGACTCCAGGTGTTACGACCCAGGTGTGACGAAGTGTGTGGCTGGCACGCCTATAAAAAAATTCAGTAATTGCTAGCCTCTCATTACGAATTTAGTGTGATCCATGCCTGTTACGACTTTTTTTGTAACGACCATTTGTAACAGGAATTTTGTAATGGCTACAAAGCCGTTACGAATTGCTGTTACTAATCCGGGAATTTGGTGTAGTGATGTTTTACTTATTGGAAAAATAAAAAAGTATATTCGAAAATATCAATAAAAAGATTCTCAAACATTTCGGTTCAGGATCTCACCTTGCATATCAAGGAATATCTTTGAACAATAAAAGATGAGATTTTAGCACGTGTTCAAATTACTTACTATGATGACATCTTGAAATTTCCTTACTAGCAAATCATATTTCGATATTCTAAAGTATATGTAAAACCGAAAATAAGAGATTTGCTACTGGGACCGGTCCTACAAGAGATCCCCAATAGGGATCGGTCATGCTATAGATCCCCAAGGCAGGGATCGGTCCTGTTATAGACCCCAAAGTAGGGATCAATCCTGCCATAGATCCCCAATAGGAATTGGACCACCAATCCCATTGATTCCTTTCAACAACGAAACAAGTTTCGCAAGTCTACTTCCTTAAACTCATGTAGTTAAACATAAATTTCTAGGTATATAATCAATCATAAGTTCATTACACAATCTAGTAACAAGTTACAAAGGTAGTGTATATGTCACACGAAGTTCAAAAGGTAAGCGTTATACTTTGTACTTCAATATACCAAAGTTGTGATACAAATTGTATATCATTCCTTGACACTTTGATCATAATAAGATGATTAAGTCTCAAATATTAGAGTTTCATATATATGACTTCGCATGTTATATTTTCAATCTACACGACTTGATAGTAGCATGTATATAAATGGAAACAAGACAAGTCTTGTATTACTAACCTCGAGTTGAAGGATGATGTGTTTGTTGATATCGATACGTCTTCAGATTCTCCAGGTCTTCAAAGTAATACTTGTATGTCTCAACATTTCTAGACTTCGTAGTCTAACCTAACGAAGTTGACTCTAGTAATGTAATCAAGCGATCTTGATTTTTGGAACTAAAATATGACAACCAACCTTGACATACCAACGCTTGACGGGTTCAACCGAGCAATGCTCTAACAATCTCTCTCTTTGTCAATTCTAGTGAAAACTCTAACACATATGCTGAATACAAGAATTAAAAGATATGGATTCATGATCTTCATTGTTATGTGATGCACCCGTATTTTTTTTCCATCTTCTGTGATATTTGGTCCATACAAAAGGAGAAGGGGAAAAAGTAAAATGAAAGCAGGGTCAAAATATTTAAGAGAAATTAATCATGCGCGATTTATAACACACGTGCATTTTTTTTTTTTGATAGGGTAGTACAGTGGCCCCTAGACTACATCCAAACTCCTTCAAATGAGAATTTGTTTGGTAATTACATGTTCGAACGCCTACCTCCGCAGTGGGGGAAGCACTTGATGGTTCTCCACTAGCACAAATATAATAACATCTATTTATATTTCAAGAACAAAATGACAAAAAAAAAAGACATAAGGTGACAGATTAACCGAAGGCGAGTACAATTGCTAAAGACGCGTACCAGTATTACTAGGGAGGGTATCAATCCATTAGTTAGAACTTTTTTATTTTATATTCAGTTAGAACTTGTTTGGCGGGTCAGCTTGTCCCCAACAAAGAACACGACTAACAGACAACCGTTGGTGTCCGGGACAGCGGCTCGCTGGATCCAAGTCGGGGCGGCTGTTCCGGATTCGACACCATCAGTAGGGCGGGATGTACAAGGTAAGGATGCATTGGGAAGTGGACTAATCTAATGAGCGGAGAACCGAGACGGAACGCCGAACTAATCAATCGGCATCAAGAAGGGCAGAGCGAAGAGTGCTCCTCTTGGCAACAAGGGCGCTGAGGCGGTCTGGCCATGCCGACGGGATATGATGTCCGCATCACTCACGACCTATCCGGGGGACAGCTCCTCCCCCAACCTACCTAGCCCACATAAGAATAAAGGGAAACAAGGGTATTTCGCAATCAGGATTGTATCCGTCCTGGCAGTACTAGTACCGCCTACAACAATAGTGTAGTCTTGTGCTTGAACGAGGGTGTCATAAAACTGGTTGGCTTGGAGCAGTGGCGGAGGCGGTTAAAAGCAAGGGTGTGCAGTTGATTTTGGAACCCTAAGCCTATTTTCGCTATCATGCGCACCCCTATAAATATTTTGCTGGCTTGGAGACTTGGACATACATCCCGCAGGCGCAGATATTCTTGCTCTCACAATATTACGAATTACAGAGCGACTTGTATCTATCTCTCTACTCCAAGCCCACTCCACTTGGTTCATCTTCTTCCGCTTCCCATTCATTCCTTTATACAGATCTTCTCTCTCATTCTCTATCGGAAACCCTAGTTCTTGATAATGTCGGCTAACACCGATGAACCAGAGTTGGAAAACAGAGAGAAATCAGAATTGGAGAATGGAGAAAATCCAGAATTAGAAAGCATTGATAAATCAGAAATCCCAAAGGTAGAGGTTTCAGAATTAGAGAGTATAGAGAATTTAGAAATAGAGAAAATAGAGAATTCAGAATTGGTGAATGGAGGTGTACAAGAAACAATTGTTTCTGAATCAGATCCAAAGATAAATGATGTTAAAGAGACTGAGATCGTATCACAGGATTCTTCTTCCGTTATTGAAGAAGTAAAAGCGAAACCTGAATTGAAAAAGGATGAAGGAAATCGAACATTTACAATGAGAGAGTTGTTAAATGAATTGAAGGAAGAAGAGAGTGAAATTATTGATGGGGATTCTCGCACTAGTGCTTCACCACACAGGTTGGGTTTTGTTAATTTAGTCAATTACGAAATTATTCTTTATTATTATTACCATCACTATATCATAAAATGAAAACTTCAGTGATTATAATCAAGAACATGGTAGATCGAAAATAGAGAAACTCACATTTAGAATTTTTAGGTAACCCAATTTTTTTTTTTAGCTTTGATCTAAGTGAATTTGTCTATATATTGATCTAACTGATGTGAAGTTGCTTATTGTTTGATGTTCAGTTTCTGTATAGTTAGTGGTGTATTTGAGTTATTACGGAAACTTAGATTTTTGTTGACAAATAATCAAACTCTAATGAAATTGAACTTAATTAACTTGCTTGGTGAAACAGTTTCGTCTCTAATTGAACTTTGCATCTGAACTGAAGTTGGTTGTGTTTTTTCATTATTTGGGCATAAAGACTCCTCTTTTCCTCAACAAAAATTTTACTGAATCATAGCTCCCATTTGGATAAGTTTGACGTAGTAATAGTGGAAAGTCATAACAGTTATTTCAGGGAGTTTAACTTTCTGAATTTTCTTTCTTGATCATGAGCATCTCTAGGAATGCATTGTCAGCTATCAATGTGACGCTTGTCTTCATTAACTTGGGAGGCAAAATTTTGTACAAGACGATGAAGTCGCGTGAGAAGGTAGAGAACATATAATACTTCACATAATTATGAAATATATGATATATAAAATGAGAACATCACGTAATTACAAAACCTTTTAAGTAAGAGAAGAGCACACACACAAAAAAAAAGAATAAGAACAAGAACAAGAACAAGAAAGGACCATATCAATATTTGAGAATCAATGCTTGAAAACAGTGCACAGAACCACCAGCCGTGTAATAGCTATTTCACCTTCAATCACAAATTTCTTCCGCACATTCAAAACTGATCATAGAAACTATTTGCTCCTTCCAGTGCACTGTACACTCCCAAATGACATATCAAAAGATCCGTTAAGCTCTAACCCTTCACTGTAACCAGTTCCTTGCTTGTATTTCAGAAAGACAATGCTCAGTAACTATGTTTGTTACTCCTAAATTTCGATTTTGACTAATTATTTTTTTGTTTGTCTTTTTCCTCTTTTTTTTTTTCCTTTCCTGGTGTATGTTTGGGTGGATACTCTTGTTTTATCGCATCTCAGTAAAGGGTTGTGCTGATTTTTGCTCTCTTTTTTTAGCCGAGAAAGCACACAGCAGCAACAACAGCAGCATAACAATGCTGCTATTGATTTGATCGACAGTGTCACAGGTTTAGATGAGGAAGGTCGCTCTCGCCAACGGATTCTTACTTTTGCTGCTAAGAGGTACAGAATTGTTAATTTGCCAATTGCTTCCCCATTGGAAGCTTAGGTAAATTCAGTATCAAGTAGACAAGCATTACACATTCTATAAGACTTGTTCGCTACCTTTTACTTACTGTATTTTTGCTTACCTATCTGAATTCTATCAGATAGGCGAAGATTGTTTGGGTGATGCTAATTGAGAGTAGTTCTGTAAACTGTGTAACAATTTGGTCCCTTTTTATAGGTATGCTAGTACAATAGAAAGGAATCCAGAAGACTATGATGCGCTTTACAATTGGGCTTTGGTTCTTCAGGTTCTGCTTAACTGCTTAAATTATTGATTAGTAACGTTTTTTTTTTCTTCTGACTGGCATATGTGAATATGTGTAGTATGATCTAGTTAATTGGCAGTCTAACATGCTTATAATATATACTCCTCCATTCCAGTTGTCTGCTTACACCAAGTTAGAATTGTTGTTCTACCCATCAAAACTTTTATTAGGTTGAATCTGTAACTATTCAATAAAGAGTACTGTATGGTCATTGTTTTACAAGATTAAAGTCTAATGAAGTTCAATGAGACTTTTGGAATTCTAAATGAAATTACCGTGAGTTCAGTTGTCAACTGCAGTAACTGGTTTGTGTCACATATTGTCTATTAAATAGCAGCCGGGTGTTCCACTATTGTGTTAAGCCTAAAAAACTAGAGGTGCCGCATATGTTTATCGGTTGGAAGTCCTCTCCCTCTTACTCACTGTTGTATGGTTGGTCCCCGAGCCGTAGGCAGGCTGGGCTGTGTCTTTCTAGGCTTACTCCGGAAATCGATTTTGTATTGATTACTATAGTTTTGTTCACAAATATGATTCAGATATTTGGTTTTAAATTATTTAAACATGCTAGCGAGTGTTACTTTTAAAGAAAGTAATGGCTGAATTTGTGAATGAAAAGCAAATAGAACACCTTTCAATTCCTCAGGTGAAGGTTTCAACAAAATTTCCCGCTTGGTAATCAAGTCTAAACCCTAAGAATATAACAACATTCTGTCAAGAGCTAGAAGTATACAGAAGCTCTGATCTTAATGAATAGATTCCTAGTTAGCCCTCGATGAACAAATTTTTTGTAAATTTCTTTCTTTAGGTGATCCAGCAAAAGGCATATTCCTTTCTTCCTATCAATTTTTGGTTTCCAAATACCGTTCTCTGTTTTATTTATGACCCCTTTAGTTTTAAGTTTGTCTCGTCATTCATCAATTTTTATATTAAACCTTAAATTAATTTTTCAATCTGATATTAACTCTACATGCAGGAAAGTGCAGATAATGTTGGTCCAGAATCTAGTTCACCTTCAAAAGATTCTTTACTCGAGGAAGCTTGTAAGAAATACGATGAAGCTACGCAGCTATGTCCTACTCTTCATGATGTATGTATATTGTTTTTACACGGTAGCTAAAATTTCTAGTCTAGAAAAAGTGTTACCGCTACCTTCAAAACAGGGAAGAGCTTAGGAGTACTTTGATCGTACTTAATCTAGAAAAATTCCCTAGTAGTGTAATTTGAATGTGATAAAGAGGCTCGAGTATTAAGAGAATAGTTGGACTGGTATATGTACTGCACTTAGTGCTGGAATATCATCTTTGATCAATACAGGAAGATTTTCTGTATTTACATCGTCACGGTGCTAACTTATGACTCTATGTTACTAGGCCTACTACAATTGGGCTATTGCCATCTCCGATCGGGCAAAGATGCGTGGTCGTACTAAGGAGGCAGAAGAACTATGGAAACAGGTCTATCTTTAATATTGGTTTTAAGTTATGCCTCAGGTACACTGTCATGTTAGATTTAATTCTTACATTCTTTATATGTTCCCTTTCATAGGCAACAAGAAATTATGAGAAAGCTGTTCACCTGAACTGGAACAGTCCTCAGGTAGATACATCACCTTAAAAGATTCACTTAATGCTTTTCACTTTTCTGTATTAAAGCTTTGAACTCATGATTTTAGCATACATACTCTGTAATAGTTACATCTGATCGTTGTTATTACAGGCACTTAACAATTGGGGACTTGCTTTACAGGTATCAACTTTCATCTTACAGCAAGTTCCTAGAGTTGTATTCTGCATAATTCTAAGAATCTGATGTTCCACTTTTCAGGAATCTTTCCATCATTTCTTATGCTAATAAGTAGCAACTAATCATGTGATATAATTGTGCAATTTAGGAACTCAGTGCAATTGTCCCTGTTCGGGAAAAGCAGACCATTGTCAGAACTGCAATCAGTAAGGTATATAAGTCAAACTATTAGCACGTCAGACTATTTAGATGCTCGTAGTAAGATTCAACAGTCAGTTATACACTTTATACCTTTTGTGCTGGTAGAACATGTCTGTTTTATATTTCTGTAATCGCTTCGGCAGTAGCCATTTCACATTTGCATCATTTTGGCAGTTTCGTGCAGCAATCCGATTGCAGTTTGATTTCCATCGAGCAATCTACAACCTTGGCACGGTTCTGGTTAGTATATTTTTTGGCAATTTTCTTCAATCTAATGCACAAGCACCACAAGCAAAAACGTGAATCTTAAGCTTGTTGTGTTCTATTATTTAACAGTATGGGTTAGCAGAGGACACAATTAGAACCGGGGATCCAGTGAACACAAAGGAAGTGTCACCGGATGAGCTTTATAGTCAATCGGCCATATATATTGCAGCTGCTCATTCGCTGAAACCAAATTACTCTGTAAGTAACTCTGTATTCTTGTTTCATTTCCTATATTTTTTGGTGTCCAATCTCTAGAATGGTAGCTATTTCAATTTCGTAAATGCACACATGGAAAGAACAATGGGTACCTCACTCTTCTTAGAACAAATACTTTTGACTATCGAGTATATTTGACACTTGAGCATATTCTTTCCTCAGCCATAGATTTTTGTTATTTAAAATTTATTTTTATTTTTATCTAGACTAGAAAATTAACTTTCTAGTGCAACTTCAGTGAACAGGTTCTATTTTTCATCCATGCCATGAAATACCTTATGCAAATGTGATGTAGGAGCAATTTTTAAATGTAATGATATAATATTTTAGTCACAAGAACAGAGTCGTGGTTTCTAGCAAATACTAATTTATGTGAATAAGATCAAAATAAATGGTCTGGATAATATTTCAAAATAATTAAAATAAAAAATGATCTGGATAATCTAAGATTAGAAAGTGTAAAAGGCTTCTTAGAACAAATACTTTTGACTATCGAGTATATTTGACACTTGAGCATATTCTTTCCTCAGCCATAGATTTTTGTTATTTAAAATTTATTTTTATTTTTATCTAGACTAGAAAATTAACTTTCTAGTGCAACTTCAGTGAACAGGTTCTATTTTTCATCCATGCCATGAAATACCTTGTGCAAATGTGATGTAGGAGCAATTTTTAAATGTAATGATATAATATTTTAGTCACAAGAACAGAGTCGTGGTTTCTAGCAAATACTAATTTATGTGAATAAGATCAAAATAAATGGTCTGGATAATATTTCAAAATAATTAAAATAAAAAATGATCTGGATAATCTAAGATAAGAAAGTGTAAAAGGCTTCTACATTAGAATTTAACCTATGTTGCTTATTTTCGATGATAATTGGATAATATATCATTGTTTACTGAAACAGAAGTTCTAATGTAATTTTGTGACATGCTGCAGGTCTACCGCAGTGCCTTGAGACTTGTTCGTTCAATGGTTAGTGTTGATCTGTCTGACAATTCTGAGCCTTTTCAGATTCATATATCCTTTTTGTTATTCATTTTTCCTTAGTTATTTTTCTCTTGATAAAATTGAACTCCACTATGGTTCTTTAATAGTTGTGATAAAATGGAACTCCACTATGGTTCTTTAATAGTTGTATTTGTAGTTATTTATGCTAAATTGCCAATTCATGCCAAAGTGCAACCATAATCGAGTTCGATTGTATCTGACAAGAGTCATTTCTTCACAGCTACCGTTGCCCTATCTTAAAGTTGGGTATCTGACTGCACCACCTGTTGGGAATCCAGTTGCAGCCCACAGTGATTGGAAGCGAACACAGTTTGTTTTGAATCACGAAGGACTCCAACAGGTAAGTTTGGCCTTGTTTTATTACATATTATTCTTGACCTGAATCCAGTTTCCTTGCTGCATTCTCATAGTCTATGATCTGGATATTGCAAATTATAATTATTTTTCTAACTTCATGATGTCACGTAGCCACCATATTACATATGTATGTCTATTTAATTTCCTCTCTATTCCACCAGGTGACAAAAATATCGTGATGTCACTCTACACATTTGTGTCTTTGTTTCTTTGTGCTTTTGTTTAGATCTTTTCTTTATTAGAAGGACGAGTTCCCATGTGGTCAAATCCATTTTATATAAGGACTGCTGTAAACCACTTGTCTTAAAATTTGAACCTACTTTATTAGACTGAAGAAGAGGAGAACAAGGTCAATTTTGTGAACTATTAACCTTTATCTTCTTGTGCATGTGCCGCATCAGTTTTTTCAAATATTATGTTTCTAACTACATGACATCCCAGGTTAATTGCAGTGTCTGTGATAATACTATATTGCCTGTGGAGATTTTACTAAATCGGTGAAATTTATTCTCATAGATTAACAAGGGTGACCAAAAGCAGTTATCTCAAAGCCCTTCAGGCAGGTTAGTGGCCGCAGGCACCGTTGATAAATCAGCCATCAAAGTCGAGGTACCTGACATTGTTTCTGTATCAGCGTGTTCGGATCTCACATTACCTCCTGGTGCAGGTCTGTGTATTGATACAGTTAATGGACCTGTTTACTTGGTAAGCATTCTTTTCATTCTCGTTGCAAATTTTAAAGGAGATAAAATGGTGTTGATTTTAATGCTTACTTCAAGTTAAAAATGGCGGAAAGCCTGAGAGTAATTGGTCCATCAAATTCCTGATTAGGTTGCTGACACATGGGAGTCCTTGGACGGGTGGCTTGATGGAATTCGTCTTGTTTACACAATCTTTGCACGAGGGAAAAGTGACGTTCTTGCAGGCATCATAACCGGTTAATTCATGTGTATCTTAGGTCTGTTAGTGTGAATCTATATTGTAAGGTTTTCAAGTTTGACATTACTTTTTGAGAATTAATAATGTTATATGCTTACTAAAGAATACCCTTTTTGCTCATTTTTGTTCTGAAATTTTTATGGTTTCCTTTCAATTGATTTTCTTATATTGTATAATTCTCGATATACCCTCTTGTGCTATCTTTTTCCTTTATTGTGCGAACTTCATTTGTTGTTCCGACAATATACCTCATGTTCCAATTTATTGTTACTACAGAGCTGCATTGCAAAGATGTGATTAGTTCTTGATATGCATCGATCACAGGAGAAAAAATAAAAGTTACAATGTATAATTCACGACGAACACTCTGATGTGCTCTATTTTCCTCTAATTGTTGTTCCAATTTTTCGCCACTCCATGGAGCTGCATTGCAAAGATGAGATAAGTTCCTGCTATCAATAGTTAGTCCATCATAGAAACACACAAGTATGTATTTTGTGTATTAATAGATAAAGGCAGTGAAACACTATAAAGAAACTTTATTGGTGATGTTATTTCCCATGTTTGAATGACCAAATATTACAATGACATCAAGTGATAGGTTAAGAGAGAAACACAGCAGAATAACAAATGTCGCACAAAGCAAGAAAACTTCAGTAATGGAATTCTAAAGAGAAAATTCACGGCCATTTGGTGAACTCAAATACTTTGAAGACAATGTCTATACCCGTTGGAATTTGCCATATAAATAGCAACACATTAATTGTATTCAATGAGATGTGTAGACTTCTAGCTGTTTCATTTCCTTTCTGCATTGCAGGTACAAGAGCAGCAGCTGCTGCCCAGAGCACTGTTATTCCTGTTGAAACCCCAAATTTTAGCATAAAACTAGTAAGTCATAACCCATGAAACACATAATTTTATTGTTCTAAAGAGTGCGGTCATGTCCTAAGGTAAGTACTTGGAAACAACCGTATCAATTTTCTTAGCTACTGAACTAACTGCGACAAGTATTCCTACTCAAAATATAGCCACTCACCTGCTCCAGCAAACAGATGCGGCCCTGGGAAGAGTTTTCCTGTTCGCAACCATGTATTCAGCCCTCCACCAACTGACTCTAACACTCCAAATCCCAGCAGTATCGAACCAGCATTGAAGTGTCTATCCTTGAATGACCCTTTCAACAACACTTTCCTTTCCTGTAAAATTTCCAAGTTTTAAGGCATCAATGACACTAAATTTATTTTTAGGACAAATCAACTGCAAAACAAAGGTTCATTTGACAATGGTTGTGTATATAGGTTTGCAAATATCGTAAATTGTATACCTCAGTGAGTTCTTGAATTTTAACTTCAATGGGAGAAGGTGGCGAAGGGATCTCTTTTCCTTCTGGTGTAACAGCAACAGGTTTCACTTGTTTCTTGAGTTCATTAATTTCATTCTGAGTAGTTCGTACACTTCGCCATTGCCAACCTAAATAGCCCGCCCATAGTGTATACAGAAACAAACCACCCATCGCAATTGGATGAATGAGTGCCAATGTCCTACCTTCAAAGATCCCAAATTCTCCACCAGCAGCAAGTGCATCCTGTTTTCAAACAATACCCGCATTTGATAAACATAATCAAATCAAATAATTGATACGATCAAACAAAATAAGAAATAAATATCTACTTTTTTTTTTTTTTTTTTTGCTCCAATAAGAATTATAAATGTAAAACATTAAAAACCAGTTATCAAAATGAAATCAAGTTGAAAAAGAAAAACTCCCAAAGCATAATTCAATTCTAAATTGTATAAATGAAAGAATTTGGTATCAAAAGGTGCAGTATAACTTGCCTGTGGATCAAGTAAGAAAGGCAATGTGAATACAGTAAGAGGAAGAGGAGAAGATTTTAAATGGTGAGTAGTTTGGTGAATGAGATTTTGCAAGAGTTCTGTTGGGTTCTTCTTCTTATTAATGTTAATATTATCATCTGTACTGGCTTTGATCAGTTGGGGTTTTGTTAATTGGTTGAGATTTGACAGTTTTGATTTGGTTTGAAGGGGTTTAATTGGAAGACTTAGAAAGTTGAGTGTGGCGGCCATACTTTCTTGTGTGATTTTTTCTGGCAGAGCTACAGAGAGAAAGAGAACGAAAGGGAGAATGACTGAATGAGAGAGTAGTAGACTGAGAAAGAGATAAGAAACTACTGTGAGATCTTAGGTGGGATAGGTGGGATATGGGGATATTTTGGCCTTAGAGCATCTCCAATGCTAGAGGTCAAGGTCATCCTATGTGGATGTCTTATTTATACCCAATCCCCAAGGTCCTATTTTACACTTTTTGTCTAAATCTAGACACAAAAAATAATGTGGACTTATGACCGAAGGTCATGAAGGAAGTCTTATTTAGACTTTCTCCTTTACCCCAACTTTAGTCATGTCATCTTACCTATGACCCTCACCTTTGCATTGGAGATGAAATTTTGGTGAAAAAAAGTATTAAATCCTATGTGTCATACTAATTTAAGACCTCTACCCCTTGCATTGGAGATGCTCTTACAAAATTACCAACTATCACTCATTTTCTTGTTTTATAATGTCGACTTCTCTTTTTCCTCTTTTTCACGTTTTTTCTCCTTACTATTATGAAGTATGAACCGAGATCAAGATTGAAACATCCCACGTTTTTTCTCTTTAGGGCAATCCCTGTGGAATTAGTTTAAAGATTTTCTCATTTTGCTCCCAATATGGATGAACAAACTTGAAAAATGAACGGAGTCGTGCTCTAAGAGCATCTCCAATGCTAGGGGTTAAGGTCTTAAATTGATACGACACATAGGATTTAAGACTTTTTCTACCAACTTTTCATCTCCAACACGGGACCAAGTGGGGGTAAAGGAGAAAGTCTTATTTAGACTTTGTTCATGACCGTGGGTCTTAAGTCCACATCATCTTTTGTCTCTAAATTTAGACAAAAAGTGTTGGATAAGACATTGGGGATTGAAAATGGAATTTAGGTAGAAAGTCTTACCTTTATTATTTTTTGTCATGTAGTGAATTACCCACAACCAAAAAGTCTTAATAAAACCTCCACATAGGATGACTTTGACCCCAAGCATTGGAGATGCTCTAACGGGTCATCATTGTGACCACTGTCGTAAGGGAGCGCCTTTAGGTCATTGGATTTTATCTCATAGATATGCACACATCCCGAGATAACATTTTTATAACATAAAAAAATGTTTTATTATTTTTATTAGTCTTATTATGTTTTGAGTCCCTAACTTTAGAGTCCAAATTTGTGAATCCCCTTAAAATCGGGGTGCACATTCCGGCCCTCTCCATTCGTTGAAACTAATCTTTTGGTTTTGACTTTATAATTTACTTATAATTTATTTTGTTTCCTAAAACTTATTGAAATAGATACTAACAGATTTTAATGACTGCCATTATTCTTCTTT
This sequence comes from Papaver armeniacum, assembly GCA_023531295.1. NCBI lineage: Eukaryota > Viridiplantae > Streptophyta > Magnoliopsida > Ranunculales > Papaveraceae > Papaver > Papaver armeniacum. The sequence goes on from JAJJWW010012937.1 coordinate 180,867, forward strand.
CTCTCTCGCTGTATGTCCAGTTCTCCCTAAAATCTTTACATGAGAAAATAAGAATCAAGATCTGAGAACAAAAATAATCTCTCAAGAAAATCAAAGCTCTCGGGGTCGGTGGTATAAGTAGTGATCTTACTGAATTTATGTTGTTTCTTGAATGATAAACAAAACAGAATTAGTATACCATTAGTTATGCACACAATTTTTTTTTAAGAATCTTGACCAAACAAGATAGTTAAGAACGGTTTTTTTGGGGACCAGCCTTTTTTCGAGGGGACCATTGTTTTATTTTGGGTAAGACATTAGAAGTAAATCTAGGTCACCCCTTATCTATATATTTATATTAATACCAAAATTACCCTCCTGATTATTTTTGTATAATGATTAGTTAGTGTGATTAATCATTGATTAAGGTTAAATTAATAGATGATTTTTTTTTTTTAAAAGTAGAATTATTGAGTGACTAAAGTAATAGAAGAAGAAGAAGATGGAGTAAAAAATTATTTTGAGATGGGTGAATATGGAGAAAAAACATCCTCTGGGTACCGAAGTATGCTTGTAACTTAGTGAATGTTGCTATAAATGGCCTAAAATATCTTCAAAATCAAAATTGTAACAAAAAATTTCAACCAGGTCAACAAAGTTCGGTTATATTATATGAAGAACATGTAACCAAACTTTCTGCAAATGCATTCGGTTAATAAATCCAAAATCACAGGCAACCGAACCAGAGCTTTAATGGAGTTTTTGTTTGTTCGGCTAGCTAATGGAAAATCAAATGTAACTGAACTACTATGCTTGAGTTTACAGAGTTTTGTTCGGTTCAGTCGACTCGACCACATTGTAACCGAACTTTAAACAATAGAGTTTGGTAGGTTCGCAAAATCTCTACGAACCAGTTATTCAGCCGAACCCTTAGTTTTTCCATGCACTTAAAATCTATAGGTTCGGCATGATCGCAACGTTTATAAAACATTTCCGAACTCTATGTTCGGTTAGCAGAAAAAAATGTGAGTTAACCGAACTAATTATATAGGTTTTCAGAGTAAAGTTCGGTTAGGAATTTTTTTTTTTGCGATTAAACCGAACTCAACATTTGGCTATATAGAGAAGAGTTCGGTTTTGAAATTATTTTTGCGACTCAACCGAACTCAGGTGTTCGGTTAGGCAAAAAAAAATCTTAGCCAAAGTGTTCTTTGTGTTCTTCATTTTTAAAAGTTCAGTTGTAAAACTAGGGTTTTTTTCAAAATTATCCTAACCGAACTTACTACTGTAACCTCCAAATTCAACATATTTTGATGACTACGGCTCAAAATTTCAATCAAAAATGAATTAGAAGTAATGGGTTTGTGGGAAAATACTTATGGACAAGTTTGTTTATAAAAGATTAATTAATGGATGATGAAAATTCAATGAATCGACGACGATGAAAATTCAATGATTTTGATTAGAATTGTATATGATCAGGTTTAGATGATCATAAATTCATGAAGAAGAGAAGAAGAAAAATTGTAGAATGGAGAAGAAGAAGTTGTAGATTAGTTATAATTTTAATTAGGTAAAAATTTAAACTAGTCATCTCCACCTTTTAGGACACCCCTTATAATTATAGGGAATGTGGCCTAATTAAATCATGGTCAAAAAAAAAAAAAAACTGTGGTGCCCAAAAAATGGTTCATAGTTAACCTATTAGCCAACAATATTTGGGAATTTAGTCCACCATATCCTGCAACTTAGCCCACTAAGTTGTTAAATTTAGTCCACCTAGTTTAAGTCTATCAAGTGAAACGTCAAGCAATCTTGCTGGCCAGTCGCAACTTTAGCAATTCCTAGTTGTTTAACTTTAAAATGCTAAGAAGAACTGAATAAGAGAAGAAGAGAAGGATAATTACAGTAGGTATTTGGTAATCAAAGTAAGTATTCTATAGCGGTAACTGTCTATCTGGTGTTTACAAGTTAAAATGCTTATTGAGTATTCATCGGTGGCTGCTTACAAGTAAGAAAGTGCTTACTTAGCGTTCATCAGTGGCCGCTAACAAGTTAAAATGTTTACTAAGTAGTCATCCAGGGCCTAAAAGAGGAAAAATTATGTTGCCTAGGTGCTAAAATGCCCATTTTTTGCGCCCTACGGCCGCAACACACTTATTGTTGAGCGATTTTTTTACCCCCATTCAAACTTCTTGGCTCTACCACTGGTTTTGGCTACTGACATGAAGATTACTCGTCGTATCAAAATCAATATGTAAGGTTCCAGAGATATGTCTCCATTGATTAATCAACTTGAATCATTTATTAAACAATTTCCTACTCAAAGTTTTTGTAGTTGGGTAGTGGATCAAGAAATCGATTTTTCATCTCAAAAGATTTAAACCAATCATTTATGTTAGTTTTACAGCTTATATATAAGATATGATTTTCATATCTTGAATTCCTCTTTTCCGTTGTTCAACATATTTGTTCCACAGAGATATAGAAAATGGAAATATGGAAGATAGGGGAAGAAATTAAGAGGTATTAATGGCAGCCGGTAGGAGAGAAAGAAGAAAGAGGTGGAGAATCTGTCAAAGACATCAGCAGTATTTACTGTTTTTATGGTTTCAAAGCAGTTTTAAGGGAAAGTGTGAAAAATGATAACGAAAAGTAAAAACCACTTAACATTAAAGACTGGCCAATAGATAGGGCCGGAATGTGCACCCCGGTTTTAAGGGGTGCACAAATTTGGACTCCTAATTTAGTTATTTGTTTTTTAATCCATTAATCAAATCGTGGAATTTTAGTTGTGATATTAAAATCTTATTTTCTTCGTTGTTCCTAAAACTTTGTCATGGATATTTTTTTTTTCTTTTGGATTATGGATCAATATTTGTGATTGATGTTTTGTTTGGAGGGATGAATCGTTGTTCCTGTACATTGATATGGGAATTTTAACTAGATTTAGAGAACCCAAGTGTTTTATCTTTGTTTTCCAAAACAAAGGGAGGTAGCCACTCAACACCCTTTCATGGAATCAGGGACGGAGGCAAAGGAGTGCAAGTGGGGTCCTCGGACCCCACTGATTTCTGAAATTTACTTAGTATAAGCCTGTTTTTAATATATGGAAGTTGTGGGGGCATTAGTATTTGACAAAGTTGATAAATTTGATCTTAACTGGGGGTTAAAGTTGTGATTGCACATCCTTACTTCATCCAAAACTGCACCTAGTGATCGAGATTTTCGGATCTTCTCTCTCATGCAGATAAATTTTTTTTAGCTTCTTTCGCTGTTCATGGTGATTAATCATGGATTTTCTTCCTATTCCCAGTATTTTTCTTAGGCAAAAATCGTTTGATTTCACATGGTTTCATTCTGGTCTCAAAATATTGGAAAGATTTAGAGGAAAGGTCTCTTGGATCGTCCTGCCAATCTCTTCTTTAGCTTGGTTTGCATATACTCTTACAGAAGCTCATGATGCGGACTTGGAGATAGGTAAATTATGGACAAAGCGTTTAAATTCTTTTGTAATTCATATCTCGTTCTGTAATAACTCGATGGGTTCATTCTTACAAGCTATGGTTATTGGTTTGTCTAAGAAACTTTCTCCTAGTTTTATTTGTATTCCTTTTGGATACAAGGGTTCAACTCTATTAAAATTCGCTTCAGCCATTCACAAACCTATCATTCAGCAATGTGATTCTTTAATTCTTAGAGAAGAAGCGTTTTCATCTCTTTCAGTTATTGATTCCACTGAACATACGGAAATCAGTGCTGATTCTTCTACGGTATGCCTGGGAGATTTTGGTATTGCTGTAAAGGTGGTTAATTTCCATTCAGGTTGGAACAGGGTTGCTAAGGCCATATCTAAAATTTATAATGGTCTGACACTTTGAATATTCGAGGTATTAATGGTAAGCTGGCTTATTTCAATGTTTCCTGTCGACTGCTTTTTGATCAATTTAAGGATGAGCAGCTTCTCAGTTTTGGCAAATCCAAAATTACGTTATGTCAATGGAAGCTTGAGGATGCTTATATCTAGAAGCATATTTGCACTGATGCATCTCATTGGATTAAGATTCGTGGCCTTCCTTTCAATAAATGGAATTATCAGTCCTTAAAAGATATTGTTTCATCTTGGGGAGTTTTGCTTGATGTCCATATTTCATCTCTAAACTTTGACAAGCTTAATTGTTGCAAAGTGAAAGTCGCAGCTGAGCTCAGTAAAATCCTAGTAGCCATTAATTTTAATGGACATTGGTTGAGCTTTGAGTGGCTTCAAGATCTTCAGGATATCAACCAAATATCACAGGATATTCCTTCAATTCCTAAAATTAAATCGATGATCTTTACGCTGGAGGAAAATGCGGCTAATTCAAAGGAAAGTAAAGATTCACCGGATACTCGGGATGGGAATTCTTCCAAACCAAACTTAACGCCGAGGATTTCGCTTTCTAATTCAAATTCGAATTCGGCGGTAAGAAAGTTAAACAGGGTTTAGAGAAAGGTTGCTGACCAGTATTTAAGGGGTAACCAAAACAACATTGACTCTGTTTCCTCTGAATCAAATGTTGAGGTTAATATCCCTAGGGTCACAGTGCGTAAGAAAAAATCGAGTCGGGTTCGCGGTCATAATATGGACCAGATGGAGAGAGCGTCATCTAATAATCCGAATACGAGTTTGGATTTCGGCTCTAACACAAAGGTGTGTACTCCTGTCCATGACCAAACCCTTAATGATGGTATAGATCACAATATGGGCCAGACGGGTTGGGGGTGGGGGGTGTTATCCATGGATTTCGACCCTAACACAAAGGTGTGTACTCCTGCCCATGATCTAAACTGTAATGGATCGTTGGATCATCATATGGACCAGATGGTGTGTGTGTGTGTGTGTGTGTGTGTGTGTGTTATGATTTCGACCCTAACACAAAGGTGTGTACTCCTGCCTCGCCTTTAGATGGGATGCCTAATTCTGATCTCCAGGAAAACTATATACCGTCAAGCACATCACCAGTAAGTAGTCCCAATAACTTACTTAGTGTTTCTTCATAGTCGGTCTCTTCAAAGATATCTTCTCCACTTCCCATTGCAGACAAGGAGATTAATGCTAAAATTGATTCGCATATAGAATTCAATAAATCTCTGGGTATTTCTGTTGATCATCCAAATATTTGGGGCATCTGCATGGATTTAATTGTTAGAAATAACCCTGATTCAAATCGGGAATTTTCTGATATTAAAGATGAAGATGGATTAGGTTCTTACGACACTGATGAGGAGATTATAGTTGAAGATTCTCTAGAAGATGATGGTAGAATTGACGCTGTTAAGGACTCAGTGGAGTGCGAATATTTGGTAAACCATGATTTCAATCCAATTTCTGGAGATAGGGTTTCTTTTGTCTCAGATGGATTATAAAATTATGGTTTGGAATATTAGGGGACTGGTGCAAGATGAGAAAATTTGTGCTGTCCTAAATGCAATTTTGAGAAATAACATCACAATTTGCTCAATCCAGGAAACAAAGAAGGTGACGGTTGATGATACACTTATTCGTTTTCTTTGGGGTTCCAGCAGATGCAATTATATTCATGTACCACCTTGCGGAGCTTCAGGTGGTATTATTGTAATGAGGAAGGAGGGGGTAGTTGTCATGGAAGACTCTTTGTTGGGTGATTTTACTTTGACTGTCAAGTTCAGGAATTCAGCTGATAATTTTCTTTGGTCTTTTACTTTTGTGTATGGTTCTCCAGACTCAGGTTACTATATGCAATACTGGAGAGAGATGGATGATGTGCGACTTCTCTTTGAGGGTCCGTGGGTTGTTGGAGGTGATTTTAATGCAATTCTTCAACAGTCCGAAAGAAACTGAAGTGGAGGATGTATTACTAGCAGGAGATATTTCAAGAAAATTTGTAAGTACCCACTCATTAATTGATCTCCCAATGAATGGTGGTAGATTTACCTGGACAAATAACCTGCAGCCTCCCACTCTAATTAGATTGGATAGGTTTCTTGTTACTGATGATTGGCTAGATCATTGTCCAGCTTTGATTCAACAAAGAATGAGAAGACTTATCTCAGACCATGCCCCTGTTTTGTTGAATTGTAATTCAGGAGCTAAGTTTGTTTCACCTTTTAGGTTAGACAATTATCTCTTATATCATCCTGCGTTTATTGATAATTTCAAGATTTGGTGGGCTAATTTAACATTTTTTTGGCAAACCTAGCTTTGTCTTTGCTAAAAAACTTCAAGCTCTAAAGTTCTTTATAAAGTCGTGGAAAAAATCCTTAGGGAATTTGCAGACTCAGATTAACTCTTTGGAAGAATCAATTGAGGCTTTGGATGTTGCTGAAGAAAATAATCAACTATCAACAGATGATGTTGTCTTTAGAGAAAATGCTAAACTGAAGCATGCCTGCCTTACTCTTGACATGGCTAGGAAATGGGGTCAAAGAGCTAAAGATCAATGGTTTAGAGATGGTGAAAAGAATATTAAATATCTTCATCAATTAGCTTCTTACAAGTACAAGGTTAGTACTTAGTAGTATCAATTGCCTTAATTATGCCGACCGAGCGAAGCGAGGACTCTATATATGGTGACTTTGTGTCAATGTGGGACATGACTTTTTTTTCCAATTTAACGAAAAAGATTGGATTTGGTTGGGTACTTGAAAAGACCATTGTGCCCTTATACTTAAAAATCATTTCATTTATAGTCCTCACTCCTCACCTCTATTTCAACGATAGATTGGGGGCCATAGATTTTAATTGGGGGCCTCACCAATTTTGTTTGCACCCCAAAATTTTCAGGGGCGTATCAATAGTAAAGTGAAAATACTATTTTACCCCTTATTTTTTTAAATTCTTTTTAAAATCAAAATCTTAAAATCAAAATCAAAACTTTAAAATCAAAATCAAATCAAAATCAATTTTTTTTCTTTCGAATTTTATGTTTGTAAAAAAAAAATCTGCTCAAATTTGTATGAAAAGTCGTCACGAAATTTTTTAAAAAAATAACGACCCTCAAGAGTCGTCATTGTTCCAGTGACGACTCTAAACTAGGGCTGCACAACGGGTAGGGTGGGTAGGATATGGCCTATTTCTCCACCCTACCCGCTGACTGGCGGATAAGGAAAATTTTACCCGCCACCCTACCCGCCATTAAACGGGTAAGATCCTACCCGACCCATTAAATGACAGGTCGGGTAGGATAGGGTGGCGGGTATAACCGTTTTTTTTTTTTTTAGTTTAGTTTACTATGTACTGGACTTCCTGTCACGGAAATTCTGTGTATACAAAAAATGCTGGACTGTGTATACAAAAAATCTTGCAACAACATATCAAATAAGAGCTAGCCTATCTAAATATGTTATGAACCCTTCACCTTCAACCATTCAGAAAGATTGTTCATCTGTGATAATGAACTTTATCAAGGCTCTCCTACATGCTTCTTGACAAAACGTAACCCCAACCATTTGTTGCTGATCTCCCAGATTGCTAGGCTGATCGAGAGAATGTTGTCCCAACTGCGCAGATTCTAGTGTAGCTAAATACTTCGTACACTTGGTCAAATGATAGTCCAAATTTGATGTTACATACTCCTTACCACCAGCCTTGTACTTACCACCTTCACAATGGTTACACTTCCCCCATTTAATACCATCATCATCAACACTCTTCGTGAACTGGTTACATACCCAAGATGTAGTCTTCCGCTTCCTACTTTCTCGTTGATCTCTTCTGTAATCTCAACCATGTTTGCTCACACTAAGCCTGCACAAACTAAACCATGTTTAGTGACTTTTACTGATGTGAAGATCAGTCTCAAAAGAAATAGAATGACATCAATATTACCTACAAAATGTCCTACACAGATTATGAAATAACTACACTCTAGACAAGACTTGGTATAAATTCCATTTGAAGCCCAAAAGAGAACAAGGAAATAATAATAATAATATACTTGAACCCCAAAAGAGACCCACTAGAGGGTACCATCAAAATCATGTAGGCAAAGTCTGAGATCCAAAAATAACCATCCTGGTCTAAAGTCAAAAGCCTGCAGGATAAAAAAAAAACAAGACTAATCGGAGCTTTACTGAAGCCAAAATAAGAAGAAGCAGAGGAAATGCAGCACACTGCTAACCCTGCAGCATCACATAGGAAATGTAGCACATTGCAAGCCCTGCAGCCTTACAAGTTACAACTTACAACCAGTATTAAGGAATGCTACTACATGTAAACATGACTGACTAGTGGCTAAGCATTTTTGTAACGGCCCTCGTAACAGGCATGAGCCGTTACTATTTTGCCACGTGGTAACAGCTCAGGGCCGTTACGAATTTTTTTGTAACAACGATGTCGTAACGTCCTCGAGCCGTTACGAACTTTTTTGTAACGACAAAAAATTCTTCGCGATCAACATTGACCTGGTCAAAATTGGTCAATAGTGACCAATTTTGACTAGTTCAAGGCTGACTGGCAGTTCATTTCTGCCGGAAATAGGCCGGAATTCTAAATTCAATACCCTTCATACACCTTTCAATACATTCATAACCACACTCAACAACAATTTCTTCAATCTATGTATATCACATTCATTCAATTCGTCTCAGATTCATATAACAAAAGAATTGAAATTTCTCTAAGTACCAAACTTTTTTTTTTTTTTTGTTAAGTATCAAATTTCTAAAGGAATGCATGGAAGGTTCCAAATTTCTAAGGAAACACATACAAACTTACTAACTTCCTACAAAACTTGAATACATGGAACTTACAAATCTTGAAGCTCCTTTGTTCTCCACCCTTGCCTTGGGTTCAGCAGACTCTGACGAATCTTTAGACTTCTTCCTTTTATTGGATGAAGTTTCAGCACCACCTTTCTTTGGTGCGGGACTTTTAGCCTTGGCATCGGAGTCCCCTGAGGGGGGAGAATGAATTTTAATGAAAAACTTGATAAAAACAGCATAAACACGACTCAATAGAATGTAAAAATTACAATAAGCCCAACCAAAACTTACCTTCTTCAAAAGGTTTGCCCTCATAAACATCAAGCTGCAATCAGGACAGAAAACTAGATTACTTGCATCTGCTTCGTATTTTTTTCATTATGGGGATTGTTTTGAAGAATGCTTACCCGATCAAGCTTATCACCAAAGCATTTGTTCTATCAACCACCACCATTGAATAAACCGAACCACATGCGACACTATAAAAGTAATTTTACTGACCAAATCCGAGGATTAGTCGTTTTTATTTTATTGGTTAAACTTTACTTTGATGATGCGAGATAGAGCTTAAAATTTATGCAAAGACATAACATGATCGGCTTAACAAAGAGCTGTCAAAATCATACCTCATTACATTCATACCCTCAAGGATATCAACTTTTTGAGATTCATTTGTAGATCTATGGTACAATGAGCAAACACATCGAATAAAGTTATTAAACCATGACATCAAGAAAAGTGGGATCTTATGATATCTCCACCAACAGGAACATACTGATTGTAAGGAAAAGCAACACTTACTTTGGTCCCTCATGACCATATCCAAGTGTCCATTCGGCGCATGACCCCAACTTATACACGATTGTTCATCACCAACAAAGTTGTGTGAGGCGCCCGAATCCATGCAACGAATATTCCAGCCATCGATGATGAGAAGACATGAAAATACGACTAATTATACAATCGGTAAATATGTATACACATAATGTATGTTGCGGTTATTTAACATCATACGAAAACAACCAGACAGAGAGTAGCCCGAGAGATTAGCGAAACGAATTAGAAAGGAAAAATCAGTTGGAAGGGTCACGGACCCAACTTGACAAGAAGTGTGTATACATATGAATATACACGAAATTTTAAAACCAAAGTTACAAGTAACAATCATACAACAACTAGAGTTTAGAGTTTAAAAACTCTAAGAGGAAAAAGATGCAAGGCTGTCACAAAACCTTAAGTCCAGAGGAGTATTCGGATACATCCAGTCACTTCGTAGTAACCTTCATTTCCCCCACATGTATAATTCCCCTCCACTGAAAACACTTAATTTACCAATAATGCCTATACCAAAAATATGCACTTTTTCTAACATATCACGGTGAATAAGAATGTAGGGACTCGGAGTGATAGACAAAGTAACTACTAGTACATTACAAATCGAGAAAACTTAAGAATCACCGCAATTCGATTCGTCTCTCAATACGATTCCGACTATGACAGAGATAGATAGATATGGTAGATATGATCTAAGCCGTGCTTCTTTGGGTATCTTGGCATTCTCGTCTCTCATTTCGAAACCTTGTCAACTTGAGTAGAAACTATGCAGTATCTTGTTCCTATATGGAAGATATGATCTATGCCTGCTTAGCTAGGTCTAGAGTTGTAAAATGAATATAGCCAAACGTACTATCTACAAGCAAATGATACAAGGATAAACAAATAATAGAAGGCGCTCCATAAACATCCAAAATTTAAATTTGAATTATTTTATTTACCGTATTTGAGAATTATGAGCACCAGCGACCCACAATTGCATTGGGAGGTAATGTAGTTCGTTCTTAATAACATCTCTGCAGTTCAGCCACCAACACTTGAATTATAGCTGCAATACAACTTCCCTTTGCAGCAATCAACAACACCGATTCGAGACCAACACCTTTCGTTATAATAACTACTTCACGGCTTTCGGTTCAAGCTTCTGCTTGTACTGCACTCGGCTTCTTCACATCAGGCTAGTAAAGATGAAATCGAAAATCTGAAAATTCTAAAGCGAGGGAAGGCGGTAGAGATTCGGATCCACGAGTTTAAAGGATAACAAAGTGAAACCTGGTGGAACATTCTAAGGCAGCCACCGGCTTTGAATAATTTTGTATGGTGGTTTTTACGTGCGACAATTAGTGTGAACTTTGGCATCTTCGTCTCTCCCAAGTGAGTTATTTCCTAAACAAACAAGAACTTTTAGGTTTAGAATTATGCTCGAATGAAGATACATTTCCAGATATTGAATCCATAAGCAAAAAAAAGAGCCATAGATGTTGAATAATCCCCATGGTTCTTATTGTTGTAACTAAATTGGAGTACTCGAGCCAAACGAACCTTAATGATCTGCTCCAACTGAGAAGGCAAAGAATTGGAAGGCAAAGCGGCGATAAGAAGAACCCCGTCGAACAATGCGGGGCAATCCCGACCTTGCATCGAGGCCAAGACAGACAATTGAAGCCAAGCGGATATTTGAGAATAACCATCAATACTAGTATCCTAAAGAAGATAAATGGGCTGCGATTGCGTGAACGAAGGGTCCAAAACACTTACCAGTTCTATTAAAACCCTCTAGTTACCAATTGACATGTAGGTGGAAATCCTAATTGCATCTGTTGTAAAGCCTTAAGAAAACTACAAATGGACCAAACTGTTGTCGTGCAAAGAAACATATAACACGAGTGAGTGTATCTTCATTGCTACAACAAAGCAAGCCTTCAAGGTTTCTTTGAAATACTCGAGACCTAACCTTTAAGGGTTGTTAGGCCCGATATGCCAAGGCCAAAGACATTTTTATCTTACTTGTACCAACTAATAGATATATTGGGAAATAATTCTTGCTAAAACCACATAGCAAGGTAGGTTTGTCGGAGTAAAGTTCTGCCCAAGTATGCCAAGGCCAAAGACGTTTTATCTTACTTGTACCAACTAATAGATATATTGGGAAATAATTCTTGCTAAATCCACATAGCAAGGTAGGTTTGTCGGGTAAGTTACCGAAAATGTTTTTGTGAATTATTCGCGCCAAGTCTCAAGTTAGCGGAAGATTACAAAGTAAAATTTAGAAGGCTTTCTAGGCCTAAAGCTTACATGCCAATCATCTCTTACTCTAGATAGTTTAATGAGATGGGGGTTTGGGCAAATAGTGAAGGGCCACGGAAATTCCTTGGTCAATTGTATCATCCACGGTAGCTCGAATCGTAAATTCAAATTAAACCGGGATGATAAGGGTAGGGATTTTACAAGCAATACATCAAAATTCCTCGGTCGGTTGTATCATCTACACAGAAACGCCTAAATTCGAAAATCGAATCACACAAGGATGATAAAGAGGAGGTGTTAAACACATAAAAATTCCAAAACCACATTCGACACCGACTATCCTATCTATAAAAGCATAAATGCAACGGTAGAGAGGTCAAAGAGTAATCGAAAAAACATGCACAAACTGTGGGCGTAATAATGCTTCCTACGAAGATACATTGTTAAAACCCAAGTTAATGTATCAATCCACGAAACTCCTAAAATTCATGTTCTATTTCAAGGAAACAAAATAGAACCCTAGAAGGGAAAGCCACACTGGAAGAGTGTTCAACTAGTGAAGAAAGAGTCCCAACTTTGGATTCTCGTCAGTAATGACCACTTTACTCCTCGCCCGGTCATCTTTGACGAGCTTAATCATGTCATCTATTCGAAGAATCGTTATTCTTTTGATTGCAACTGTATTATCTTCACTTTGCTCATCGCAGTTCAATAACACTGACTTCTAAATTGTTGCGTGTGGTTCCCTTGGTAAGATCTAGACCCATGCTTGAAAGATGATGCTTGTCTGCCTTTGTTTGCGCAGTATGGTGGTAAGCTCTAAGTTTCGCAACCAACTCGGTGGCATCCTTAGCAGCATTTCGTGAAAGAACCTTAGGTATGATCAAAAGAGCTTGACAAACTCCGCTATTGCCAAGCTGTTCCCGAGATCCCAAAGTTGTTGCAAGGTACTCCAAATACACGGAATAATGCGGGACTCGTGAAGACCTCGCACCTCAACCACCACATTGGACTCAAGGGTCCTCTTGACAATGCACAAAGCATCATGCAATGCTCTTTCCATCTCGTCGAGCATGTAGTCATTTGCACCTCGAGGATCAACGATACAGCCACTATTGTTCTTCGTCCCTTTAATCATAATAACATCATCATCGGAAATGCGCTCTTCTACAACTTCATACGCAAATCCAAGGAGTGATGGATCAAATGTTTCTTCTCCTTCCATGTCGACAAATGTGGAGGCCGCGGTGGCACCGGTTGCTTTGGCAACATGACGCGAGATCTTCTTTGCGAACACGCCTTACCGCAATTTGACTTCCACAAAGTACTTAAGTGCCATATCATCAATTCCTTTGGTTGTTAGAACAACATTGGCTCACCGCTTTGCAGTTTCTCAATGCGCTCCTTTGTCATGTCAGCTTCTCTGCCGTATTTTTCAAGTTCCACAGGGTCACCGACCAAGACTTGAACACCCATCTCGCATCTTCGTCTTGAAGGTTAAAATCAAGGCATGCAATTCGCGCAGGGGAAACTCTAGTAGGCATCCCTTGCAAAAGCACGACCAGTGTTGAGAGCGTAACCCTTCAATGTTCTTAAGTTCTTCAAACCCTAACATGAAATCAGAAAAAAAAATTGAATTAAATTTAATTAAAGAAGTTTAACCAATCGAAACTAAGATGAAACATATTGTATTAGATTCACGGATTTACAAAATCGTATTAGAAACAAATCGAAACCCTAAAAACCAGACGATTGAAAACTTAGAAACCCTGAAAAATCGAAAAAAATTATTGAAAAGATCGATGAACACTTACCCAGATCGATGATTGAAGAGATTTCTGTGAAAATTTTGTGAGATTTCCGTGATGATTTCATCGACTCATCTGTTGATAGGAAAAGAAGAGAGACGGGAGCAGCAGAGAAAAAAAAAAGATAAACGAAAATGAAGATTCGATCTGGTTCACTAGCGTATATCCTCAGAAGAACGCATGTGAATCGCACACGCATGGGAGGAAATATCCTCTGGTATAACTCATCGTGGGTGGAAACATAATGCCACGCATGTGAATCGCACACGCACATTTTAAAGGTGTTACCACCCTGGTGTGACCAAGCGTGTGACTGGCACGCCTAAAAAAAATTTTCGTAACGGCTTAACCCTGTTACGAATTTTTAAAAAATTAGTAACGGCTTCTGCCTGTTACAATTTTTTTGTAACGGCTATTTGTAACGGGAAATTCGTAACGGCCCATAAGCCGTTACGAATTGCTGTTACGAATCCGGGAATTTGGTGTAGTGAACCGTGTCGGACACGTGAACAGACACGACACGGTTACGACACTTCCCGACACTCGATGGACACGCCACATCACGTGTCGCGTAGAAATTGGTATTGGACACTTTGCGGACACTAATTGGACACTTTCGGACACGTCATAAATGATTATTTTGGTTTGAAAAATCAAAATAAACTAAATGTGATGCTAATCTATTCTTGTTTTAGTCAAATCCAAGCATTATTCATGAAAAACTTTACCATTATTACATTATTATTAATTTTCTATAATTAGTAATCAAATATTTTAGAATAAGAGTAATTATTTTGTTGTGTAGATTGTAGTAATATTTCATTTTAATGATGTGAGTAATATATATAACGTGTCCCCGCAACCCGTATTTTTGAGAATTGATGTGTCCCTGTAACCGTGTCGTGTCGTAACTGTGTCCCGTGTCCGTGTCCGTGTAACATAGTGGCTAAGAGTCAAGCTTCCGTGCCAAATCCAAGATTAGAAGTTTGCTAAATAGAGCAAACGCTATCGCGTATGCATACAATACATACATGGAGACATGTTCGAAAATGAAACTATTCGCCTAATATAAATATGGTTACCAAACTGATAATGTGTGAGCAACTCAACTGCGCAGCACCATCTCCATAATCAAGTCATTCCAAGAATCAATAGGGCCAGGCAAGCACCAATGCAGACAGTCATGAACTTTCACATTTCCTAAACCAATGTCTACCCACCTATATAACCCACCAGTCGAACACTTGCATAGAATCCATCTAATCAATGAAGCAGAAATCTATAGCACAACTTGACAATTAAAAAATTGATCTAAAGCAAAAACCTGCGCAAGCAGAGCAATCAAATACTATTTGTCACACAAAATTCACACTAGAAAAGCTCACCCTGAGTAAAAATCTTTAGGCAAATACACATCACTCACTTGTCCAAATCCGAAGGTCTTCAGGCCTGCAAAGAATTAAACCCGCGTACATACAAATTCTAACTATAAATATGAGTTTACCTAGTTAGAGAAGAAAACCCGCGTATACTTGTAACATTTAGATGGGTAAATCCAAGAATTACAAACAAAATGAACAACACCTACTCCAGGAACATCTTCTAAAGTTAACGTTTTGAGTAAAAATTCACTATGATGGTAATTCTTGATTAAGAATGCACCCGGGTTTCCAATCGATTCATCCCATTGAAATGTAACATGAAATTTCGACAATCCAATGATCAAAGAGGTGCTCTTTTTCACCCATTATTCCAAGTACGCTTCCTTGGTAACCTTTCCTCGCATTTCATTTTCTGTATTTTTATTAAAAAACTTATAGTCATGCTTTAGAGAGATTTGGAGCTCAGCTATAAAAACTTTCCAAAACTTAATTTCATGATTCTAATGACTAATGAGTATTAAAAAAGGAAAAAACTTACCAGGGTTAGCATTATCAGAACTGATTAGTTGCAAGCAAACACCTTTACCACATAACTCATGAACATGATCAAGTAGAGAAGCAAGGAAATCAGTCATATCCATCATATTTTTCTTCATTAAAACAACAGTTCCTTTAACTTTAGAATAGAAAGTGATGTTAAATTAGCCAATTGTACCAGGATTGAAGAATTGAGATAATGATTGTGAAACTCATGGATTCGAAAAACTGATCCAGTTAAATTGCAATAAGAGATATCGAGATCCCTAAGCTTCCAAAGATATGAAATATGTTCAACAAAATTCCCTTCTGTGGACGTAGGCTCGGATAAATCAATACCAGTCAAGCTTAATACCTGGAGATTTTCTAAACCTCTGACCCATTTTATGGATGATAATTCTAAGCAAAGGGTGCCAAAACTATATTTTCTATCGGTCCGCAATATGCAAGATAAATCGAGGTATTTTAAAGACGATAAATTACTAAATTGGTTTGAATTCCAGAAAATGATAAGGTTCCCCGTATATACCTAAGGAAAAATGATAAGGTTCCAGAGACATAGAATGATGTACTCTAGAGAATGGTTTAGATATCTTTGCATACCCATACAAAACTCATCAAATCAGGCAATGAACAACAAAAAGAAAAGCAATACAAATGAAATCTCTGTAGCTCAGACAAATCAAATCAAATCAAATTGAAGAATGATACCCAAAGTCAGATGCAATTACACAAATACACCTACAACAAATCTATGAAAAACACAGATTAATCAAATTGAACATCATTCACTAATTTCAGAGACAGCTATGAACATCATCTTAGCACTGATTCACAGTAAATCGAATCTACTCCCAAAAAATTCAACAGGCATACATCGGTCAAACCTGAAACCACTTACAACCATGAAAAACATACATAAATCGCAGATGAGAACTCGATGTGATGAAAATCAAATAAAGAGAGACTAACATTATGTGATTTTCAGATATAAAAAGAAAAACCCATTCAGATTATTGAAAAAAAAAATGAATTATGTGATTATTATGGGATTACCTAAGATTGGACGTCAATTCAAAACTTCTCCATCGATTTTCGGAATTAGATTATTAGGGTGTAAACGAACCAGGCGAGTAAAGGGTTTTAACCGAGACCTTGAAAGATGAACGTGAATTCAAGAGGAGTAAGGTCTAGGGTTTGAACTGGGAAAGGCGATGTTAGGTTATATCTTCTGTTCGATTTGAGGGGAACAAGAAAGAAGAGAAAAGAGTAGCGTATGAAAAATCAAGTTTCCAGTTTGCCCTTAGTAAGTTTTAAAATAACGAAAACATGGGCAGGAAAAAAAAAACAATGGAAGGGTTATTTTGTCTTTTCAATATTAGGAGGGTAGGGTAGGATAATTTCGTGCTTTACCCGTCATCCTACCCATTTAACAGCGGGTAAGAAATCTCTAACCGTCACCCTACCCGCCAAATAATGGGTAGGATAGGATACGGTTAAAACACTGGCGGATAGGGTAGGATTGGCGGGTATGGGTAGGGTATGTGCACCCCTACTCTAAACAGTCGATATTGTTAAAAAAACAACCCTCAAGAGTCGTCATTGTATCAGTGACGACTCTAAACAGTCGTTACTGTTTCAAAAACGACCTACAGGAGTCGTCATTGTTTCAGTGACGACTCAAAACAGTATTGCTTATAAAAGAGTCGTTATTAATGGCGGAAATACATTAAAGGATCGTCATGGTCTATTTAAACATTAACGACTGTCTAGATTCGTCACTTAAATAATGACGACTCTTGAGGGTCGTTTTTGAAACAATAACGACTGTTTAGAGTCGTCACTGAAACAATGACGACTCTTGAGGGTCGTCATTTTTTTAAAAAAATTTCATTGACGACTTCATACAAATTTGAGCAGAATTTTTTTTTTTGCAAAATTTTGATTTTAAACTTTTGATTTTGATTTTAAAATTTTGACACTAATTAAGTGAGGGGTAAATTAGCCATTACCAAAATATTTGGATAAGGGGTGACCCAAATTAGGATTGGGTGACCTTTTTTTGTCCTCTAGTGCAAGGCCCCAATTAAATTTCATGGCCCCCAATCAGGCGCTGCTCTATTTCTCTTCACCACCTCTATTTCTTTTCACCACTAGTGCCGTCATCATGGTCACCGACGCCATCACCACCAGCATATTTAGCACCGCTGGAACCACACACCTAAACACACTAAAGAAGAAATAAAACGAGAAGGAAGCTTAAGATTGTGGAAATTAACATAACGCCGCCACCGCCACATGTACCAACACCTCCACCATTTTTTCATGAATGTAATTAAGAAAAAGCTATGAGAAGTCTGATACATCAACTTAAATGTTATAAAGATAAGATGTGAAGGCATCATCATTTTTGTTATAACCCTCATCCTAGTAAAAGCATTTCACATAATGTAGACATCAAATCATAAGATTGAAACAAAATATTAATTCAATATTACCTTCAAGTGAAAGATCTCCACCATCACATAACAATAATTTTGCCATGACCATGATATGCGGCACCTCCTAAGAATGAATTGCGCCTCCACAACCACCGCCTCCATCAACAATTCCACCACCGCCTCCATTAACATTTCCACCACCACCAATAGCATCTCCACAAACACCAAAGCCATATCTAACTTTAAGTCCGTGTCTACAAAGCGAAAAACCAACATTTTAGTTGTTACGCCTACCATTACAACCATAATGTCACCAAGTACCACGACTCCCAAAAGCACCACCACAACCACTGGGTTGGAAGAACACAGGAGCAAAAAGTGTTAATCTGATTTCTTACCAAAGTTACAAATATTTTGTAACGGCCAACAACACTCATTTTGTCTCCAAGTACCAATTTGTTACTCATAATTCAATTTCATAATTCAATTTTGCAACAACATTAACCAAAATTAACCCTCCGTCATTCCTTCGCCACCAACACCATTCATTTCATCACCATCGCCGTATCCACCGCCACCAGCAAATCAATCATAATAGAAAATCTGAATCGAACATTAACCAGAATAAAGTTTGAAAGTTCACACTCATGAAACTCTTGTTTTTTGAGAGATTTGATCCAAGCACAAAAACATCATGAAACTCCCTCAAACTCCCCCAAACTCCCCCAAATTGTAAACTCCCTATAACTCTAGTGTTTTATGACTAACAAGGAGTTTAAAAGATTCTAATCAAATCTCTCACCACTAACAGGGGAGTTTAAGGGATTTTGAGGTAGTTTTAGAAACTCCCTAGAAATCTCTCACCACTAACAGAGATTTTAAAAGATTTTGACAAACTCCCCCACGACTAACAGGGGGATTTGCCAACTCTATTGAAATACACTGAATCTCCCACGACTAACACCCTGTAGGTTTCCAGGATATCTTTTTTTTCTAAGCATCAGTTTCGTCTTCTTCAACTCCTACCTTTCCTTTTTTTCTTCTTCGTAGGTTGATAAGAATGAATCTAAGACTAAGAAGATAGAAGGAGAGAGGTAGGTAGATAGCTCATGGCGGCTGTTGTGAAGTAGCGGAAGTGGAGAAATGAGGTTTATCTCTCATCTGTCGATGGTTACAATTTTGTTAGGTTTTCCTTTTTTTAATAACAATAAAAACAATATATCAGCACATAAAGTTTAGCTGACTTCACAAAAAATTTCGCAGCACAGTGGTTGTGTCTCTGATGTAACAAGCTACCTTGCCTAGGTTCGAGTCTCTGCATGCTATCATTTTTTTTTTCTGCTTGGCAAGCTATGGCCGGATTGATCCTAGCTTGGCCCTTTTGACAGCTCTAGCATAGGAGCGTGACAACATTGCATCGTTTTTCTTCGGTCGGCCGTCCCACCGTGGCAGCGGTCATCTAGTATTGATGGTGATCTTTCTTATGACAAGAATAAGATTGCTAAAGAGGCTACTGATTTTTATACTAATTTGTTACTGAAATGCATCCTTCTAGACCCAGATTTGATGACCTTACAATGCCTAGTATCTCTGTTGAAGAAAGCTACTGATTTTTATACTAATTTGTTACTGAAATGCATCCTTCTAGACCCAGATTTGATGACCTTACAATGCCTAGTATCTCTGTTGAAGAAAGCATCTCTCTTGAGATACCTTTTACAGAAGAAGATGTAAAGAATGTTATTTGGCAGTTTGGTAGAAATAAGGCCCTAGGCCCTGGTTCACTATGGAATTCTTTAAATGTACTTGGGAAATTATCAAAACTGATCTCATGCTTGTGATTAAAGAATTTGAAAGTTCTTACTCTCTTGATTGGAGGCTTAATTGCACTAACCTGAAGTTGATACCTAAATGCAGTGGAGCTGTTTCTCTTCATAATTTCAGGACAATTAGCTTAATAGGGGGTGTTTATAAGATTATTTCAAAATTACTAGCTGAGAGGTTCAAACTTGTTCTTCCTTCTATTATTTCTGATTATGAGGGTGCTTTTGTTCATGATAGGAAGATTAATGATGGTATCTTGATTGCTGCTGAGCTCATTGATTCAAGGAAAAGAGAAGGCAAATCTGGATTTGTTTGTAAGGTATACTTTGAGAAAGCTTTTGACAATATAAATTGGGGATGTCTTGACTTGGCTTTAGAAAAGTTTGGTTTTGGACATGTTGGAGAAGCTGGATTAAGTGGTGTATCTCTTATGCAAGGTTTTCTATCTTAATCAATGGGGAGGAAACAAATATGTTCAAGTCTCATAAAGGTATTCGACAGGGTGATCCAATTTCACCATTTCTTTTCATTATTATTACAGAAGTTCTTTCTCTCATGTTAAAGAAGGCTACTGCAAATGGCTTGATCTCTGGATTCAAAGTAGCTCCAACTGGGACTGTAATAAATCATTTACAGTTTGCTGATGATCTCATTATCTTCTTGGATGACTCTGTTGAACAGGTAAACAATTTAAAAAATGTTTTATTTGCTTTTGAACTCATAGCTGGTTTAAAAGTAAATTTTAGAAAGAGTACAATTGTGGGTATTGGAAGCAATCATAATGGTGCTTTATGTGATGAAGCTTTTGGGTGTGGACCTAGGATTAGTTTGGTATTGCTGCAGCTTTTGTAAAAGCACTTTTCTGCTGTGTGTTGCTGTGCTGTGTTGTGAGAAAAAAGCATTTAGACGTTTGGTAAAATATTAATTAAAGTTAAAGCTGATTAAAAAAACAATCAAAGTGTGTTTGGTAAAATACTAGATTCAACCATTGTTGTTGTGGCAAATGACAAAACAGACATATCTCTAAAAATAGTTTTATTCAATTTTATTGGGGTTAAAAATAATTAATTTTTTTTACTATTAAATATAAATAGATTAAATATTAAATTTTACTTATTATTACTATTATTATGATTGTTAAGAAAAATTATTTTTACTTAACCAATTTTAAATATATATAATTTTCAAACAAAAAATAAACTAAAATTAAGTAATTATTTAAATTTGTTTTTATTTTTATTTTTGACAAATTAAATGAAATGGTATCATACAATAGTTTGAAAATAATATATAATAATATTTAAAGAATAAAATATAAGAAATAAAAATTGATTGTATATATATTTAAGGGTAATTTTTGTCATTTACAAAATAAAATAGGGACAAAAAAAGATAAATCAAGCATTAAATTTTGGTGGGACCACAACTTATGCTTTTGTAGCTTTTAAAAGCTCCTCCTCCCCAGCTTTTAAAAATTGAGGAATCTGAGAAGTGCTTTGGATAATAAGCACTTTGATTTTTTTTTACCAAATACCAATTTCAAAAATTATTGACATATATAGGTTTTGAAAGTGCTTTTGGAAAAATAAAAGCATTACCAAACCCAGCCTTACTCAGTTCCCAATTAACTACCTAGGAATTCCCTTAGGCAGTAAATCCAAGAATAAGCATATTTGGGATGACATAATCCAGAAAATCCAAGCTAGGTTGTCTACCTGGAAAAGAAGATATTTGTCCAAAGGACAGAGACTGATAGTGATTAACAGTGTCTTGGCCAGCTTGCCAACTTATTATTTATCACTGTTCCAGATGCCAGTATCTGTTATGAAGGAGATTGAAAAGATCATGAGAGTTTTTCTTTGGGGTTCAAATAGTAATGGAAGGAAGAGAAGTTGGGTTTCCTGAACAAAGGCGGTTCTTCCTAAGAAGAGAGGAGGTATTGGTATTAAAAAGCTTAATCTTGTTAACAAATCTTTACACTGTAAGTGGATATGGAGGTACAGGGAAGAGAAGAAGGTATTGTGGAGGAAAATAGTTCATGAAAAGTTTGAAGGTAATTATGAAGCTTTTATTCCTAACTCTTATGTTAAATCTGTTGGTCATAGCTTATGGTTGGGGATCCTAAAGGCAAAAGATCATATGATTCAGAACTCTAAATTTCATATTCACAGTGGCAGTAGGGTACTGTTTTGGAAGGATAAATGGATTGGGGATCAACCTTTACAGATTTATTTTATGAGGCTATACAAACTGTCAAGGAAAAAAGATGCTTCAATCAAAGAGGTTATTTCAGTCTCATCTGCTTGGGATTTTGGTTTTGCAAGGAACTTAAAAGAGCTAGAATTGGGTGATGATGTTAGACTGATTTAGCTGTTTGGTGATCCTTCTACCATCTTGGGTGATTCAGATGCTGATGATATCAGAATCTGGGATGCTGCAGGAGGTGAGTTTACTGTGGCTAATTGTTACACTTCTTTAGATGTGGATGGATTTCTTTCTTTCCCTCATAAGCAATTATGGAACAGCAAAGTCCCACTAAAAGTTTATTTTTTAGTTTGGACTTTGTGTTTTAATGGTGCCCCCACTCTTGACTTTTTAGAAAAGGCTGGTAAAACCAATTCTAGTATTTGCTTATTCTGGAACACCGAGCAAGAAACTAATATGCATCTTTTCTTGCACTGCAAAGAGACTGCTAGGCTGTGGAATTATTTTTTTCACTAGTTTTGGTATAAACTGGGCTTTTGCGGATTCTGTAAGGGCTACTGAAAAGGCGAGGGTACCCAAATATACCTCAAGCTAAAACTTTTCCTACCTATAAGTCCTTTCTCCGAAAGTGATTGTCTATGGACTGAGTCGAGACAATACAACTAATCGGTTCACACTTCGTGTGATCGTATATGGATACGAGATCGAGACAATACAACAACGAAGTATGTTTACTTGATACAAAGGTTCGGACTTAACCAAACACAATAGGATTGCTTATCAAGTAAACAGGAATTAACGTTTGTGTGATTTACTTTAATTATAATAAAACAATTATAATGCGTAAAATAAAAGTAAATGACACTGCAAGATTTTGTTAACGAGGAAACCTCAAATGCAGAAAAACCCCGGGACCTTGTCCAGCATTGAATACTCTCAGGATTAAGCCGCTACACAAAATTACACCTAACTTCGTATAGTTGAGACCAAGTAACTAACCCTATAGTTCACTTAGTTCCGTCTGTATTCCCACGCCTCCGACTTGTGAATAAGTCACGTACTTGGAACAATTCCTTTGGTTCGTATTCCAAACAATAAAGGAACAACAAATCTGTTTGGTATCAACTCTATTCAACCAAGTGATATGAGCCGGACAAAGTCTCTTCTGTTTATCTTAACATAAACTCCTTCGTCGGGTCCTTAGATCTATCTTATGTTCAATCACCCAAAGGTAATCGTTTAAGATTAAGCCAATCAATACCTTTAATCACAAGGAAACGTATTGATGTCGATCTACTTAATTAATCAATCCAATCTGCCACAAGGATAAACTGATTATTAATTGGATCCTCTTTTACCGAAACAAGTATTGGGCACACCAAAGATTATAAAACCCAAGTCGGATCTTCAATATCTTCTTTGTATTCAAATCTTCTTAAATCTTCAATAAAAACCTGCACACAATCACTTGAATCTCTTGTGATCAATCACGCACAAAATGGAGTCTGTTAACAATGGATTATCACAAGATCATTTTTAGAACTAACAACAGTCTAAAGATCCCTGTCGAAAATCTGAACTAGTTTGAGTGAATCTTATATCAGAAGAGAAGATTCTCAAGAATAAACAAACTAGGTGCAATCAGATTTCAACCACCGTTAGTCAATCAAATCAATCGAAATCGAAAACAAAGATAAACCGCAATTATCTAGTTTCCCACTAACGGGTCGCGCTAGAGCTTCTCAATCCCAAAGAAGACTTTAAATTGAGCGGCCGTAAGAGATTTCTCCTAATTAGGTTACTCTCTCTCTCGAATAGGCGCTACACAAGAATAACAACAACAAAAGAGTAAATCTGTTGTTACGAAGGATTAGTTTGCTAGAAAGGCAAACTTCGTGTATTTATAGACAAGGAAGTTTGGACACCAAGGAATTTCCAAAACCGAAAATATTCTCAAGATATTCATAAAAGCACAGATTCGGTTTTCATAATTCCTGAAAATGCTCTGTCCAAAAATAACGATCGAAATCTCTCGGAAAATCTAATTAGTAAATGCACATTACTAATTCTATAATTTCCCTACAAAATGAAATTAATAACCTTAATTAAAAGATTCTTAACTTACTTATGTTTCGATCTTGAGATTCTCTTCCCTTAGCCGTTAAGGAATATCTTTGAACAATTATAGAAATAAACATTCACAGCACGTGTTCAAAGTTTGTCGACATCTTAACTTTATAAGTTCTCTTTCACACTTACAACCTTGAAACCGATTTGCCACACTTCCAAACAAGTTTAGAATTGGTTCATCTGACTTTCAAGAACTATGTGATTGATCAAACCAACATTCAATCACAATCATGGGTTTACGGTTCTACCAAAACAAGTTTCGTTTCTACCTCCATGTGAGTACTGTGCATAGTCACACTAGCTTCTCAAAAGTTCAGTTGACTAGGTACTAGAATCGGTTCCCCACATATATATGGTATCTAACTTATATGTGTTGCACATGTCCATAGAATCGGTTCCCCTTTCTGCTATAAACCTTGCTACACCCCATACAAGGATCGGTTCCCTTTGATGTACTGCACCCCTTACTAGGATCGGTTCCCTTTCCCTTACTAGGATCGGTTCCCTTTCCCTTACAAGGTCAGACATATAAAATCCGATCATACCACAGGTGATTACTTAAGATCGGTTTTACTAATAAAAGTTATACCAATACATAAGTCAGGCCTTTGTGAACAGTTCTACCAAGAACACAACAAGTTGTGAGCGGTTATACTCTATCACACATATTGGTTGTTCATAAGATATGCAATGAATAATAAAACCAATAACACCTGGCAATTTCAATTCCTTTTCGGTTCACAAACAAGTTTATGAACTTACTTCCTTAGAAGACATGTAAACATTGTTCCCTAGGATGAAATCCTCACCTCATACCCATACATAATCACAATAACATTCAAATGATTATGGCGATGTCTTATCTACAAAGTTTAATGGTTAAGCAATAAACCTCGTATTGTATTCCTTAATACTATGTCTATCTAGAGTTCAAATATGCTTCGCAGTTATGCTTTCAATATGCACGACTTGAAAGATACGTTAGGGAATGAAACAGTTCAAGTTAAATATCACTAACCTCAAGTGGAAGGATGATTGTTGTCGTTGTAGCTCCTTGCTTCTTCACATCTTGAAGTCTTCGCAATACTTGTACTGTCTCATATCCTAATACTTTCAAGCTAACATATACGAAGTTTAACTCTAGTACACAATCAAGCGACTCTTAACATGAGTTTTGATTCACTAAAATATGACAACCAAACTTGACATACCAACGCTTGGTGGGTTCAACCGAGCCATGCTCTAACATCTACTCTTTGGGAATGGCCGAATAAGAAGAGTACAATTATGGTTAAGAAAATATGGGGTATGCTACCTTTTGCAATCTGGTGGACCATTTGGATTGAGAGAAATGACAGAGTTTATGGTGGGAGAAGAAGAAATTGGAATCAATTAATCATTTCCATTAAATGCACTATGTATAATTGGGCTTCTTCAACTAAGTTGTTTGATGGTTATTCTCTTAGTATTCTCATTTGTAACTGGGAATATGTTGTTGGCAATAGCAGCAGTTAACCGAAATTTTGTATATTGTCCCTTTAGATTGTCACCACTTTGGTGACGTCTAATTTTTAATCAAGTTTGCCCTTTCCTTGTCAAAAAAAAATTATACTCTCTAAATCTAAAATGTTCTCTGACAAAGTTTCCCTTCATGATAACTAAGAAGATAAAGTTTGTGATTAGTGGTGCTTCTGACGTTTTGATCGATGTTGAAGCCGTGAAGGACTGATAAGATAAGGTATAACCATATTTTAAGTACTCGTTCATAGTACACTAGTCTAGATATTAAAATGCAGTAGAGCTTGTGTCTAAAAGTAAAAGCTCCAAACTATGATTTGGATTAGGTTTCAAAAAAAAAAATTCTTTTTTTCTTGTGAATATTAATAATTTGTTTTCGACCCCATGACCATTCAGTCCTGACTCCGTCCCTGCATGGAACTCTTTTTGGACTAATTCTGAAGGTGGTAATGTTTCCCCTCTTTGCGAATGAAATACGGCTTGATTGTTCCTCTTACTAATTAATTTAATTAATTTCCACTATAATCACCTAATGTAGAAGATCTCTAGTATTCTTTCCTTTCTTCGCCCTTCTTTATTTCAGAATGTTAATGACTTGTATAACAAGTCTGATTATTTCTTTTTCTTAATTAGTAATTCTCTCTATATTGTTCGAATATGCAGTTACACAATATATGAAGAAACAATGTGTTTTTAAGATTTTTTTTATTTATCATTCAGCAGCGGGAATTGAACCCGTAACCCATAACTTGGGAGTTCAACCCATGACCAACTGGGATAATTCCTGTTGGTTGTGTTCTTAAGATCGTAGAGAATGTTATTCATGTTATTATGTTTAAACTTACCATGCTAGGAGAAATATCTTCATTGGTATGCATTTGTTTATGCTTTGAAAAGACATAAAAGAACTCTTTTAAGAAATTTGGGGGTTACGGTTTTTGGGAATTTTGTGTTATTATTATAAAAGAAATTGAAATTAGGGTTTTTAATGAAATCAATTTCTAGTTGTTTGATATGACTGCTTTGTTGATTCAAGCAGATTGGAATATTTAAAATTAGTGTTTTTGTGGTGAATATTGTCTGTGTTGTTTCTTACTTGAAATTGATGATTATTACTTGTCAAATTGATGAATGGGTACTCATTAGTCACATAGAAAGTTAGCTTTGTGAGTTATATTTTATCAATTTGAATCTTTGGGGTTTTATATGAAATTATGGTTCCATCATCAATTAGGGATTATGAAGATGAAACAATCATGTTCGATTGTCAACTAGAGATGCACAGAATATTTAAATTTCTGCCATGACTATTGTGTTTAATAAAATGAAGAATAAAAGGATGAAGATGAATTTAAGGGTGTACATGTGATTTTGTTAGGGAATTTGACCAGTCAATGACTGATATTGACTACTTGACAGTACTAGACGACTGAGACAGATTTCTTAATTTTTTCCGTTATGGGATAGATCCCCAAAGGTATTAGTGAAAACTGGACATATTCCCAATTTTTCCAACACAAAAATACAATAACCGATCAAATTCAACCATATTATGAATATATGTTTGCCATATACTGTGGGAGTTCTAGCCCTTTGTGTTATTGACTTCTTTAGGACTTCTTTTATTCGTAGAAAAGATACTTGCAGTTGCAAGTACTTGCTCATCACAAAAGCTATGCATTCAACCCTTTATTGATTAGCTCCTATCACTTCTTCTCTCTCTTTGTTATGACTTAAGAGTTAAGACTTGTCGTACTACTCAGTCTGAACAAAGACACCTTTAACAAACTTCATACATATTGGAGGATTAACCTTAGCTAGGGCGAGAATGGAGGAAGGTAAAGTCCATAACCCATCTCCACAAATCAAACCAGAGGCAACTGCAGGAATCATGACACCAGCTTTCTTCCTATCAACTTTCTCCCACACAAACACTATCAAACTCCCCAAACACATATCAATTGCAAAGTAGGCTCCAACTAAGAATGGAACTGCCATGGCCATCGGTAGCGGTACAAATTTACCGATGCCTCTTGGAGTATAATCTCTCAACAAATTAGATCCCACAGCAAACGCGAAGAAGCCGTAACAGAGCTGTAAACAATGCTTAGGTAGCGCTGAAAACCCTTCAACACCTAATATTGCCATGTTTCTATATATTAAAGCATATGGAGCTTTGTAAACTCCATCAGGGTTTCCAATATCAAAAGCTTTGTAGTAGAGAAAGAAACTTAGAGGAGCTACTACGCAACCCATTGCGGTTCCAACAGCTTGACTTATAAGCATGGAACGTGGGGAAGCTAGAGTAAGATGGCCGGTTTTGAAATCGTGCATCAGGTCAGAAGAAATGGAAACCATGGATTTGATGAGTCCACAACCAACTAGCCCAGCAACTACACCGTGTTCTTTTCCTGCTAAAGCAGCGAGAATAAAGAGAGCAACTTTGCCGTAGTTATAAGCCATGTTTATATCTGTTAGACCGGCACCATAAGCATTGCAAAAACCAAGGGATGGAGCCATGATATAGGCTGTGACAACATAATACCATTTGAGTTGAGGAAACATCAATGGTATCACGATTGTGGTGATAATTGAGAAGATTATGTATCCAACACATGCTAGTTTGACAGGAATACTATCTCTCATGAACACTTCATTTCTATGAAGATCATCAGGGTCTTGAGTTTCGTTTTCTCCAGCTGATGAGAATAACAAGAAGTTAGTAAACAATGACAAACTTAGGATTAGAGTTCAGGCGAGTTAGTTTTTAAAATTGAGTCAGGTTGGTGGAAAACAAATCGAGGTTAATCGTTCCTTCGTTGGATTATCAGTCTTAAGATTTTTCATATTTACCTGTCTTAATGCCTTTGCTCTTCAATCTCGTATGGATGCTTATGCTAGTGATGACCACTACTTTGAGAAAATTGTACAACCCATCACCGAGAATTAGTGCTACAGCTATAAATACCTGCATATGAGAAAAATCAAGCAAGCCGGTTATGGAGTACAAAATACACCCTTCGATCACCAACCGCAAAAATTTGAGACTATGGAACTCTGTGCCAGGTTCATCGAGTGTACCATCTTCCATATTACTTATTGTCCTTGAAAAGCCTTAGGAAGTAATTTTAAAAAGTTGTAGAAATGCAAATTATTCGTAGGATTTGTAGTTTTGGGATAATGTAGAATTGACAAACCTTATAGCCGTTTAAGCTTTTCATACTACTCTCTGATATGTTTTCCAGATACCAGTTTCCTTTTAGTCCTGCAATCAATGGCCACATTACCCCCCAAGAAATCACTGCTCCGAAAAGTAATGACAAGTTCACTAGATGTGAACATATCATTCCTGCTCCAACATATGTACTACTGAAATTGAAGTAAAATCTGCGACAAAACCAAAGACGACTAATTGTTATATAAATAGATATGTATATTTGGGAGCACTATGGGGATGGGATACTACTAATACATACGTTTGTTTGTAAGCTTTCATCCCAAAAGTAGGGAATTCTCCGAATCCACATTCTTCTCCACCCGAGTAAAACCATTGGAAAAAACCCCAAACAAAACTAATCGAGAAGAATTTCGTAAACCCTTGAATTCTTTTCCTGAGTGAGTGAAGGTAAAAATAGATACTTAGACATAGTTTTTAAGTTGAAATCTAGTTAAATTAGAGAGAGCGAAATAGAGTTACTTTGCATTTTTGTCTTCATTTGGAGAGTGGAAGCCGTTGATGAGAACTCCACTAGCAGTACCACTTGGATAAGTTAACTTGTAGTCGACTATCATAATCTGTTTTACAACAAAGAGACTGCGTTAAACTATAAATGGTTATGGCTACCGGCTACGTTACATTGGTTAATTAGAAAATAAATCATGTTTTAGCAAATTTAGGTTTGTAACCAAGCAATTCTTGCAAAAGCTTCTTGATTATTTCTCGGTCTTACACCTTGTAACTTTTTACGTGCGTAGGTGATTTCTATTATTACCAAAATCACTTTATATGGTCCATCTCACAATCACTTTATGCTCTCTTGTTCCACCAAACTAAACTTGAACGAATATAAGTTGTCTTGTTCTCTTCTTTCTTCTTCTTTTTTCGGGGGTGAGGATATTTTGGATGGACCATATGACGGTGCACCATGTTCATGAAAAGTCATCCCATATTCCGAATCTTCACAAAGTAGTGACGCCAAGGGGTTCTTTACAAAATATTCTACTCAACTCAGACAACTCCTTTTTCATGTCCATCCAAATCAAGAATTGACTATGGAGTCCATGGACAGTGTCTATTAGTTAGCAGACGCATACCACACGCTTGATTCGGTAGTCTGAATCACTTAAGAACTGTCTCAATTATATGAATAACCACATTTTCAAAAAATTGGACAATTGTTGGAAAAAATAATAATACTGTAGCAACGTTTTCTTTCCTCAATTTTTTTTTACTACAGTGTACTATCTAACTTTTAAAACCAAAAAATACATAAATCTCGACAGTCGACCAATACAAAACTGAGTTGATTATGCCAGAGACATGTGCAAAATGGAGAAGTACATCAACGAAGAAACCAAATAGAATAGAGTATGTTAACTGAGTTGTTAGTAATTAATATAGCTGCTTAAATATTGAGGATTTATATAGCAACAACGATGATGACTACATCGGAAAAGAGTAACCTTAAAATATTACTTACCTTTCTGAGAGGAACCAAAGCTAAAAGGCCAACAAAACAAGTAGTGAAAAGAAAACCAGTCATCCAACCAATTCCAGGTTCTATATAACTCCCAGGTGTATTCCCTTCCGTATCAACTCCTGCTAGTTCATATGTTTTCTTGTTCAATCCCAGTAAATATGACCCAAACCCTCCTGCAATAGTATCAAAATTTCAATAAGAAAATGTAAAACCAAAAAAAAAAAAAAAAAAAAATGATGCCAAGGAAAGAAATCAAGAAAGTTCAAACCTCCAAGAGCAATACTGTAGCATGCAACGGAACAAGTTTGAATGATAGTGTTCTCTTGTGGTGTAAACGGAGTAGAAGAAATACCAAACTTATTAAGAAGTTTCGTCCATGATCGAATAACCACGAATGCAACCAGAGCAGCAGAAACATTTAGATTTGGTGTTATACCAGTAGTAAGATTAAGCTTCATTATGACTATACTATATAGACTACCAATAACAAAACTTGCTATTAAACCGCGTAAAGTTATCTGTTTCTTCCATGGCTGAATTTTCTTCATCAATTCATCCTCATTCATATTTGTACTAAACTTATCATCATGTTCTTGATGTTGTTCTTCGAGCACTTCTAAATTATCGTTCTTTATCGTCATCTTGGTATCCTTCTAATTTTCTAACTTCGTCTCCTCACTCAATAGCTAATTTTCTAATAGCTACGTTGTTTGTTTGCACAGGAGAGAATAAATATACAATTGAGTAGACTTGGAAACGAAATCTATATTACTTTTTTTATGGGTGAATATATTATCTAAAAGACGTGACAGATGCATGAGGCATAGCAACCAATAAGTTGGAAGACCATCATATCACATGACATTGTATCAGTGACACGCTCCATATGCAGACCATTTATAGAGAATTCGTCGGTAAATGCATCTCTATCTCTTGGTGGACAGGACAATCATATTTTCTTTTGTGGGATTGGCAGAGATGAGTTATCACTATTGAACTTACAAGTTGATAGCACGTGCATTACACGGCAGCTGTTGCCCTCTTGGAATTGTAGGCGTGAATTTTGAAACTGATATCTGTGTTATTTTCGTAATAGATACAAGTGTTCTTAATGGAAGCACGTATCAATTGCCACAGATTTAGGAACTACTATAAACATTCCGATTGGAAAAATATGCCTGATCATGGTCGAAGGGAATTTGAATATCGTAGAGCATCTAACTAGGTTTAACAGAACCCCTAAATGAATGCCATGTATTAAAAGACCAAGTATTCTAAACTAGAGGTGTAATAAAATGGTCGTTCCAGCATGAGCACGACCCTGCACAACATGCTAAAATTTGAGCCCATCCGAGCATGGTAGCTTCGTGGGCTATGCTGAGCCAAACTAATTGGCGCAATGACACAATACACGGCACGGATAAGCACGCGCACAACATAGTACATCACGTTAAGAAAATACGCCATAACATGTATAAAACACTACATAACATGGTGTAATACATCCCATCTCGTGTATAATCAGACAAAAGTATCTCGATCTTTTTCACTTTGTCTACTTTTGATCTTTTCCACTAATTTCTTTATTCTTATCAACACACGTTTCTGTTTAAATCCCACCTTGGGGCCGTGTGGACTTTGGAGGGTTCACATAATTGATTCCCTATAAAAAAGAAGACTGCCTAAAATATCTAGATAGATAGATGTAGATGTTGCAAATTGATGGGCGAAGAAATGAAGCATAGATAATTCTCCTTTGGAGGCTACAGGCTATAGCCCTCAATTGTTATGTCAAAGACTAAGGTTTCACAATTGTTGGATGCCCCATCTACTACGACTTATTGTGTTCGGTTGTTTTTGTCATTCTAAAATGCTGGGACTTCATGAAAGTGGACATAATAAAGTTATATCAAAGTAAGGTTTCACAATTGTTATGCCCCAAAGGACAAAGTTTCTGGTGACCAAAATGTCTTCATCAGAGAGGAATGGACCTTAATGTTAGGGAGGGGCAAGCAAATTTAAGATGACAGTGTCTAAATCCAAACCAAGTTCGGGTTAAATACAACCTAGCTAGAGAGAATAAATATAACTTTGACATTGCCGAAGAGTTTGTCACCTCCATATGCCATAGCAACCACCACCATCATCATCAATATTTGATTATCTCAACTAAAGGGAAGAAAAAAAATCCTAACAAATTTGATACAATTTCCATAGAGGATCTCAGGATGATTATATATACCAGAAAATAATGAGATAATTTATTATGGCAGGACTTTACTCGTCATATATCATGTAAATTGTACATGCTATTAAATTTGTGTATGCTTCCGAGTAGGATAAAAAAAAATGCATATGAACGACTCCAATGGTACTATACAAATAAATTTGTTTGTGGTGCCAGGTGAATGAGCAAACTGAGTTTTGTGCGGTGGAAGGCTGATTCATCGAAGCAGAATAAGCCGAACGTACCAAACGGGGTCGGTCGTCCCAACATGTGAGCCGAGTGTCGTCCCAGGTCCCAGGTTGGGACGATCGGCCGTGTATGGTACGCCAACGACTACTATTTCACCAACCCCCATGGCTGTATTTCGTTTTATACCTGTATATACACAATCAACTCATCGATTCTAAACACACTCAACTACATACCATTCTCTAATTCAACAAAAATATCTTCCAATTTATTAATTACATCTCTTGTTTTCATTCGTTTCATTCATTATGAATCCTGATATGGAAAATGAAGAAACTCAATTATTAGCGGAAACATTTTTCCAATAACAACAAGTGTTTATGTAGCAGCTAGATCAAATGGATGGAGATTCAGACGACGAGAGATCCAGAACCAACGCCATGCTATAATTATACACTGGACAAGTTCCACGAGATCCAGAACCATGAGCTGTATTGAGAAGAAGATGTATGTGGAGCTTTCGAGAGGAAGGTCACGAACAAATGCTACGTGATTATTTTCTTAATAGAAATGTCTACTCTGATCAAGATTTTCAACGTCGCTACCGAATTATGCCACAACACTTGGTTATGCGGGTTATTGGAGAGCTTTGTCGGGTAAACCCTAAATTTAACTATCAATTTGATGCACGAAACATTCGAGGGCATAGTCCTGAACAAAAGTTCACTGCAGCGCTTAGGATTCAAAGTTATGGCGTGCCTTCGGATGCTTGTGATGAGTACATTTGTATGGCCAAAACAACCGCAAATGATAATCTCAAAATGTTTTGCGAAACTGTGGTCAACCATTTTGGTCCACGTTTTTTACGGCAACCCACGCAAGATGATGTCAATCGACTACTAGCTGAGAATAGAGAGAGAGACTTTCCCGGAATGCTAGGTATCCTTGATTGCATGCATTGGGTGTGGCATAAATGCCCATATGCTTGGCAAGGTCATTATAAGGGCCACTATACGAAACCAACTGTGGTTTTGGAAGCGGCATCTTCTTATGATTATTGGATATGGCATGTTTTTTTCGGCCTTCCGGGTTGCAACAACGACATCAATATCTTGTACAAATCACCATTGTTCGAAGAATTGAAGTATGGAAATGCTCCAGCTGCCAATTTCACCATCAACGGTAATCACTATAACATGGGTATTTTCTGGCGGACGGAATTTATCCAGCGTAGTCAACTTTAGTTCAAGCTTACGATGAGATACTATAAACAGGGAATATGTCTGTGCTCAACGGTTGTTTAACAAAAGATAGACGGCATCTAGAAAGGATGTGAAACGAGCATTTGGAATTTGGAAGAGAAAGTTCCATATAATTTGTGGACCATATCGTTCGTTTAAACCAATAGAAATAAATAGAATTATGCTCACCTGCATTATTTTGCACAATATGGTAATCGAAGAAACTCGACGGTATAAAACCTATGTTTATTATCCAGATAAAGATTTGAGGAAAGAAGTTCAACCCACATGGGATGTGCCTGCCAGAGATTATAGAATGGTGGAAGAGAAAATTCAAAACAAAGGTTTACATTTAAGACTAAGGGAGGATCTCACTGCTCTCTTGTGGGATGATTTTGGAAGAAGAAACCCTCATAGGATTTAGTTTTTTTTTTAGTGTAATTTGATTTGTGTACTTTGATTTCGGTAGTTTAATTTATGTACTTTGATTTCGGTAGTTTGATTCGTGTACTCTGATAATTTAAATTGCAAGTAAGGATTAAATTGAAACTAAAGCTAAAAGGATTACATTTAATTTAAAACAAAGGATTACACACAACAAGTTAAACTAACAAAATAAAGTCATGAATTTTAAAATTAAGGCAACGTGATGGCATTATCGATATCCTCTTCACGGATGTCTTCTACCCCAAAAGAAGATTCGTCAGCTGGTGGTGGCCGTTGTTGTGCCTTCTGTGCTTGAATTGCATAATTCATTTTGCCAGAATTGCAGTTTTGCCCGATTCATCTTGGAAGTGTCCATTCGCATTATTCCTCACACATGTGCATTAAAAATATTCTTTTCAACTGCCTTACGACCTTTCTTCATTTCTGAAACCATTTTCTTACGTTCAACTAATTTATCCATATCATTCTTTTCTTGCTTTTCAAAATAATCTTGAAGGTTGAAATTAGCTGAAGTTGATGGTTGTGCAACATCTTGAGCTGCCTTTCTTCGCTTTTTTTATTTTTTTTTCACACCCACTCAATCCCATACATAAGCATTTCCATTAACGTTCAGATTAGAATTACCATGTACTGGTGCACCAGTGTTGGGTCTGAAGGTTTGAGTTTGTTTCAGGTGAAAAATAAGGAGAACCTTGAGAACCATGTTGGGATCCACCACGCTGGGACTGACTACCATGTTGGGATCCACCGATCTCGTAAGGGGATTCCTTTTGTACAGCATATCCATCCAACATATCAGGGTTGTATCAGTTGAGCTTTCTGAGGACGTGGAAGCATGCCTCGTGCTTGAAACTCGAAGTTCTGGTTTTTTGTCATTCCTCTCTTCTTCTTTTTTTGCTGCAATTTCAATAATATATAAATTAGTTATTGCAACAAATAGATAAAAGATTTAAAAATCAATTAAGCAGTATGTAAATGTGGTTGTTGAACACCATTGATTGGATCAAGCGTAAATGCTACATAAGCTCTGCAGATAGCTTTATCTTCCTCTATACTAAACTTTGGACCGCGAACTCTTTGTGTTGCGGTATTTTGTGTATCTGTTTGACTTGCCATTTTCTCTGAGAATTTGTTCTACAAATAATGAAGTGAAATTATAAGGTGGGTGTAGAAGGTGTGAGTGGCATTATAAGAATTAGTGTAGAAGATGGAGGAGGCGTAATTTTGGAGTTGAAATCATCTAAATTTATAAGGAGGGAATTGGTAGTCGTTGCCGGCTCAGTAAAGATCGACCGACTCAATCTGGGACGAGCAACGGCTCTGCTGGAACCGAGCCTCAGCTCAATATGAGCCGGTCAGTGCAGATGGAACCGATCGTCTCAGATTGAGTTGATTGACTCTGTTTGAGACGCGATGAACAAATCCGTTGATTTAAAGGTTTGTCCATCCATTATAATTGGTTGCCAATCCCACTGTAAGTGGTAAACGACAAATCTGCTTAAATACCATCTCCATTAGAGTTGCTCTGATAATCAGTGCAAGGAAATGGAGAACAGGAAATTGAATCAAGAGACGACGCGTGACAACTGAAATGAACTCGCACTTTCCTGCCGTAGGATCTGCATCTTTCCTCATCGATATATATATATATATATAACAACCAAAACGCAGCGGAAATAATTGCTTGATTTTGGCAAACAAATTTGAATTATGGAAATGCCTGCCAATTTTTGGATTATCCGTGTGTCCGTTATTTGATCATCATTTTTATTCCTTACCAATTTGCAACCTAGGTCTTATCCGCAATCTTTCATCATAATTCACTTGCAACTGGGTCGGATAAACTAGAGCTTTCTTTTTGCAAATGATAAACATCGAATGAAGTGTTTGGAGTATCAACGAACTTTCTATCTTACCTTTGAGATCATCCTAGGTCCGCCCTATCGTTCTGAACCTAAGTTTTTGTCTTATTTCATTGCTAAATTTCTCAATCAAACTCCCACAAGTCCTATATCCGGAAAATGGGTCATTTGTCCAAAAAAATTTAAAACACGGTTCAAATGGAAAGTAAAAATTAAATGATAAACATCGGTGTAGGGGAGAATGAAGTGTTTGGAGTATCAATCCTCGAACGATTTTTCCAATGTTTTATGAACACAAAACCACCCTTACCTTATTTTCATAAAACCACCCTTAACCTTGCGTTCTGATCATAACATGTAAAATGAATTTTCTAAGTTTTTGTCTTATTTTTTCAAAAAATCATCTGCATCTTTCCAAAAAAAAATTATCAAATTTTTTTAGTTAATTTCGATTAATTAATAATATAGTTAATTCCTTCAATTTATTTTCTTATTATATAACAATCCTAGGCAAACAAATGACAAAGAGTTCATAGACGAATGCATTGATTACTAAGCCTTTATAATTGCTTGACTTTTTGGCAAACAAATTTGAATTATGGAAATGCTCTGCCCTCAACTTAACCTAATAGTATTTGAGATATAGTTTTTTGGTAACTATCATTCTTTATCCGCTTGG
Source organism: Papaver armeniacum (assembly GCA_023531295.1). NCBI lineage: Eukaryota > Viridiplantae > Streptophyta > Magnoliopsida > Ranunculales > Papaveraceae > Papaver > Papaver armeniacum. The sequence goes on from JAJJWW010012937.1 coordinate 217,838, forward strand.
ATGAATATGCTTGGAGTTACATCAATTACGCGAGAAGATAAATCATCATTTTTATTCCTTGTTTGGATACCTATAATCCCTGTTGCTTTGCAACCTAGGTCTACAAAAATAACATCCGGGCTCCAAGAAATCTTTCATCATAATGTCACATTATTATTGGGATATGAATTGGATTGGGGCCATGCAAAAATTCTTATTAAGCTTTCGTTATGATTTCCATTTTGGACTAGAAAATGAACTTAAACATGTTGTTCGAAAGAGTGGAGAGTTTAGATGTACACAACCCTCTTAAAAGGTGTTTGGATTGGTATTGAACTTTTCTATCTTACCTTTGAGATCTTATTACTTTTTCATTTGACTTGATTCATTGGAATTAATCATACCGCATCTTGATGGAGCTTTTTCATACGTTCTGAAAACCTAAGTTTTTAAGCATTCCAATTTAAATCTTTTATTTCTAATTTTGAAGTCTCTGATCTTACGATTCTTTACTTTTGCGATCCGAAGATGAAAGAATGTGTAGGTAAGTGTGTTGTTAGTATTTGTCTTTTCCTCTTCATTGAATGGCGATGTTTCCTCCATAGCTATTTGTTATTCTCCAATTTCTGTACCCAATCGGTTGGAAGTTCCTTCCAAAAAATTTTTTCTCTCCCACAAGAATAACTTATGTTAAGTTTATTTCTCACGAGATAATATATTTACTTATGGGTTCCATTTCTTTCGGATCTAATTCTCACTTGCCAAAACGGTTGATTGGTTGGCATCTTACGCCACATTTAGTGAAAGGATTTGATAGTTACGGATCTATATGTAAACGTAGCGTTTTCGAGTTCTTTGTTCTTTATTTTTCTCCCTCAAATATCACTTAATCCTATCGCGGTAATATTTTTTATTTTGCTTAAGTTGTTTGTTCTCCAAAATAAAGTTCATCATCTTTTATGTTAACGATGTTGATATTGGTTATCTACTTATCTTTGTTTTCGATTTTGTATTCCCTTGATTTACTTTGAACCGGGCAATTCGGACTTTCTTAGAGGTGATTTTAGGTGAGTATATCGAACAATTCCCATTGGGCATTGGATAAAAAAAGCACTCTTTGGCGTTTCAAGAATGTTGTAGCTATTATCCAAATGTGGTTTTAATATGATGAGTTGATCTCGAAAATATAACTCGAGTCATTGTAGATGTTAGAGATGTTAGGTATACTACATCTACAACAGTTACATAACATGAAATCTGAATGTTTTTTGACATTCCCAAAGCGAGGTTATTGGTGTTAATGGAGAGATGTGAAAAATTCTAAGATTCCAAAAAGAATCTATCGTTATGCACACACTCATACATACAAATTTTAATGTGCCATTTGAAAGATATGTCTTTTCTCGCACTTTCCTGCCGTAGGATCTGCATCTTTCCTCATCGATATATATATATATAACAACCAAAACGCAGCGGAAATAATTGCTTGATTTTGGCAAACAAATTTGAATTATGGAAATGCCTGCCAATTTTTGGATTATCCGTGTGTCCGTTATTTGATCATCATTTTTATTCCTTACCAATTTGCAACCTAGGTCTTATCCGCAATCTTTCATCATAATTCACTTGCAACTGGGTCGGATAAACTAGAGCTTTCTTTTTGCAAATGATAAACATCGAATGAAGTGTTTGGAGTATCAACGAACTTTCTATCTTACCTTTGAGATCATCCTAGGTCCGCCCTATCGTTATGAACCTAAGTTTTTGTCTTATTTCATTGCTAAATTTCTCAATCAAACTCCCACAAGTCCTATATCCGGAAAATGGGTCATTTGTCCAAAAAAATTTAAAACACGGTTCAAATGGACGAGTAAAAAATTTTATGGGTGAAATGGACACAAAAAAAATAGCAAGGATGAAACTGGATTCATCCTGGCTTAAACTTAAAAAAAATAGCAAGGATGAAACCTGGATGCATCCTGTGTAAAATAAAAATAAGAAAAAATATTTGAAAATGGACAGGATGAAACCGGTTACATCCCGCCTATTTTTAAATTTTTATCCATTTAAAAAAGATTCTAAATCATTTGTCCTTTTCACCCAGGAAATTTTGATTTTGGTCTTTTTAACCAAATTTGTGTAGTTATTACTATCTTTTATACCTCAAAGATCCTATGAAAGTATCACTTGTACACTAACTCCATGAATAACCAGTCCCTACTCCAACATAATTCAATCCATGTCCTTCAGTTCTGCGTTCAATCCCTATTTCTCTGTTCCGAAGATCGGATGACAGTTCTACGTCATGATTTTTAAAAGAATAACATTTTCATGTCTGTAACTATCTAAAACTACAATTGTTTGGACCATGATGATTTTAAGTGATACCTGTCATTGGTTGACAACTTGACATCTCGGCTGATTTCGCTTCCGAACTAAACCTTCTCAAATTATTATCATTGTTTCTAAGACTCTAATTCATCCTCATTATTTTTCTTCCACATTCTTTTGAAACCTCTTTCTTGTTATGCAGACACAAACTGCATGCACATCGGCGGCTTTATCTTAGCCAGAGCAAGAATTGATGAAGGGAGGATCCACAACCCATCTCCACAGATTAAACCGGAAGCAACTGCAGGAATCAATAAGTTCGCTCTTTGGTTGTCAAACTTGTGCCATATAAACACAACCAGGCTCCCAACACACATATCTATTGCAAAACTTGCACCAACAAGAAATGGTACCGCCATAGCCATAGGCAGGGGAACCCAGTTCCCTACCTTCGGTGGAGAAAGATCTCTCAACAAGTTAGCTGCAATGGCAAATGAAAAGAATCCGTAACAAAGCTGCAAACAATGGTGAGGCAATGCTGAAAAGCCTTCAACCCCGAGAATTGCCATGTTTCGATAAACTATAGCATATGGAGCTTTATATTCTCCAGTGGGATTTCCCACATCAAATGCTTTGTAGAAAAGAAAGAATGTTAGAGGAGCTACCACGCAGCCCATCGCAGTTCCAACGGCCTGACTTAAGAGCATGGAACGAGGAGAAGTAAGTGTGAGATGAGCAGATTTGAAATCGTGCATAAGATCGGAGGAAATGGAAACAATGGATTTAATAAGGCCACAACCTACAAGCCCGGCAACTACACCATTATCCTTCCCAGATAATGCAGCTAACACAAACAAAGCCACTTTCCCGTAGTTGTAGGCCATGTTCATGTCAGTCAGACCTGCACCATATGCATTACAGAATCCGAGAGATGGAGCAAGGAGGTACGCTACGACCACGTAGTACCATTTCAGCTGGGGGAACATGAGTGGGATCACGATGATGGAAACAATGGAGAAGAGAATATATCCAGCACATGCAAGCCATACTGGAATACCTTCCCTCAAGAAAAGCTCATTTCGCTGAAGATCGTCAAGTGGTTCAACTGGCTGATCTGCAACTGAAGAAAATCATAGAGTGCATGAGTTAAATTTCTCTATATTCTTCCAAAAAAGTTATATTTCTCTATATTACACGTTTTCACAAAATCACAACATCTCTTAAGGAAATTTTAGGTCCGGGCCAGGGCAACGTACCATAGAAGCTTTCCCTATTAATCTAGTCCGAAAAAAAGTGAACCTCTAGGAACCTACTCCAGTGCAAGACAAACATACAGGTCTGAACTTCTGTACAACCATAGATATATCAGAATCATTGTGGGTATCCCAGAAGTTCGATACAGACTTACACTTAGTTATTTGTATTTCACGGTTTCAAATTTTGGGAATAAAAGGAAGTGTACAAGGCAGGTAAGTGGTAGAGATCAGAATCTAACTATAAAAAATGGAACATGTTCTTGGTGGGTGAATTGCTGACTGTAGAGTGAGGAAAAGTAGGATTTCCCATAGATATGAACCTAGTATAACATAAAGGTTGGACTGCAAGTTTCAGAAGTGGACGCATCATTACATATATGACTAGGGTTCTTAAATTATGTATGTTAACACACAAGATGTGAAGTTCCTTTTTACCTGCACTCTTGCCTTTAATTCTAGCATGAATACTTCTACTAGTACAATACATTATCTTCAGGAAATTGTAGAGCCCGTCTCCTAGAATGAGCGCAATTGAGATAAAAACCTGAAAATGCAGCGGATTTAGAAAAAAACTCTGTGCCACTAAATTGCACATACATAAATTAGCTGTCATTTTGTGCGAGACATAGTTATGATATCTAATTAGGAATGTGAATTGGTGCAGAGACCTTGTAACCATTCAAACTCTTCATGCTACTTTCTGATAAAGCTGCCAGGTACCAGTCTCCTTTTAGGCCATGTATCAATGGCCACATTATTCCCCATGAAAGAATGGCTCCACAAAGCAAAGACAAGTTAACAAGATGCGAACAAATCATCCCTGCTCCAATATAAGTCATGCTGAAATCAAAGAAAAATCTGCGAAATGGAAAAAACCCAAATTTCAAAAATTGTCAAACAAAGAGAAAGCTGGTTATAATTGGGCAGAGGCAAGCCAGTGAGAAGGAATACGCACGTTTGCTTCCATGCTTTCAACCCGAAAGTAGGAAACTGAGCGAATCCACATTGGTCTCCACCTGAGTAGAACCACTGAAAGAAACCCCAAAAGAAGCTAAACGAAAAGAACCTTGCGAATCCTTGAACTTGCTCCCTGATAAAGGCAATTAATGCGCCAAACTCAGATTCAAGATAGGAACAATTAGAAAGAGTAAAGGAACCAGAGAATAATACTTGGCCATCTTATCTCCTTGAGGTGTGTGAAATCCGTTAATGAGAACTGCAGTCGCAGTGCCACTAGGATAAGTTAACTTGTAATCTATTATCATTATCTACAAAAAAAAAAAAAAAAAAAGTACATCAATGAATGACAAACATCATAATTTCACAAAAACAATCGACACGTAAGTACACAAAACCAGTCAAATACCCTTAATGGTTTGCAAACAAGGGTTCATATCAAAAACAAAATCAACTAGGGATTGAAGCAAAAGCGTATTTGTGTTGTAATAAATATGATCATTTGTAGCAGGTTATATAGATTAAACAAGACTTACTTAACTCACATAAAATCTACCCTACATATGGACTGAATTCTAAGAGATCGAGAAAAAAAAATCATCCACCTACTAAGAACAATAACTTCAATACATTAAAAGCAACTATGGACCCAAAAAAGGGAAGAGGCACATCTTTAATTCCCTGTTCAAGTTTGTTTGAAGAATTGGGGACTATGGAAGTTTTCAGGGAAAACAATCCAGGATGAAATCCCTCTTCATCAGTTTGCTTAAGGAAAAAAAAACAACTAACGAAAGGGATGAAGTTAGAGGACCTAGATATGTCTGAATGCTTTGGTATGACCATTAGAAAGAACGATATACGTCTGATTCTCACCCCTTACTGTCCTTCCGCAACTGAGTTGCAAACTTAAATGTAATAATGAATGCTGATACTTTTAATTACGGCTAGTGCTAACGTTGTTAAGTGTGCATCATTTCCATTTTGTTTCAAAATGCTACTGAAAGTTGAACAAATTCTGCCTTTAAGCAACTAACCATCGGTAACAAAAAGAAAAGCAAGATATTCAGGGAAGTTTTATACCTTTCGAAGAGGAACCAAAGCTAAAATCCCAACAAAACTTGTAACAAAAAGGAAAGCAGTCATCCATCCAACTCCTGGTTCTTTATAACTCCCAGGACTATTTCCCGGAGTGTTAACCCCTACTTGCTCATATGTTTTCTTACTCAATCCCAATAGATAAGACCCAAATCCACCTGCAATTAACTTAAAGAATATCACAATGGAATCTCCAGAGAGACGAGGCAGAGATAGAAACACAGAGAAATAGAGTGTTTACCTCCGAAAGAAATACTATAACAAGCAACAGCACAAGTTTGAATGACCGTATTCTCTTGTCTAGTAAATGGAGTAGAAACATAACCGGCTCTATGAAGCAATTTAGTCCATGACTTGATGAAAACATATGCCAGAAGAGCAGCAGATACATTAAGATTGGGAACAAGTCCTGTTGTGAGATTAAGCTTTGTCACTATCACACTGTAAATTATCCCAATTATAAAACTTGCAATTAGTCCTCTCACTGTAATTTGTTTCTTCCATGGTGGAATTTTTCTTGACAAATCATGTTCTTGTTGCCCGTGTCCTTCTTCTTCTTCTAACTCCTCTCTTTCAGTTTCTTTCTTCTCTTCCATGCTCAATGCTCCAAAACTCATCACTTTTCTCTCTGTCACTCGTAAGAATATGAGAAAAACAATATGTAAGAACACAAGAAATGAAATTGAATTAACTCAACAATAAAAAATGCTAATTTGTTCAACAATCTCACCTGGGTTTACGAAGAAATTAAAAAGAAATCCCAAATTGAGTTTGGGTTATGTCTTCTTCTTCTTCAATCTTTTGGGATTGGGTTTTGCCCAGCAAATGGCGCTTTTCCAACTCTAAAAGAAAACCTCGAAAACAAACAAATTCTGGAATGGGTATTCTAGAGATGAATCAAAACTCCATTAAAATTCTGAAATGGGTGTCTTAAATTCAATCTTTTACTAATAACTAAAACCCATTTCAGAAAAGACACAAAAATTTAATCACATTCTGTTTCTTTCGAATATATAAGTAAATACAGACACCAAACAAGAAAGTTAGTTTTTCAAATGATTTGCTTTTCTTGACAAATCAAACCTTGTACTGCATGAAGTACAATTTTCATTAAAGCGTGGGAAATAAGGAGTACTACTCTACACACAGTAGTCTCCAGGATTACTCAATCCAACAACTCTGAATATAGTTACACCAGTTTTCGCTTTTCTCTTTTGACTTCCTTTTCGTTGGGTTTTTTCACTCACTTTTTTCTTAACATTCTGATGCTGACCATATTGGAGATTTTGTGATAAAAGCATATACCATTATAGGGCAAGTCCAATGGAATTACCAAATAAACAAATTTGGTAGTTATTTATGACGGATAAGAAAATAAGTATAGTGGATAAGCAAACCATCAGCCATAATACCGGGTGATTTTATTGCATACGATTGTGTACGGAGTAGAATGGATTCTGTATTTGAAAAGCAACGGTTGCATGAAACTCATTTCACAAGCAGGCAGCCAAACCTGGAGAAAAGCGAACTCACCAAACAATCATGCACATCCCATCGCGTATGTCATTATGAAAATCTCTTTTCAAAGAACACTATCGATGGAGCAATTTGATATTGGACCCACAAAGGAGAGACTTTAGTTGTAAAGAAATTAGAATGAGGTTTACAAAGTAAATGTTACTGTTTGAGATCATAGGTCTTGAATGGATGAAAATGGTGATTAATGCACGGTCTTAAGGCTCTTATAGCAACTGCAGTGGTGCGAGTATAACCAAAGACCAAAGAGGGAAAAAAAGACCAAAATTTGGGTTTAGTTTGGTGTGTGACGCTACGGGTGGAAGACTAAATTTGGTGGAGCGTACACTATACGTTCGCCTGGTGTGGGGCGTGGAATATACTTTCGCCCGATCGGGGGAGATTCAAAAAATGAAATTAAAAAAAAAAAAAAAAATATGGGGCGAAGGTATAAAGTTCGCCCCACTATAAAGAGTGTAAAAAAAGAATGGGGCGGAGGTATAAACCTCGCCCCACACAATTCAAAAAAAAAAAAAAAAAAAAATGGGGCGGAGGCTATACGTTCGCCTAGTGTGGGGCGTACACTATACGTTCGCCCGTTGTGGGGCGTACACTATACGTTCGCCTGGTGTGGGGCGTTAACTATACGTTCGCTCGACTATAATTTGGGTTTACTCTTTGGTCCCCGACCAAATATAGTATGGGATTTGGGTTTAGTCTGGGATTTGGTCGATATTACGTCCCACTACGTCTCGTTCTCAACCCAAATATTTGAGTTTAGTCGCCCACTGCGGTTGCTCTTAGCAACTTTAGGAAGTGATGCCCTAGGTACAGCTAAAGTTGGTTGGTAGATTAATTTGAGCCATTAGATTTGGAGTAGATATTATCCTCACCCTCCTTTGTTTCCAAAAAAGCCAAGCCACTGAATAAAATATTTTCTCTTTTATTGTACGATATATACGAGTTTGATTTTGTGCACAGTATCAAACGAGTATTCCCATGATATTTTAACTTCTAACTCTTAATTTAATTTTGGTATTTATGTACGATGTAGTCAATTTCGAATCTCAGTTTGTTAGAACCAAGACACCGAGATTATATTGTCTCGGGGAAATTCTCGGTGAATTCTAGGAGTCTTTATTTGAATGACATTTGGTCGAAAAATTTCTCCTCTCTTAGTATACATTCGGGCCAAAAAAAAAATCTTTTTGAACTGAAATCTGGTGTAGTAGCAACTCTTTAGATGAGGATTTTCTGGCCATAGTAGTAAATTAGTTTTATTATGCTGACATATCAAGTTACCATTGTAGTAGCAAATAACTGATGAACACAGTTGGAGCAATCCTAAGCCGCGATCCACCAAAGAAGACATGAAGCAAAGCACCGAATCACCTCATATAGCATTGGCACAAGGAAAGAGATATCTACCAAGCACATGTGAGGCAAGCACGTGTAAAGTAAAAACTCGGATGTGATGGAGAGATGCCAATCAAGAATTGTGGCATTAAATACGCTGACAGGGTAGATGGATATACAGAGGAATCTAGTCAAAGTGGGGCCAGGAACCAAAAGAAACCAACTCGGATCGGGAAAAGAGGCGACGTCGGGTGGAGGATCACCAAAACCACCAATATCGGGAAGAGGCGCATGGGGAGGTATGCTCACCGGGATAACATGAGATCGGGCAACAGATATCGGAGAAGACACCATCCATCACCCGAATGGATCGTCGAATAGGATAGACTGTGACTCACATTGTAACTTCGTTGTATGAGTGTGTTAGCATATAAATAGAGACCCTTGTCAAGAGAGAAAATGGCAAGCAATCTGTAAGTGAGTGAGAGAAAAGAGAGAATATTGTTGAGAGAATTCTACCTTGTATTCTTGTGTGAAGTAATAAGATCATCCTTTCACCCCCGTGGACGTAGGTAATCATGCCGAACCACGTATATCTTGTGTTCTTATGAGTCTCTTACTTGCTTGTATTTGCTACGGATTCATATGGATTGTTGGATGTAGTTGTATGGTTTTTTACACCTACATTCTGGCGCCGACTAAGGGGAACGAGTAACATCTTTAGATACCTTGAAAAAAGCCACCAAAGAGAAAATCTAAAGCTCTTAACCATCTATAATGTTAGTCGAAGCTAATAGAGAAACTCTTGAGGTTAAATTTATAAGTTGGTGGATGAGTCAAGTATTTCTAACCATGGGTTTGATGAGCTCATAGATTTGTTTTCTTATTTTTTGAAAAGTTGCAGTTTTCCTTTCAAAAGCTTCGATTTTGAAAAGTTATAGTTTTTCTTTCCTTTCAAAAGCTTCGATTTCGGTAGTTGTTTGAAAGTTGTGTTTAGCAAAAATTGTTTGAAAGTGTTGTTTTTCTAGGTTCTTTCGCTAGTTGAGTTGTTAGAAAGATTCACGAGCTCCCAAAATGACATCCCTGATGTTTGGTTGAAGCTATGGGAAACTTCATCTCACTGGATAACAAAGAACCAACAAAGAGAGTCCACGTCACGGTTTAAGATCTTTGAAATTCATAAGAGTAATATTATCGGATCCCATCACCACCAGTAAATCGGCTTAAAATCGTTGAGTTGGATTGCTGAAGCCATTACTTAAATATGATTCCTTAAGCGTCTTGATAAAAATTCTTTTTTTCCTCTCTGTAAAGTTCTCAAGAGTGTAGAGTTGAATAGAAAACCAAAAGAATCGCAAGGTAAAATCATTTTTGATTGATTTTGAGAGAACCATAGAGAAAGGCAAACTATATTCAGTTCATGCCTCGAACATCACGAGTGAGCGATGACACCATCAAATTCAGTGAAGTAAGCCACTGCATTAAATCTTAACTTAAAAGTTACTTTTCCGGCGATATGTATGGCTGAGTAATGATATCTGATAGAAGGAATGTTAGGAAAAACAATGATTAATGCCTAGGGAGAGTACTGAAAGCGACGTATCAGTAACCTTTTTCCACAAAAGCATCCTAGTAGTCAAACAAACTAATTTGCTGAGTTCAGCGTGACAAAAATAGAGGAATCGTACTTACGTCTGCACACTGTCTAAATGACAAAATCTTTTTATGGTACTTATAAAACGTTTTCGAAAACAGTTCAAAGTGAGGTCTTGTATGTTTGCTGACGTAGGTAAAACTCTCGGAGGAGAAAGTGGACCCGATCCGATGGCCAGTACTTCGGGAATAGGCAGGATACTGAGGAACCGAACATTAGCAGGAACCAGCATGCAGGAGGGAGTGACTGATTCGCGACAGGAGAGTGATCGTCGACAACAACACGAGGAATGTCTAGTAACTGCTGGGGGAATGGCAACTGTCAATGAGAAGGTTAACTTGGGCCAGGATGATGATCACACCTTCTTGGGATGCATCGAGCCGAGTCAGAGGAGACCCGGGAATATGATAGATGGACTGACCGCATCAGACAATGAGGACGACGAGGAGGCACTGATGATGCAGGAGGACCGCAGGCGAGCCAGGCAGCATACTGGGTATCAAAATGCCTTGGATCGAGAAGAGGAACAACTTAGTCGAATTCGACTAGGGGAGAGGAATGGAACCCGAGCACCTCCACCAGTTGCACCACCAGTAGCACCACCAGTTGCACCACCAGCCGCACGACTAGTCGCACAAGGAAACCACCTAAATGGTCTTTCTAGCCACGAGAGTACATACCCAACATTGATGGCGATTTTGGAAAACCAGAGAAGGCAGGAAGAATTCATGAGAGAGCTACAGAGAAGGAACTTGGCACTTGAACACGAGAATTACCAACTCCGAAACCAAGGGCCAAGGTCGCGAGGATCTTCTAGCCGAGGAACATCAACTGATCGAACCCGATCAGGGTATACCCGAACACCACCACCATACCGAGGACACGTACCCGACCCCAACCGTACAGGAGGTGGGTATGGTCCTCCTGAAAATTCATCAACCGAAGAAGAAATACCCGAACAAAATGGGAGGTCCGATAATGCAACTGAAGCTAAGCTCAAGCAGCTTGAAGAGATGGTTAAAAAGCTTGCTGGAGATGGTGAGGATGACAAGTTGGCGGAAGTAATCAATGAAGCAGAAAATACTTCCTTCACCCGAGAATTAGAGCAAGCACCGTTCCCCCCGAAATGTACGCTTCCAACTTTCCCATCACGATTCGACGGCACTGGGGACACTGTCGAGCATGTCAAGATGTATATGATGTCACTATTGCAGTGGAAGAGCAGCGACATGGTCATGTGCAAGTTCTTTCCTGCCAGTCTGTAAGGGGAGGCGAGGAATTGGTTCTACACTCTATCACCAGAATCTATCGAAGCTATGGATCATTGGCGGAAACGTTCCTCGAAACCTACATGCATAATAGTATTTCCAGGCCCAGGGTAAACAAGCTGTTCACTTTGGCAAGAAGGTTTAGAGAGCCTTTGAGATCTCTAATGGACAGATAGAGGAAACTATGCACCGATAACGGAAAAGTACCAGTTGACCAACAAATATTCAGGTTTGAGAATTCCCTTGGAAAATGAGACCCTATCTGGATAGCCATGTTCACCGAAAAAATGCAGACATTAAAGGAAATGAGGAAAATGCAAGAGCATTAAATTGCCCTGGAGGAGATACAATAAGGAGCACAGGACATGGGAGTGCAAGAAGCTAATGCGACAACGGAAGCTGCTCCCAAGGAAATCACAAAACGACCCGAGAAAAGATCGGGACCACAACACAAAGGTTCGGGTAAGAAGGAGTGGGTCGAAAAATAAAAGAAACCTCGGTACGAACCAAAAACATACACACCCTTGAATGCACCCTTGGAGGAAATTTTCAAAGAGGTAGAGAAGGAAAATGACATCAGGTACCCAAAGACTAGAGGGATACAGTTCGACGAGACAAATAACCATCCCTAATTCTGCCACTATCATCAGTTTAGAGGACACTCAACCAATGATTGCCGAGAAGTGAAGGATATAGTTCAACACTTGATCCGGGACGGTTACTTTAGGCAGTTCGTCAAGCAGACGGTACCGATACCCGACGCACCAGTACACCAAGTCAAGATTGATCGGGGAACCCAATTCGTATGTAACACAATCTCGCATTCTGCGACTCAAAGACTAGATTTGGGGTTGGGAATTACATCAAGGATCCATAAGAGAGATCGACCCGGGAAGGATATTTTTAGTGTGGCCAGAACCTTGCCTATGGAGGCATGGATGATGCAACCGATCACATTCTCAGCTAAAGATGTCTCGATGAATGGTCAGGCACATGGAGATCCACTAGTTATCACATTGTTGATCGAAGAGTGGGGCGTGAAAAGGATCCTAGTGGATAGTGGAAGTTATGTCGAAGTCCTCTTCTACGACACGTTCAAAATAATGGAGCTATCCGACGATATTCTAATTCCCTCAACCTACAGGATTTATGGTTTTAATGGGACGGTGACTATACCAAAGGTAGAGGTTAGGCTCAGGGTCTCGGACGGAAAAGGGTACCTAAATTCCCTTACCACGTTCTGTGTAGTAGATGTCGTGTCACCATACGAGGTGATCATCGGGAGACCCTGGATCGCAAGCATCAAAGGAGTAACGTCAGCTTACCGCCAGAGGTTGAGGTTTCCCACCTACAGGGGTGTGGTAGAAGTCTTGGGTGATCCACAAGCCGCAAGGCAATGCATACAGGTGGATATTCAACAGAATGAAGATAGGCGGGCTAGATTACGTCGAGAAAAGAACAAAGCCAGAGACATCAAAGTTGGACTGGAGTTGGAAAAGGTGATTTTGCAAGCAGTTGTGTCCTACGAAGCAGGGGAAGACAAAATATTATAGCAATCAAAGGTAGCAACACCGATCAAAGATCCAAATCCGAACTTCACAACTCTAGATCCTACTCGGGAGGTTAACCTAGGGACAGAAGAAGAACCGAAGATAGTGAAGATCGGGTCGTTGCTGTCAGAAAAGGAGTCAGGCCGACTAATAACTTTGTTACGCGAATACATGGATGCCTTCGCCTGGAAAATGAATGACATGGAAGGTATCGACCCCGAGATATGCTGTCATCACCTAAGGATAGACCCAAAGTTCAGACCAGTCCGACAGAAAATGCGCAGGATTGCACCTGAGCTACAGGAAGCAGTAGAAGTAGAACTAAATAAGTTACAATTATCTTGTATCATCCAAAAGGCACAATACCCATTATGGATTTCAAACATGGTGATAGTACCTAAAAAGAACTGAGGAGTTCGGATTTGCATCGACTTTAGTGATCTAAACAAGGCTTGCCCGAAGGATAGCTTCCCTCTCCAGAACATCGATTATCTAGTCGAATCAATCATGGGACACAAGGCAATAACGTTTATGGACGGGTACTCGGGGTACAACTAGATCCCTTTGTCTCCCGAGGATCAAGATAATACATCTTTCTTCACACCTAGAGGGCTTTACTGCTATACAAAGATGACATTCGAGTTAAAGAATGCGGGCGCCACATACCAGAGGCGAGTAGAAGACATGTTTGAAGAAAAGACTCATAACACCATTGAGGTGTATGTGGACGCGACATGTTGGTCAAAAGCAAGGTGGAAGCCGATCATATCGAGGATCTTTGAGATATCTTCCAAACAATGAAAAAGTATAAGATGAGGGTTAACCCGGCTAAATGTACCTTTTGGGTGACCCCGGGAAAAATTTTGGGGTACATAATCACAGACCGAGGGATTGAAGCAGATCCTAATAAGATCACGGCCATTTTAAAAATGTCATCTCCAATAACAGTAAAAGACGTACAAAAGCTGAACGGAAGCCTGACGGCCCTAGGACGATTCATTTTGCGATTATCTGATAAATTAAGGATTTCTTCGGAACGCTGAGAAAGGGAGAGAAGTTCAAGTGGAGCGAGGAATGTGAGGAGGCAATCCAAAAAATTAAACAACATCTCGTGAGTCTACCAGTGCTACAACGACCCGAACCCGAGGAAGTGCTTACCTTATATCTCGGAGCTACAGCCTGTGCCATCAGCGCGGTCCTAGTCAAAAATATTGGGGCGGAAGAAAGACCGGTATACTTCATCAGCAAAACCATGAGCCCATCCAAAAAGAACTACACAAAAATCGAGCAATTGATACTTGCACTTGTCTTCGCAACACAAAAATTGCGGACATATTTCCAGACGCACAAAATCAGGGTGCTGACAAAGTCCTCCATCGAGTCAGTGCTCGACAGTGCCGTGAGATCGGGGCGAATATCCAAGTGGAGTGCCCAGATTAAGTAACTTAACGTTTTTTATGAAATGAGGACGACCGTCAAGGCACAGGCAATGGCGGATTTCCTTGCTGATTTTCCCGTTAGTTAGGAGGAAGAAGTAGAGGATATCCCCGGCATGGAAGAAGATAGGGATGACCCCCACGATCTCCTTGAAACGTGCAGCCTGACAAGATGGGAAGTATTTACTAATGGGTCATCAAACAAGGATGGATCGGGACTGGGGTTGGTCTTCACAACGCCAAAAGGAAAAAAGATAGTCCATTCGTTCAGACTCAAGTTCGAAGCGACCAACAAAGTCACCGAATATGAAGCAATAATACATGCTTTACGACTAATTGTAGAATTGGGGCTCGAGGAGGTGAGACTCACCAGTGACTCACAGCTGGTATTTTGTCAAATTAGTGGAGAATATGTTGTTCATGACCTGATATTCCAGAAATACTGGAAGTTAGCAAAATTCTACGTTGACCAGATTCCCAACATCAAGTTCCGACATATTTGCAGAAACGATAACCGACATTCGGATGCCTTGGCATATGTTGCGTCTATGTTAACCGACCCGAGCATTGAAGCCATACGAATCGGGAAAGTGTTGATGCCATCAATACCCGAAGAAGGGGATATGGAAATACAAACGATAACTACCACAGTCGACAGATACGAAATGAGATACTGGAGGAAATCGATCCACTAATATTTGGAGTCGGGAGAATTACCAACGGGTCAAGCCGGAGCTAACAAGATTAAAAGCAAAGCAGCATGTTATGAGTTACGAGAAGGCATCTTGTACAGAAGATCATATTTGGGGTCATTCCTAAGATGTTTGAGCAAAGAGGAAGGGCATTCAATCCTAAATGAACTACATTATGGTGGCAAGGGAAATCAAAGCTCGGGTCGAAGCCTATCGGCCACAGCCAAGACAATGGGGTATCTGTGGCCCTACATGATGAAGATTCGAAACACGTGGCACTGATTTGTGACGAGTGTCAGAAATTTGGAAAGAAGATTCATGCCCCTGCCGTATCATTGAACTCGGTGGTAAGTCCTTGGCCTTTCGCCAAGTGGGGCGTCGATATTGTGGGACCACTGCAGGTCGGGTCGGGACAAAGAAAATATTTGATAGTAGCAATAAACTACTTCACCAAATGAGTTGAAGCGGCACCACTGAGGCATATTCGGGATAAGGACGTATTTCAATTCATTTTCCAACATATAATATGTCGTTTCAGAATCCCCACAGCTATCGTGTCAGATAACGGAAAACAACTACAAGGGAAAAACATTGACCTATTGTTCAATACCTATAACATCAGGAAAATCAAAGCCACACCCATTTACCCACAGAGTAATGGGCAGGATGAAATCACCAACAAAACAATAACGGATAATTTGAAAAAGAAACTCGACGGAGAGTATGGTGGATGGTGTGAAGAATTGCACAATGTACTATGGGCCTATCGAAACACCCGAAGAGAAGCAACATGTCTTTCACCCTTCATGCTCACATATAGAACCGAAGAAATTCTTCCAACTGAGGCAATGCTACCTACCACTAGAACGGAAGAATGGAGACGAAATCTATCGTCAGATTTGATCCTTGCTGAACTCGATGACCTTGAAGATACAAGAGAGCTGGCTCTACAAAAAATGGAGAACTACCAACGGCTGCTCCGACGCGAGTACAACAAAAAAGTACGTCCGAGAGAATTTCACCCGGGGAAGTTAGTACTGAAGGAACTACCTAAAAATAAGTGTGATAAGAAGGGTGGAAAGCTGGCAGCCATATGGGGTGGACCTTATACTATCGTGTCGAAGGTCGTAGAAGGAGCCTACAAGATACTGAAACCCGATGGCACTCATAAGAAACGACCTTGGAACGCGCGCCACTTGAAACTATACCACCCATGTGAGGCGGAAATGCAGGTATGATGCCTTGTCATTAGAATCCTATTATTATCCATGAGAGATAGATAAGGAAAATGATATATGCGACTAATGGTCATTCGAACTCGGGGCGATGGCAATGTGCAAGTGCCGAGGTGACTTACACTCGAATGGTCATTTCGAACTCGGGGCGATGGCAATGTGCAAGTGCCGAGGCGACTTACACTCGACGGGCTATTCGAACTCGTGGCAACGGCAGTGTGCAAGTGTCGAGGTAGTCTAAGGGTTCTGGTGGTTGGAAACCAGTAACCAAAGGTTATTAAGGCGCGAGTCCTTGATAGCTGAGCAACCTACTTACATCTTAAAGGTTGCTCCCATCACAAGTGACCAGATTCACTTGACCCGGGATAGTTGGTTGATAACTCACCCGGGATAATCAGGACCTAGAACTTAGGAATGGCCTAGTACACTTCCATTGGTTTGAAACACCAATGATGAGATACCTCGATCGGGACATGGCATTGGGTCCGATGACCCTCCTTGTCGAGTGTGTTCGACAGAATGGAATTTCTATTAACATGTATGTAATATAATGAAATGCAGGAAACAAAAATGCTAAGGGTTACGAACGACCAAGCATAGCATGAACAAACGAAACAAATTATCAAGAGTAACAAGCCTCAACACGGAGAACCGATTGGTGATGCAGCACCCTGTTGATGGTGGATTTTCAGCCAGGGCTAAAATCGTAAAATCATGATATTGCATGTTTCTGACCCGACTTCAGGAATGCATGTGACGATTCATATTTTATGATCCGTGAACCGTTTCACGATCTCTGACTGAGCGAACATTCCTCTCAGAGCTCTGATGAATATATATATCGAAAGGCCTCCCCGGCTGAGCGTTTGATGCTTCACACATTTCATCATCACCTCTATGTGGAATCTTGATGATTGGGCGGTTCTCTAGACATAATTGTTTGTTAGAGATCTTAACGCCTTCAGGAAGTCACGCTGCACGATGTTCCCTGACTACATAGAGAGACCCACCTCTACATAGAATCTTAATGATTGGGCGGTTCCCTTCCCTAGACATAATTGTTTGTTAGAGAGATTAACGCCTTCAGGACGTCACGCCGCTTGTTGTTCCCTGACTACACACCCCCTCAGAACGAATATGATTCTTCAACTATCTCATATCTCGATTCTGAAAAAATATATTAATTCTAGTGTGTCATTCGCCAACTGAATTCCTAGAAAATAATCTATTTTATCTCATTGCTCCGTTCCATGGTTGATCCCCGGCTGATTCCATGGATTATTAATGGGTAACCATTTCATCTAATTACTCTGTTCCTGAATTCCTTGGCTGAATTCCATGGATTAGTAATAAATACTCAACTCATTTTATTACTATGTTTCATGAATCATTCCCAGTTGAATTTCATGGATTAGTAATAAATATTCAACAATCGGGCATCTGGACCATCACCGAGTAAGCCCCGAGAAAATGTGCAAGTGTACATGACAATAGTGCACGAACGAGCACCCAAACGCACGAACGATCGTTCGAAAATATGGACAAACGAGCAACTTATGGAGGAAAATAACATTAAATAAAATAAGCAAGAGGCATGGGACCGGGCCCACTGACAGGCCATGCCGCCGTGGCCGGTCCCCCCTCGAATTATTTTATTTTAATTTAATTTATTTCCCTTAACTCATGGAGACTTCTTCATTTGAGCAAACTCCCTCATTTGATCGAAACTCCCTCGTTTGAGCGAAACTCTTAGTTTTTCCATACTTTCATTGAACAAAATAGGGAAAGGTGTCACGGGACAGGGCCACCTAGCCGGACGGCCATGCCCTAGCCGTGTCCGGTCCCAAACCTTACAATCCCTTATTTTATTATTATTATTTCCATCATCTCATGGAAATCCATCGTTTGAGTGAAGTTCTGCTCGCTCATTCGAGCAAAATTGAGAGTTTCAGTCAAGATCAAACTCTTCTGAAAATCCAAAATATTGCTCAAACGCACACCAGAAAATACCAAAACTCTCTCGACTGAGACATGGACATCATGGTGACATGGGCATGCTACCTTGACCGACCAAGGCAGGCCCTAAGGCTTGCAATGATCCAGTCCCACACATCTTTATAATTTTGACCTAATTTGCTATCAATTGCTCATATTGGTCCAAACTCTTTCCAACCAACTTGGGACTCGCTCAAATGACCGTAAGCTGGTCCCACGACCACCAAGGGACGGTTCCATGCCCTCTTGGTCGGTCCCTCATCTCTCCATAACTAGGTTTTACTACCTAACGCTCACACATGCATTATTTTAATAAATGATTAAACTAGCATTTGATCATTATTTCATCAACAAAGGATTTTAGTGCACGCTCACTCGAGCACCTGGGCGCTACATGGTCTTCCATCATCCCATGTAGACGGTCCCTCCTTCGCTCAATGACCTATTTTCAGTAAATCATCAATTGATCAGCAATTGATCAAAATCAGGGTTTCGAACAAATGCTCTGTAAATCATAATTCTGAGCGAGTTCAAACACTAATAATTCTATGTTTATCCAGCAATCAATATCTGAGTTAATTACATAATATTGGGTCAGGCTGCCAATATTTGAATTAATATTTTATTGGGTCACGTTACCAATAATTGCAATACTTGCTTAGTTGCTCGAATATTGATCCAACTATCAATATTAAGTAATTTATCGAATGAGCAATACTTGCTCAAATGCTCGAATATTGATCCAACTATCAATATTCAGTAATTTATCGAATACTTGCTCAAATGCTCGAATATTGATCCAACTATCAATATTCAGTATTTTACAATATTTGCTCAGACGATCAATATCAACATCATTCATTCGAGAACTATACCTCCCATCAGACATGTTCAATTCATGAATCCTAGAGTATTCAGCAGTCATGCTCGAATGAACAATACTTAGACCGATCGTATAATCAAGTCAACGACTGACTTATCAAATACACGTCTGCTATACAGACTCCACGTTCGTGAGACATTAATCACGTCACATGGGGGATATTAATTAGGGTTTTAGTCTGGCGGCCTACAACACATGTGTTCATCCACGATGAGAAATGTGAGTAAGTCGTGCAAGCAGTTGAGGGAGTTAGCACAGTAGTGGGTGGACAATCAACCAAGTCTCCGCACGACCTGGAACTGGTTAAACCACGATTTCCCACTTTCTCACTCTTTCACTCGAGCAACCGTCACACTTACTAGAGATCAATGTGTCTACTATTCTGGCAATAAAAATAAGTCTCCGAATCAACGATTGAAAACAAGACAATTTTTCAAGCAATCACGCTCAAGAATTCCATCAATCGACAAGAACTTATTCGAACTCAACAGTTCACAGAAAACTTGTAGAAACCTTAAACACATTCACGATCCTTGATCACCATTGATCTCACACACTTCTCATCTTCCCTCATACATATCAACCCTCTTCCCTCTTTGTGACCGAATTGACTCTGGAACGGCCATTGTCTTGGTTCAGGCCAGAGTCCTACAGATTGATCTCTCGAACTCAAAGCACTCACGTGCAGTGCATCTGTTTGAGGTTAGGCAGTTCGCTTGGTTGAAGGAGCCTCCGTCACACGGTCGTCTCTCCATTCTCTAAAAAAATAGCGAATAGTTTTTCCCCATCAACAGATTGGCGACCACAGTGGGAGATTAATCTCTCGGTTACAATCTCAAACTTTCACAAAATGGTTGATTTTAGGTCAGGTTCAGTTACAAATCCTAACACAAACAACGCCAGCACTAGCAAAAACGGTGGTACTCCAGACACTATTCCTGCTTCTAACAACGGTGCTAGTGATACCACTCCTCCTCAAACCAACATCGGAAATCATCATCTTTTCGGCCAGTCTCCCGAGGAAATCAGAGAAAATCCGCCTACCATAACTGATCTCATGAAGATTCAGGAAATTCTTGCCAAAAATCAAATAGACATAGCAACAACACAAAAGAAACTGTGCGCTCATCTCAAGGACCTCACAGACAAGTTGTCGCCTGAACAAGCTCAGCCTCGACGTCAGTTAGAGAAGGAGAAAGGAAAAGCCAAAGAAACTGCTGACCTCGAAATATCTCCAATTCATGTGGTGGATGATGATGAAGTCTGCAAAGTTGCAGATAACCCACCAGAGAAAGAGTTTGCAGGTTTCATCATTCGTGAAGATCTGGAACGCTTTATGGAGGCTCAAGGAAAAGACAAGACACCAACTGTCCACCGTCATCAAACTCCATATCCTGCTGCTATACAGAGGATCCCTCTCCCGAAAAGTTATACTTCTCCAACGTTTACACTATACAATGGAACAGGAAATGCCCGAGAACATGTTTCTCGATTCTTGGAAGCATTATAAGAACATGAACACAACCATGTCGTACGCCTAAAGGAATTCTCAAAGTCTCTGACAGGTCGATCATATACTTGGTACAACAACATCGCACCGGGAAGCATCACTGGCTGGGGAGAAATGGTTAATGCTTTATACCGGAAATACTTCTTCGTCTCAGAGCAGATTACTCTCTCTGATTTAGGAAGAATGTCCCAGAAGAACAATGAACATCCGAACGACTATGTAAAGAGGTTCAGAATCCAGGCCCTGGATTGTCATAACCCGAATATCACTGAACAACAACTGGTGGACTTTTGCATCAATGGAATGATCCCGGTCTACAAAGCCTTGCTGGAAAATCTCCGGTTCCATACTTTCTCAGAACTTCATGAAGCAGCCAAACGATCAGCGACTACTGCACCTGCTTTACTGGAAAGAGCAAAGTCTGCGTAGGTCGAGGAACCTCGTAGCAGACGACGCCTGGTCAACAGTCAGTACGATCTCCAACCTTCAACAAACGTTGTTGTTCTCATGAAGGAGTGATCGAGTTACTAGAAGTCTGGGTTCAATATGATGTTAGGAGAGAGCCAACTGAAGAAAAAATAGAGAATCCGAAGTACTGTCACCTTCATAGATTCATCAATCATCCAACAAGTGACTGCAATATTTTGAAGCACATCTTCAAAGAGAAGGTTGATCCACAATAGCTTCAACTGGGGACTGAAGGAATACACATGACCCTCTCCCAATCAAGACATGCACTCTCTCTGAACAACCTATCAAAGAGGCAGTTCAATCCTTGGTCGAATATATATGTGAATTGCTCTATCTATTGAAAGAGCCTCCAGCCACAGACAAAGAGATGTACGACTGGGGACTGCTTACCACAGTCAATATCAAAGGAAACGAATTTGGTAGAACGTTGATCGATGTTGGCACCACTATCAACATTATTCCTTGAAAACCCTCAGAGTTGCAGACATCACTCGACAAGAAGCTACTCGTGATCCCATCCAATCACAGACCATGAAGGAACGCTCAGAAATACTTATGGCTACATCATTCTCAAAGTGAACATAAGTTCAACCTGGACAGAAACCAAGTTTCACACAATCAGGAAGATCCAGGATATGACATGGTCTTCAGACGAGCGTGGATCCACGCTGACAAGATGGCTACTGACAAAGCGCCTTTGGTTGCACATCTCTCAAACGAAGAAAGTTCTGATCCAGAAGATTTGGCGGGCATTCCATCGTCAGAGCACTTGGAGGAATTTCGAAATTTGACGAGGTTGAAGCAAGAACCTGCAAAATATGCATAGACATTCATCAAGAGGTTCCGCACTCAGGCATGTCTCATTCCTTCCATGTATATGTCATTTATTTCCTCACATGTTATCCTAGCATGGGGACTCAATTCTGCTAGCAACTCTGTTATTGCAAGACATTATGAATGGTAGCTTCACCGCATTAGTATTTTACCAAGTGGTTGAATCTGACATTTCTCCGAATCGAGAACTGAGACATTCATTACTGTAATGATGTCCAAGCATGGCAAAGAACACTTTGGGCGTTTCTCCATAGCCTTGCAGGAGTGTCCATGTGTTCCACAAAATCAAAAAGCTCTGATGTCTGCACAAGTATTGAATCCCACTACCGCAACAAAAGCAATGCTGAATCAACAGAAGATAGTCGGGGCCGAAACGATCAAGCCTAAGACATTCGACGCTCAAGGGTATGACACTTCAATGTTCAAACATCTAAGAAGCCTTCAAATTGTACTCCCAATCAAATAGTACACCTTCGATAATGGCGCCTATGGCTTCAGCACAAATATCTCGACGATGATTCAGCACCAAGACGATCAAAGTGTAACTGAACTACAATCGATAAGTCTTCACTATCCCATGATAATACTTCTGAAGTACATGCAACATCATTCATCAATGGATGATACAAACTCCTTCAACTCTGCTAAGTGAATGAGGGATGCACTGGGGACTTGATCTTATTAGAAAGATCAATTCAGTATATTTCAACAAATGTATCAACATAACAAGTCATTGCAACCTGATGTGATTCCATGAAACGTCATCAAATAGGATCTCTCTACATCACAAACCTCTGCACGACTGAGTAACTTCCTCTCTTCACCGATCACATCCAGAATAAAGACTGTTGCTGCTATCTACCGCAAGTTGATTCACTGACGAAGCCAGTTCATAGTAAAGTCATACTTTTCAGGAAAATTCGGGTTGAATTCCCAGTACACCTTCGTCTTAGGAATGCTCAACCCACCAACTAGTTCGTGAATGTAAAGGCTCACTGGATAGAGGAGCAAAAACTATGTCCATAATCATGGTTATAGCCTTTTCGGTCTCTAGAGCAACTCCGACCATAGTATCGACATCAACAAGAATGTATGGAGGAACTTTGCCATGGTCTCAGCATCAACAAGGATGTCTGGAGAAAATTCAATCGTGATCTCAGCATCAACAACGGTCTCAGGAGCAACATCCTCATGACAGGGCTTCATCAACTAACCATTCTCTAAAGTGTTACTCGATGAAGCGGACTTCTCCAAGAACTAATGATTCATATCAAGTTGTGTAGACATGAAAAAATATTCACATGGAAGTATTCCCAAAGCTTGCACAACGGGCGGGCAAAAGCCAAAGTCTTCTACAAGGTATTCTCATCACTTTTACAAATGAGATACAACACACTTCAGGCCATGGGTTTACAAATATGTACCAATGGGTGAGGAATGGGACAATACTTCCTCAAATAAAGATGTTCGTCTATGTTTCTTCTACAACATACCAAAAGGGCGCATCAATTGGACATACGATCTGAAAGATATGGCCTTTACCGTCACGTCTATGAAATCTGAAAATTCTGTACGGGATTACAAATTACAAATGTGCACGCTTAGTTTGGTAACCTACACAACTCCAAATTGAGTGATTCTTTTCTCATATGATAACTCGGTCTCTTAGCTTCAAAAGTTGGGGTCAAGCACCGAATTACGACGTCGTATGAGGTTCCTACAGCTTCCAGACGGGATTCATTACCTTCACAGCCGATCGATGTCCACCAGGTCCTTCCAATAAGTCCTTCATCAAAGTACCTCCAACTTCGACCACCTAGGTCTTTACATCATGTTTTTTCTACCTGGGTCCTCTATCTAGGTCTTGCCAGAAAAAGAAAAAACGAAAAGGAGATTTAACTAAATACTGGGGACTGACGATCAGTTTCACAGTCCAAGAGTCGTGACTGGCACCAAGCTCACCTATGTTAATCGTTTATCATAAAACGAATGCTACAACTGAGACATACAACCATGGTCGTTACATCATCCCCTCTTGAGAGCAACCTCGGTTATGGTCCCGTGACCAGGGTTTCAGAAGTGATGTTTCTACGATTGACAGAAACAAAAATAGTATTGCAAGCACCATGCTCATGTATAAACCATGGGGTTCAGATAAAATTAATCAATGGCATTGAAATCCTTCATCAAGCGTTCAAGACACAAGCAAATGGTCTAAAGACACAACAGGGGCATTTTACAACAAGCTCGTCTGAGACGATTTTACACTATTGTAGATGGGGCAAAACGAGCTACTGGTTTTTATGGAATTGAGGAGACGGCCGTGCGAAGGAGACTCCTTGAACCGAGCGAACTGTCAAACCTCACACAGATGCACTGCAAGAAGGGAGTGCTTTGAATTCGAGAGATCAATCTGTAGTACTCCGGCCTAAACCAAGACAATGGCCGTTCCAGAGTAAATTCGGTCACAAGAGAGGATTGGTCGATCTGTAGGAGGGAAGCTGAGAAATGTGTGAGATCAATGGTGATCGAAGATTGTAGGTGTGTTGTGTATTCTGAAAATAAGATAAGTTCTGAATGATTGAATTTGATTTGCTGAGAGTAATTGCTCAAATGTTGAGTTGTTAATCTCGTGTTGTCTGTTTGACGTGAGATTCCCTTGTTTTCAATCATCATTCAGAGACTTATTTATATTGCTAGAATTGTAAACACCATGATCCCATGAAGTGTGACAGTTGATGGAATCAAAGAGTGGAGAAGTGGAGATCGTGTTAAAACCAGTTGCTCAACGTGCGGAGACTTGGTCGATTTTCCACCCACTACTTTGTTAACTCCTTCAACTGATTGCACGACTTGCTCACATTCTCATCGTATGTATGAACACACGTGCCGTAGACCGCCAGACCAAAACCCTAGTTAATATCCCCATATGTGACACGATTGATGTCTCGTGATTAGTTAGTCAGTTGATGACTTCATGGGACGGTGAGTCCATGTATTGTTGAGTCATACATGATTCGAAAATGTTCTGAGATTCATGAATTGAACATGTCTGTTGAGACAGAGGTATAATGTATGAATAAACATAGTTAACGTGAGTAAATATTGCTCATTCGATGAACTGTTGAATTTGAATATTGATGGTTGAACCAATGTTCCTTGGTTTGAGCAAATATTGCCCATCTGAGCAAATGTTGCTCATTTGATGAATTATTGGTAGCATGACCAAATAAAATATTAATTTAAATACTGGCAACTGAACCAAGTATAATTAATAAAATGTTGACCATGAGATCATGGTAAAATTATTAGCGTTTGAATCTGGAATTATGAACCTTGGACTCAAAACCCTAATTCGATCATGGGATTATGAACCTTGGAATTGATGGTTTATTGAAAATTAACCACAGAGTGAAGGAGGTACCGGCTACATGGGATCATGGGTCGACCATGTAGCGCCCATATGCTCAAGTGAGCAAATACCAAGGTCTCTTGAAGACTTTGTTGATTTGTTGATGAAACAATGATTAAATGTTGGTTTAATCATTTATTAAAATAATGTCGCCTGAGCCTTAGCTGATAAAACCTAATTAATTATGAAGAGATGAGGGACCAACCAAGGGGTCATGGAACCGGCCCTAGGTGGTCATGGGATCGACTGACGATCATCCTATGGAAATTCCAAATTGTTGGAAGAGTTTGAACCTAATATGAACAAATTAGGTCAAATAATGAAAATACAAGGGGTCGGCCTCTTGTAAGCAAAAGAGCTAACCTTGGTCGGTCAAGGTAGTATGCTCGCGTCACCAAAGTGTTCGTGTCTCAGTCTTGAGAATTTTGATATTTTCTGATGTGCGTTTGAGCAATCATTTGGGAAAATATGAAGAAATCAGTGTTTTTTGCCGATACTGAGGAAACTTCATGAGATGAAGGAAAATAATTATAAAATGAAGGAATCATGAAGTGTGAGACCGGATGAGGCCAAGGCATGGCCGGCCGGCCAATGACCATGGTCCCATGGTTCTTTTCCTATTTTTATATTATTTTTCATGATTTTATGGAAATATCATGAAATCAAGGAGTTTGTTGAAACTAAGGAGTTTTGTTGAAATCAAGGAGTTTCCTTGAAGTGAAGGAGTTTCATGAGATGAGGGAAATAAATAATAATAAAATAAGGGTGTGGGACCGGATTGGGCATGGTCGGCCGGCTAGGGCCCGGTCCCGTGAGTTTTCCTTAATTTTATGTATTATTTCCATGATTTGAAGGAATTTTCATAATTTGAAAGAAATACCATGAAATCAAGGAATTCCATGTGGGGCCAGCTAGGGCATGACCGTCCGACTGGGGCCGGTCCCACGAGTTTCCCTAATTTATATTATTTTTTCATGGTTTGAAGGAAATACCATGAAATTAAGGAGTTTTCATGAGATTAGGGAAATAATAATAAAATAATGAGGAATCATGAGGTGTGGGACCGGCCAGGATCAAGACATAGCCGGTTGGCTAGTAAACACGGTCCCATGACACTTTTCCCAATTTTATATTATTTCCTTGACGCGAAGGAAACACCATGAAACTGAGGAATTTCCTTAAAACAAAGGATATTTATTCAAATGAAAGGATTTTCAGGAGATCAAGGAGAATAACAAAAATATGATAAAATATGAAACTGGGCGTGGGACTGGCCACGGCACGACTGGCCGGCCGGTGGGCCCAGTCCCCAGCGCCTTGGTTAATATTTTATTTTTTATTATTTTCTTTCCTATTTTGCATAGGTTCATCGTTTCGTCGTATTTTGAAATACTCATTCGTGTGTTCGGGTGCTCATTATTGTCGAATACACTTGCACCATTTTGGTCGGGGCTTATTCGATAGTGCTCAGATGCCCGTATGTTGAATATTTACTACTAACCCATGGAATTCTGCTGGGAAGAACCATAAATTGAAGTAACGAAATATTATGAAAATATTGAATATTTTCCAAAGATTCAATTAATGAATCTAATGATTTAAGAATAATTAACTGATGGCTCTATACTAGTACGATCGTCTAGGAGCATTAACTATTCAAGAATTGGGTGATATGAGCTTGTCGAAGCGTCATATTTCTTTTATATAGTCAGGGAAAACAATTGTTACATCCTGAAGACGTTATTGCTCTATACTAGTGGGCAAGCTGTCTAGGAGTCGTCTAATCTTGCAATTCTATATAAAAGTGATCACTGAAATTGCTCAGTATTCATGAGATATGTCGTTGCCTCAGCTGAGAGACTACACATCTATATGTACTATGAGAGACAGTATTCTCAGTCAGAGATTCTCGTGACCTGAGTTTCCACGCTTTCGATGAGACATGAGCCTCAATACTCATCTGATTGCTGGGTCAGGAATATGTACAATTATGGTTTTACGATTTTAGCCCTTGTCGAAAATCCACCATCTACAACTATCCTGCACAAAGAAGTGATCTAGGAGCAATTGGTGAAGAATCTAGAGATGGGTCATATACAATTATCTTCGTATGGATGTCCTCTACAACATATCCAAAATTCACAGTAATTGGATAAACGAGCAAAAAGATGTGGCCGAAACATCAAACTACATGACAGCTGAAAAGTTTCTGAAGACTTCCTGGAAGTTTACTGTTTCGTTGATTTCGACCACTAAACGTGCTCAAAACTCAAAAAACTTCTTTGATAAATCTAGGAAATTTCCTGGGCATCAAAAAGTTGGGGTAGATCATCAAAAACGGACATCGAATGAAGATTCTACAGCATTTTCAATGAAGACCTAACTTCTGAATTTTCTGATGACGAATTATGAAGAAATTCTTCATTCATCCACATCTGAATCAGGAGCTACACCATCAATGCAAGGCCGAACTTCATCTTCAGTCGATAGTTTCACTTGAAAGTCGGTGGTGCTTCTGTTGATGAGATATGAGCTTTTCATCTTCAACACTTTTTTTTCTGTGATATTCCATTACGTCTCTGTTTTCCCTCCGCATCTGCTAAGACCAAGAAATCATTATCTTAGCACGAACCACTCTCAGGTGATCAAGAGAAATACCATGTATCAGCTTTCCAGCATCTCTGAAAGGTTGATTCACCTTGGCATGAACGTCTGCAGAAGTCTTCTTCTTTGACTTGATATTTCTGGAGCGTTCCCCGGAAGAGCCTGAAGGGTGGTTGTAACTGGAAGTCACCATTATCTGAGGCGAAAGACATGGAGCGCTTATCTATTTCTCGAAATATGTTTTGGTAAGCTTTCGCTTTGGCTAAGTTCATCTTTACTCGTGACGAAAGTCATGTTGATTATTTCAATAACTTGAAAATCGCTTTGATAAAAAATAGTTTATGAATAACAACTATATAACTTACTCTAAGAAAGTTTCAATGATTGAAATGAGAGTTTAGAACATGTAACCATCTTTGGATGTAAACATAGTGTGTTCTCACATTTGTGTATAAGTCCAAAACCGGGAACCCAAAGTATGCGTACCCATACGCGTACCGGCGGTTGTTGGAAATCCGGGTGAGTATGCGTACACGTACGCGTACTGGCGGAAAGTTCACGTCCGTGAATTTCTGCTGGAGTTTGAAAGTGAAAAACAAACTCAATCCAGTTACTTAAGTACGCGTACCCGTTTGCATACTTAGGTAGGTTACTTTCTAAAATCGGTTTGTTCATGAACTAAAACATTTATATAATAAGGAATGAAATATTTGCAAACCGTGGCTATAATGTTCATGAATCGATTCGAGTGAATCAAAACCGATTTTGCTTTGATTGTGTCTTGTATACTTCTACAAGATCTAAGCAATTGAACAACTCTCTAACTAGTTCGTTTGAGTGCTCATATGGATAACCATTGGTTAACTATTGTTGAACCGACTAAGTGTACACGTTTAGGTACGGTTACTCAAACCTAAATGAAGTTACATTTCATTTGTGTATAAAAAGCTAAGTTCGATCTAATGGTTGAAAGATATTAGCTTGAATCTAATAAGGTTTTCATATAACGGTGAATATTGAATGCTTTGTTACCAAGGTAACTTAGATTGCAAACCCTGATTTGAAGACTATATAAAGGAGAACTATAGCAACTAGGAAACCTAATCCCCACAACTCCTGTGTAATACTATTTGTATAAGCTAGAGTCGACTCTCCTTTAACCTTAGGTTTTTCACGAAACCCTGTAGGTTAACGACTTAAAGACTTCATTGGGATTGTGAAGCCAAACCCAACTATTTCTCTGTAGTTGCGTGATCTGATCATGCTGTTTCTATCGTGATTGAGTGCAATCATAAGATTGGCTTGAGATTTATATCTCCGATAGGCAAGATAGAAAAGTAGTCACAAACACCTTCGTCTCATCGTTTGTGATTCCACAATATCTTATTTCGTTAATTGATTCAGATTATTGTGAGGTGATTGATATTTCTAGGCTATTCTTCGGGAATATAAGTTCGGTATATCAATTGGTTCCTGTTCACCTTGATTTATCAAAAGACGAAACAAAACTCGTAGGTATTTCTGTAGGAGACAGATTTATCTATTCCTATAGACTTTTCTTTGTGAGACAAATTTGTTTATCAAGTCTTCGACTTTGGGTCGTAGCAACTCTTAGTTGTGGGTGAGATCAGCTAAGGGAATCAAGTGTGTAGTATCCTGCTGGGATCAGAGACGTTAGGAACGCAACTGTACCTTGAATCAGTATGAGATTGATTAGGGTTCAACTACAGTCCAGACCGAAGTTAGTTTGTAGTAGGCTAGTGTCTGTAGCGGCTTAATACAATGTGGTGTTCAATCTGGACATGGTCCCTGGGTTTTTCAGCATTTGCGGTTTCCTTGTTAACAAAACTTCTGGTGTCTGTGTTATTTCTTTTCCGTATTATATTTTGTTATTTAATTGAAATATCACAGGTTGTGCGTTTAATCGATCAATTGGTAAATCCAACCTTTGGTTGTTGATTGAAATTGATTGATCCTTGGACATTGGTCTTTGGTACCGTTCAAGTTATCTCTCTTATATTCAATCGGGCTCGCAAATTATTATTTGTTTGATTGTGGATTGAATTGAGAGATTGAGATATAACTCTTTGATATACTTTTCTTAAGATTGAGCCTGACTGTGTAGTTGATTCTCTTGAAAGTATATTGGAGTTAGTCCATACATATTGCTAAGCAAAATATTGGTGAGGTTGTTAGACCCCCGCTTTTTCAAAATTTTACAATGAAAAATAAAATCCTAGCTGAGGAGCGGTTGGCTCTTTTTGTTCATTGCCTATCCTTAAGTTAAAAGAACTGTTCGACCATCATTGAATCTTTACTCGGAATGTACAGATAGTAGTGAGACATTTTTTAAGTAGTTCACTACTTCACCAATTAAATGGATATGTCAAATAAATATTCTTCCAAAGGGTGTACACCAGTATATATTTTTATTCTTTTGTTTCAACTTTTAGTAGTTATTCATAGCAAGACGATGTGAAATTTTTCGTTTTCAAAGGAATGAGCTCAAAGCTTTATATTCAAGGTGTGTTAGAGCATTGCTCGGTCGAACTCACAAGTGTTTCTATCTCAAACTTGTTGTCAAATTTAGTTGTCAAAACTATATCTTGATTTCTAGTCTACAATTAGTTAAGTCTCGGTCAAAGATAGAGGTAGTTGAGAAACAAACTAGTCATCATTTGCGTACTACCGTTTGAAGAAGAAGATAAACCGAAGCTTTTGGAGAACTTCATCAACATAAGGTAAGTGAAGACTGAACCACGTATTTCTCAAGTTATATTCACTTTTTTATCCTTGAAACGTTTGTCGTGTAACTAATTAGACTAGCTTGCATAGACAAGAATTTGGAGTCGAGAACTAATTATTTAGTTTACGAATTTCTCAAAATATAATGACTAAGCTTAATGAACATTTGTTCATACTTGATTAATTTCGGTGGAGAACAATTTATTGTTCGGAAACAAATCATGATTCAAGTTTATCATTCGAAAATAGCCTGAAACAGTGATATGTGTCATTGATGTTATTCGGGAATATTTTGAATTGATTTAGAGAAATATAGAACTACTATATATATTCGGAATACAAGATAGTGTTATCACTAGTAC